>OAMR01000340.1:1347395-1402180 GCA_900205405.1 Echinochloa crus-galli
TGTTCAAATCATCAAACTTTTAAAAATTCTCTCTCCAAACTTCACTATTCACCTATCACATCAAATCTCTCTCCTCATGCATGGAGTACTAAACGTGGGTAAATAAAAAAACTAGTTGCATGGTTTTGATGTACACGACGAGAGGAATCTTTTGAGCCTAGTTAGATCATGGTAGGACAATGTTTATCACAAACAAACGAAAAGTGCTACAGTATTCGATGTGACTTTTTCACCCCACTTTTTACCTCTTTTCAGGGAAGTAACACCCCCCAAGTGTCTTTTTGTGCTAGACTGGCGTGAAGACAATCTGGGGCCGCCTTGACTTCTGATTCTATAATAACCAGTGGCGAACCCAGAACAAAAATTTTCAATAACCCTGAGCAAACATACATTCGGCCTTCATTGCACAACGTTGCGAGCTGCTCTCCTGCAAGGTTACGCAATTATTGGCCCTGGACAAAGCGATTTAGTTATATGTACGAGAACAGATCATCACAGCTGGACATAATCTCCAGTGCAAAATTAATGCACAACACAAGTAGCGTCTTATTACAGGTTTCTGATGATTCAGCGGACCATGATTCATCCATGGAATGGCAACAATATATAGTTGCTCCACTTGCCTGGTAAACCTGAGGGTGTTTGTGTGGTATGTGATGCACTGCCAATATGAATATAGACACGGTTAATAAAAGAGTTACATCGGATACCCATCAGTCATGCATGCCATTTCAAAAAACTCTGTGTGGGTGTGGGGTGGGGCAGTGGGGGGGCATGTGCCCACCTTACTTACCAAACCATTCCTTGGAAGTTTGCCATTAGGAATGGATTCTGCTTCCTCAGGTTGCCAATTTGCAATGGGAGAGTCTCCTTGCTTTCGGCTGTCTCCCCGCATGGAGCTTTTTTTTTTCTCGTGCCTGTCATTGTATTAAGGAATGACAAATGAAAGGTCCGGTTACATTCGAGGAAAAAGATTAAACAAGGACTACATTGAAAAAAAATAGGAATTAAGATACCATGCCATGGCCACATTGGACGGACGGGCGGGACGGCTGGATATAGAAGAAGCCCTACGAATTTGACTACAGCATAGTTGGTAGGGTATTAGGATTTCATCTTAAATGGCATGCGCTAGTTAAATACAGCGCTAGTTAAATGGCATGGCTGGATATACTGGCAGGAGTAATATAAAAGCTATTTGTCAGCAGCTGATAGTTTTTTTGAGTCACTGATTGGAGGAAGATGAGGGATACAAATCGTGTGTGATGCCAACAGAAATTCAGCAAAGGTAACATATAGTGCACAAGGGACAAGGGTAAGGGCTCAAAGCTACATGAATATATGGAAATATTAAGGAATCATGGATCTGGCAGCGACTGTCTGGTTCTTGGTTAGTCACCAGAAACTGAGTCTGGGAACCCTGGTTGCCAGGGCTACAGGCACTGAGGGTATCTAAAAGTTTATAAATACAGATTCGCAGTCCTTGCTTTCAATTGTAAAGGTTATCCCCAAGATTGAGGGTGGTCTCAGGCTTCAGACTCAAAAACCTTGACATGCAGAGCAGATGCTTCCCTGCCAAGGAAAAAGAACCTGTAGAGGCTGAGAGCAAGCTAGTATTGGATGATACCATGCATTGCTTAGTAACTAGATGATGATGTCTTCCATCTCTACTATGGATTTGAGTTGTACTGCTGGTCCTCTGTTGGGGCAAGGAATTGAGGGAATTTTATTAGTAGCAGACGGATAACAAGGGCACCTAGCCTGATCAACCTCCCTAGGAGGATGATCTCGTGCTCAATCTTTGCCTAACACAATCTAAACCCTCAGCTTATATTACTGAGACTAACAAACGACTAACAAACTTCCCTCAATTCAGCTAATGCCCCTGGCAAGCCAAACAAACCAATCTCCTAGTCCTGCTGACTGAATGAAGCTACCGCAGCTGGCTTCTTGCATTGCTGCTGCTGCTAAGTCCGGCCCACGAAAGCGTCCACAACACCCTCTGCTATTTTGTGCTGTCCAGCGATTTGCCTGGACTGCGTGATTAATGTAACTATGCTTCCATCTCATATATAAAGGAAGCGTGTTACAGGCCAGTTTGGTTTATGCCCAACTGAAACATAATTGGTACCATGTATGTCTCCAAAAATAAATCGGGGGCAAACAGAATGGAAGCTAATGAAAATTTTGGCCTCAAGCCGAATTCTAGTTGAATCAGTCAATGCTGAGCTGCTAAATTTTTTTGTGTTCAAGAAGCACAATATACCGAAATCAATTACTTACTGCTACATCTACATTATTTGCAATTCCAGTTAGAACTATCAGCAGTTCGGCACACAGATTGTATTAGCAGTGGAACCATAAATATCGTTTTGAAATCAGATAGGATATTGGTTGAATTACAAAATGCACTCACTAAAACATTCGTCCTATGGGAATTCATTATAATTGCGTAAGTATGAGAGAATAGGTAAGTTTGTGTACCTGGATTGGTCAACACAGCAATCTACCTGCAACACAACACAATTCAAGAATTCAGAGAGCTGCATAAAAAAGGCACTATGTAGGGTGATCATACTTGATGCCTTTAATCCATCATCTTAATATCTTAGACAGTGTTTGGTCCGTCTTCCGGTAACGCAAACGGTATGGGGAATGAATTACAGGGGAATTGGTGGTGGGATCATTGATTCCTTATTTTGTTTGGTTGCACAAATGTAACGGTAACGATTATCACGTGGGGTGGACCGACAGAGTCGAGCGAGATGTTTCGACGGATCGGTAACGCATAACGGTGGTGTGGGAGGGGTATCGTGTTTGTACTGCCCGGTATCTGATTACATGGAACTTGTTTACAGTGTGCGATGAACCAAACAAAATTTAACGGAATCAGTTAGCGCTGTAATCAGGTTGCATTACATCGGACCGAACCAAACGCTATCTTAGTGTTAAAAGAAGCCACCATACAACTCTATGTTTTTGTTTAAAAAATAAATACAACTCTAATTATCAAATACTTCATGCTAATACTTTAATGGCCTATCAAATACTTGGGAGTGCAATACCATCTTGTACTTTGTAAGCAAGACCATCTTCTCAAAAAAAAAAAAAAAAAAAAACTTGGGAGTGCCAGTCTCGGGGTCTATGCTTCATGTGATGGATTGGCTTCCCCTAGATGAAAAAATTATCAAAAGACTTCATGTGGTGGAAGACTAACTCTAATCAACTCATGCTTGAGTAGCATTCCCATTTATTGTATGTCAATGTACTTACTGCCTAAGACCATTGTTAAAAGAATAGATAAAACCAGAAAGCGTTTTTTTCTGGCAAGGGGAGGAAACAAGAAGAAATACCACCTTGTGAAGTGGTGTAAAATTTGTTTGCCCAAGAAAAAAGGTGGTCTAGGAATACAAGATATCAGAAAGATGATTTTAAGCCTTTTATGCAAATAGTGGTGGAAAATTGAAAAAGGTGTAAGGCCTATGGCAGGAGATTGTCAAAAAGAAATATATTAAGCAATCTGTATAACAAATGGAAACAAACTAATTCTCCTGTGTGGAATGATTTACTAAAAGTTAAAGATATATGCCAGCAAGGCAGGATGATGATAAATGGAAATGAGAAGTTGGTGGATTTTTGGAATGATATCTGGTATGGGTCTATCTCTTTGAGAGATAAATTTCCTGAACTATATAGCATATGCAATGAACAAACAATTTTAGTTGCTGAATTAGCTCAGCAAGGCTGGAGGCTTAGCTTTAGAAGATGGCTGGATGAGCATTTGCAAAATCAGCTAAGACAATTAAGAGATATGCTCACTTTGTGTGTGTTGTCTAATGAGAATGATATCCCAAAATGGATATGGGAGTCATCTGGCCAGTTTTCAGTAAGATCAACATATGATCATCTTTGTAGTAATGCAACTATGCCCATAAGATAATCTGAAGGCAAAAATTCCGCTTAAGATAAAAAAATTATATGGTTGATACAACACGATGCCATCCTGAAGGATAATCTCATTAGGAAAAACTGGCAGGGGAACGAAAAATGTGTGTTTTGCTCATGCAATGAAAATGTTGGCCATCTGTTCTTTGAATGTTCGATGTCAAAATATATCTGGAGTTTAGGTTCTTGTGTGATTGGGGCTGACTGCAGACCAAACTCATTTATTCAGCACTGGGTCTGGGTGAAAAAGTACCTTTGGGAAAGAAAATACATATGGCAGGGTTAGCTGCTATTATTTGGGCCATATGGATATCAAGGAATAAGATAATCTTTGAGAAAAAAATGATCCGATCTCCAACTGAAATTGTGTGGCTTGTTCTTTTCTTTTATACTGGGCAGAGCTACAGCAGGGTTCTGACAGAGGGGAGATGGAAGCAGGAGCAGAAGCTTTGAAGATTGCGGTGCTGCAATTTCATCCCCAAGAAGCTGGACATGACGATACTGGGATGGTGCTTCTACTTTAGGGAGGAACATGACGCTGAGTTAAAGGAACCGGCTGAATCTTATATCTCGGGAAGGTAGATTGCTGGATGATTCTGTGTGGCAGAGGAGTGTCTTTTGTTTACAACTTCATAGCCTGTGATCTGTTTTGTAAAATGGAATCTCTTCATGTAATCAGAATTGGTTCTGACCTTGCTGGGTAGCGCTAACAAGGTTACTACCTTGGTGTAGTAACTTGGTTAGCGAGTAGTTTCAAGGGTGATGGGTGGTGCAAAAATTGGACTGGAGGTGAAACACATGTCGTAATTTCGTTACCTTTTGGCAATGAAGTTCGGGTTCGCCCGTAGTGAAAAAAAAATACGGAGTACAACTCTAATCTGAGATGTCACTACCTCAGAGGTGAAAGAAGATGAGGAGATAAGATTCGAGCATCACCAAGTTTTACGATCCTGGACGCTGGATCGCAGCACGCCAACCTCGCTGGAGAACAGCGGCGCCAGAATCTGGGAATCGGAGGTTGGAATGGGAGGAAGAAGAAGACAGCCGGAGAAGTTAGAGCAACTCAATTAGTGGGACAGGTCATGCCACGAAGTTTGGGAGTTTCACAAACTGAACAATCCCGGTGGCACTTCAGCGCTGCAAAGCAACAATCTGCGACAACGCTGGAGAGGGCGCCGCATTCAGAGCACGAGCTGCGAACAGCAGGCTGAAAGCCCAAGCGGCATCGTTTCTGTTGGCCCGAGGATTCACCAGGGCCTGGATTGCGCAGCCTTGGGCAGGAGAGAGTGCCGGGCTCCCGGCGGCCGGCGGCGGGGAAGAGGGTCAGCGCGTGAGAAGGGGAAAAGGAGAGGTGGATGAAGTACCTGAGACCTTGCGCGCTGCAGCGGTGGCCGGTGCGGAAGCCGGGGGGCGGACGCGGTGGGATTGTGGCCTTGCGGGAAGCTGGCACGGTGGCGCACGCCAGGAGGGCAGGCAGAGCCAGGTGAGGCAGGCCGAGGGCGGGTTCCGATTTTGGGGTGACTCTGGTCAGAAAAAAGCGAACAAACTGCTCGCCCTTGGCCACCTGAGGAAGGGATATTTAATTATTTGCCATCGTTACCAGAGGCACTCATTCGGATGCCAGTTTTGGGATGACCAATACAGATTTGTCATTCTTGCGCTGGACCTCCTCACCATTTGCCACTTTTGCTGATGTGGCGCGCCATGTCGGACAGACAGCGTGGACGGAGCGTGCGAAACGACCAAAATGCCCCTGTGTTTTCATGTGTTAGCCATCCATTCTCCTCTCTCTTGTCACTGACGCGTGGGACCCCCGTCATATCCATCTTCAACCTCCCGCAATCTCCCCAGAATCTGCTCCGGCAATGGCCGTCCTCCCAGATGCACTGCCGCAGGATGCGCATGGCGGCCAGCCTTCGGACTATAAAACACCCAGCCGCGGCCCTCCTCGCTCTAGCCGCCGCCGCTGCCCCTTTTGGGGTTTTCTCCACCCGTAGCCAGCAAGAGAGGGGAAGGGAACCGAAGAGAGGGAGGAGGACAGAGGAGGAAGCCGGACGGGAGGAGCCCGCCCGACCGCCGTGAAGACGCAGCCGCCGTCCTCCATCCGAGCTGCGCCGACTCTGCCGCTGTCCTTGACGAAGAGGAGAAGCCGCGAGCTTGCCGACGGTCCGTGCGCAAGGGAGACGCCGCCGCCGCCGACCGCAAGCCGGAGGCCGGACGCCCGGACCACGACGTCGATGACCACGCTGTCGCCCGCGACGACCGAGCCGAACCGCGAGCCTGCCCGCGACACCCCGCCACGGCCCCGAGGCCTCCCTGCCTCGCCTAGCCTCCATTCGAGTCCAACGGTGAGCCCAGCCTGGCCTCCCAGTCACGTTTGCCTGTCGCGCGCAACCGCCGCCGTTCTGTGTCGCGTGCCTTCGTGCCGCACCCCTTTCCTGTAGGTGCCGCCGCCTTCCCGTCTGTGCTTGCCTGTTGCCTTTGAGCCGGCGAGTGACGCCATTTTTGAAGATGGATCTGACGGGAGGTCCCACGCGTCAGTGACAAGAGAGAGGAGAATGGATGGCTAACACATGAAAACACAGGGGCATTTTGGTCGTTTCGCACGCTCCGTCCACGCTGGCTGTCCGACATGGCGCGCCACATCAGCAAAAGTGGCAAATGGTGAGGAGGTCTAGTGCAAGAATGGCAAATCTGTATTGGCCATCCTAAAACTGGCATCCGAAGGAGTGCCTCTCGTAACGATGGTAAATAATTAAACATCCCTCTGAGGAAAGAGACAACGTGATGACTGACGAGCCGAGGTGCTCACGGATTAGAATAATTCGATTTTTCCTCTACCCATTTACTGCGAGAAAATGCATTTGCTGCAAGGCTGTCCAATGTTGTGCATTCGATTTTTTTTGGTAAAAAAAATGAAATATTTGTGTAGTGAGCGAGAATGTAATAGGCTATTAACGAGCTCATGCCGTGCTGGAGCAACTCCAACAAGCTCTATAGATTGATTTGGCTCGGTAAAAAAAGGAAAATTACGACAAAATGTCCATCCAACAGCCTCGGCATTTTGGTGCGTTCGGAATCCCTCTCGGCATCCCCACCTCTCCGCTAAGATGCCGAGCGGCAAGGCCTCGCCATCCCCTCCCGCTCTCGCAGTCCCGCCCTCCTGCAGTCCTGCCCTTATGCGTTGTGCCGTCCTCACGCGCATGCTCTGGAGCCGCAGGCGTCGCTTGCCGCCCGCACGCCATCTGCGGCGCTCGCCGCCCGCCCGCTCGATCCGGCTCATGTTGCTGCCCCGAGCCCGCCGCTGCCCTCGCTGCCGAGGCCGCCCGGTGGGGGCCCGTCCTCCAGAGGACCGCGCCGCCGCGTGCCTCCACACGGCTTGCCGGCTCCCCTGTTTCTTGGGCCGCGGAGTCAGGCAGCGAGAACGACGTCGAGCTGTTGAAGCACGCGGAGGGGAAGGAGATGATGGAGAAGGAGCGGAGGCGCTGCAGCACCGCCGAGGAGGCCCTGCGCGGCGGCCGCGCCCGGGACAAGACAACGACGGCAGCCGCCGCTCGCGCTGGGAGCTGCCGCCCACCAATGCGTACCGGCAAAGGCGGCAAAGCAGAGGATCCGGCCCGTGATATGCCACCCCGCAAAGCCACCGCACCCGGCCTCCACCACCGCTCACGCTGTGTCCGCCGCGCACGTGTCGTCTCCGCCGCCGCTCGGCCGTCGCGTAGGGCGGGCTAGGGGCCGGCGGTGGGGCGCGAGAGGGAAGGGGCCGGCGGTGGGGCGCTAGAGGGCCAGGGGAGGGCGCGGCGGTGGACGGGAGGGCGCGGCGGAGGGGCAGTGGTGGGAGGGACGGCGGAGGTCGGCGAGCCGGAGGGACGACGCGGGAGGCGGCAGAGCAGAGAAGACGAGAGATAGAGAGAGAGGGGGGAGGAGAGAGAGGTATATGTCATGTGGGGTCCAATTTAAATAGAGAGTCTGGTTTAGAGAGTCTGTTGGTTTCCATAAAAAAAATGTTCTTTTATATTATACAAAGGAGAAAAAACTCTATATTTAGCTAATATTTTAGAGATACTGTTGGAGTTGCTCTTATGCCCTTTAGTTAAAATATTCATCTTGTCCTATAAAAATATTCATCACGTTATTTAAAAATTCAAATTATTCCCATATGCTTATTCAGCGAATAAACTTGGTCATTGTCAGTTTCGGGGACATACATATCATTATATGATTAATACATACAATCATTACACATTCAATACTGACCATCTCAGTCAAGTTGCCAAACTCTGGAATTATCCTGCTAGCAAATTCTATGCAAAGCAGATTTTCAAAATAGCTAACTTCTCATAAAATCATTGCCCAAAACTGCTATCCCAAATGTGACCCTAGCCTAAATGCTCTTAATGGAATAGATGATCTCAATTAGTTAGGACCGAATGGTATGCCAGCCACTCATAAACATTTTCAGAACTACTAAATAGAGAAGTCTTTGCTACTTATAAAGTTGGACTTGATGGTGATAGGTCTTAGTTCTACCTTAGGGACAAGGATTCAGTGCCTTACCTTGAGCAAGTCACCATGAGCCTTACCTCCTTACATTCAACATTTAACACACTATTCAAGGTTTTTAATTATTTTAGCCCAATATTTCAACTAAAGTAGACATTTAAATAGCTGCGGAAAACATAACATAATAAGAACCAAATTCAAATTAAATTTTATCAATTATCAACTTAGATTTAAAAATAATATAAAATCTACAAGTGTCAAACATATGTCAATTCTCAGGAGTCGCTGGATTAATTGGTCTAGTTTCAAATTACAAGTATACTATGATTAGTTAACCCTATATCCAACTGTCAATTACACTCATTTAAATTCTAATAAAAATTTAAACGTCTTCCTCGGAACGACTAGTTTCATGATCTCGATTTTTAAACCACCACTCAAACCAAAGTGTAAATTACCATATTTAGAAATCTATAAAAAGAAAAAAAATAAGACAACCGGTGAGGACACTCACAAAGAGGCACAACAGCAGCGGTTGCGATGAGTCAAAACTTACAATGACCCGATAGCTGCTTGCCTGCCTCACCTGCTGCCGTTGGATGAGATTTTATATTATTTTTAAATCTGAGTTGATAATTGAAAAAACTTAATTTGAATTTGGTTCTTACTATGTTATGTTTTCCGCTGCTATCTAAATGTCTACTTTAGTTGAAATGTTGGGCTAAAATAATTAAAAACCTTAGATGATGTGTTAAATATTGAATGCAAGGAGGAGGTAAGGCTCATAGTGACTTGCTCAAGGCAAGGCACCGAATCCTCATCCCTACCTTAGCTAGTTAGCTACAAGATTTTCTGTGGACTTATTTGTGTATACATATATGTGCATAAAGATCTTTTACACACAACTTTACTGTTGTGGTTCAATAATTCTAAGATAAACAATGTTAAGTGACAATCAATAGATATAGTTTGAAACTTTAACTGGAGTTTTTACAAAAAAAAAACTTTAATTAATCCATTAGAGAATCGTAATGCTGCAGCAAGGGGAATTCATGGCCACTCCACATGCGGCAGGACCGCAGGGGCCTGCCCTCTCGGTCGAGCATCATAGAACGATGACTCGGCGCTGCTGCAGATGGAATCGTTGGGTTCAGCTTCTCGCAGTTTTTCGACGGCTATGTGCAGTGTGGGTGTTGTGCGAGGAGCAGCTCCATAATAAGCCTGTTAAGACTGTATGCCGTCCTGCAGAGGGCATTGGGCCAATTAGTACCGGGCCGGCCAGGCACGAACCAACTTTCATCGTCTCCTGGCTCAGCATGGCCCGAGATTCGTCGCCTAAAGTTTTTGTTTTTTGGGACTTTGAGGCTCCCATCTTTGAGCATGGTCACAATCAGAACAATCAGTCACTAGCTGAAAATTGCAAATCAGTGAACTGTAAAATTAGGACTGAGTAGCATCTCAACATTGAAAAAAATAAAATAGCTACTCAGATTAGTTCAGTATTATCATTGTAGTTACTTCTATTTAGCCTATGAACATGTAGATTAATTAATCATCGGGAGTTTGGAAACTGGAAGTAAAAACATAAAGAAAGAAAGAAGCAATCAGAAATGGATTTGGAAATAAAAAAGCAATTAGTCACGGAGAAGCAAGGCCAATACTTGCTAAGAGCATCTCCAACCGCTCTTCTATATTTCATTGACTAGCTAAAAATAAAGAAAAGAGGGAAAAAATCACATCCTAGCTAAGTGCCTCGCTGTTTCCAGACTCGCTATTCCCTCCCCTCCGCTCGCTACGTTTGGCGAGACAACGCGCCCGCCATCCACCTCTGCTCGCGCCCTCTCCCCCTCTTCCCGCGTCGCCCGCCCCCTCTCCCCTCCTTCCCTTCCCCTGTCCAGTTGAGCTACAAGCTGCGCGCGGCGGTGGGGAAGCTCGGCGGCGGCAAGATAGCTGCGCCCGGCTGAGGAGGCTCGGCAGCGGCGGGGAGGCTCGGCGACGGAGAGGAAGCTGCGCGCGGCGGCGGGGAAGCTCGGCGGCGGCGGGAAAAATGAGGAAGATGAGAGAGATGAGAGGAGTTGACCGGGAGAAGATAGGAGAGGGGGAGAAGACGGGGCTGTTTTGGATTTGGACACCATGTTTATCTAGTCTGTTGGATTACCCCATAGATATAATGGTTATCTACTTTTATAAAGAGGGTTTTATCTCTAAATTTAGCTAACAGGATACAAGATTTCTTGGAGATGCTCTAAGGGGCTTTGTAGGCTGCGGCAAGGGGGGGCCATGGCCTAGGTTTGCCGAGCTGTAGCTCCGCCAGTGCAAGTCTCACCTCTACTCCAACGGTTTGAAAAGAAATACTCTTCCCATTCTAAATTACTGTTTTTTGTTGATTTTTTCTTAGATTATTTGTCTTATTTAAAAAAATTAATCTAAATATATAAAAAATAAGCTAAATTTTAAATATACGTGACGATAAAATATGTCACAAATAAAAAATATTTGTATAATTTTTAAATAAGATGAATTGTCAATCTAATAAAAAATCAACAGCTAATAGTAGTTAGAAACAGATGTAGTTCAATATAGTTCAAAACATCAACTGCCAAACGATCTACGACCACTACTGTGATGATCATGTTTCGTACTAGGCAAGCGTGTGATTCTTAAGATGCTCAATCATCTGTATCACAAACCTTAATGAACCTAGGGGTCTAACCACACTCACTGAGTTTGTGTGATCAACCAGCCTGAGTGAATCGCTGCTTATATACCGACACAGCGCGTAGCCTATATGCTCATGTCGTGTGGGTATAATCGTACGCTCCTGTTGGGTCATGAATTCGAATAATTCAGTGGATCCACGATCTTGTCAGATGTGGACCCAAATCTGGTATCTCATATTAATTGTTTATTAGAGAATTGTTTGTAATGCTGCAGCTAGGGGAATTCATGGCCAGTCTACATGGGGCAGGGCCCTGGGCTCTCTCTCGGTCGAGCATAATGGTCGAGAATGACTCGGCGCTGCTGCAGATGGACGCGCCCAAAAGCAACTGCTCTTCCCGTGCCGTGCGTGCGTGCCCGCACGGCCCCAATGGCCTGAGGCTCGAATGGGCCGTGCTATGCTGGCCCGGCACGGCCCAGTTTCCGCGGCCAAGAGAACGTGCTACCTCCAGCTGTGCTGGCTCCCGAGAATGGCCTCTCCGGGTGCGCCATTACGAGAGCTCCATGTTGCAATCGCAAGAACTGGCATGGCCGCGCACGCATGTACTTGGCAGCTTTGCAGGAATTACGTACTACAGCCCAAATTGAGATGTCGAATAGATGTGAACTGACCTGATAATTACGCGACGGCGGCTGGAGACGATCGAGCAAGCTTGGCTGAGATGCTGACGCGAACTCCGACGACATTAGCCGCGGCGAGCAGCATACCGGTGGAAAGATATATTTGAGCACCGGATTGGAAAGATATATTCTCGGGCGCTGCTCGGCCGGAGCCGCGTCTCGCACAAGGCGCTCCCCGTCTGCCTCGACCGCCCCGTCTCCTCCCGCGGCTCGTAGCCATTGATGGTCCTCTCGCCGTCGCGCAGGAAGCTCCGATGGCCGCGAGCCCGGGTCCGCGCACGTCGCGCTCCTAGGAGGCCTCCTCCACAGCGGGGCCCGCGCCGGCGAGGCGCGCGCGGACGGTGGCGGACGCGTCGAGGCGGCGGATGGGCCAGCCCCAGTCACTGGCCATGCGGCGGATCTTGAGCTCGTTGAAGAAGGGATCCGCCGCTGCCGCCGGTGAACAGGGACGACCAGCGCTTGCTCCAGAAGCTGCGGACGCGGGAGGTGGCCGTCCTCACCGCGCTCGGCGAGACGCTCGCGATGCCGCGGGCCTCGGCGGCGCTCCGCGGCATCGGCGACCGGGCGCTCGACGGCCTCCTCGCGCTCGCGGACGCGTACGACAAAGAAGGAGAAAGAAGGAGAAAATCAACCCCCTAGCTTCCGTCTCAGGCTGTCATAAGCTACCTTGCGCGCGCGGAGCCGGAGCGCACACACGCAACGCAAACTACTTACAAACCTCTTTGCTTTTTTTTTGAAGGCACCACCACATTTATTAATCATCGTGGGGGTATAGAGATACAAACACCTTCAGGTGAAGATAGCAACCAGCCAACCAGACCTTTCTTTTTTAGCACAATCAGATCTCTCTGCTTCTCCCTAACGAACTGTGCTCCATGCTAGCCCGGCGCGTGAGGCCCATCGTGCCTACAGGGCGCGCTTGGGCTCCTCTGGAAGCAGCTCGGGCCTCGCACGCGCACACAGCAGCAGCTCTTCCCGTGCTGGCGTGCGTGGGAAAAAGTCCATTCCACAACCCTCATCTATCATCTTCGTCCGATTTAGGACCCTCAACCGCAAAACCAGTTATTCGATGCACCCCAACTATTAAAACCGTCCATTTTTCAACCCTCGGTGGTTTTGATGGCTGTTTTGACATGGAGTCAACCCTTTTTTTCTTTTTTCCCGTCGGCTCGCTCCCTCCCCCACGCCGCCCCTCCCTTCCGTGGCGCCGCCCCCTCCCCTGTCGCTCCATGCCGCCGCTGGCACTCGCGCCACCCCTCTTTTTCCCTCCCTCCTCCTCCGGATCCGCACCGCCATCTCCCTCCATCCGACGCCGCGGCACACCATCCCCTCTGCCACGCCGCCTCCTACTCGCCGTCGCTGCCTTCCATTCGTCGCCGCCGTCGCCCTATGTGAACGGAGCCTGGCCGCCGCGCTTGGCCGCTCAGCGCACCTCTGGACGCTGACCCTGGACGCCACTACAGAGCCAGAGGACGTGTCCGAGGCCATGGAGTCCTCCGCGCTGCCGTCGTGCTCCGCCGCCCCACCTCGTCTGCGCCTGGGCCCGCTTGGACGCCACCCTACCTCATCTGCGCCGCTGCCACATGCCTCCGCGTGCTCCCTCGGAGCCACCCTGCTACCCTGCCTTGGCCACCTCTACCGGAGGAGGAGAGGCACAGGCAGAGGCGAGGTGGGCGGCCAGGAGCTGGACTCGCCCGTGAAGCCGTGCACGACAGCGACGGCGCCAAGGAAGGGTGCGCCTGCGGTGGGGACGACGGCGGCACGTGCGGGTGGGAGGCGAAGGCGAGCGGAAGGCGGCAACGGCGAGCGAGAGACGGCGTGGCGGAGGGGGCGGCGCGCCACGACGCCGGAGGGAGGTAGATGGCGGCGCGGATCCGGAGGAGGAGGGAGGGGAGGAGAGGGGTGGTGCGGGCACCAGCGGCGGCGTGGAGCGGTGGGGGAGGGGGCAGCATCGAGAAAGGGAGGTGCGGCGTGGGGAGGGGAGCGAGCCGGCGGGGAAAAGAAAAAAAAGAGGGTTGACTCCACGTCAGACATGCTTATGTGGCGCCACGTAGGGCGCCACGTAGGCCAAAACAGCCATCAAAATCACCGAGGGTTGAAAAATGGACGGTTTTAATAGTTGGGGTGCATCGAACAGCTGGTTTTGTGGTTGAGGATCCTAAATCAGACGACGACGATAGATAAAGGTTGTGAAATGGACTTTTTCCTCGTGCGTGCCAGCACAGCCCAATGTCTTGGTGCTCAAATGGGTCGTGCTGTGCTGGCCCGGCACGGACCAGTTTCCAGCGCTAAGTTGGAGGGCGGCTGGATTTTCTAGCTAGCTCTGAAACTCCCTTCCTCTTTTTATTCAGAAGCCATAGCCCAAGTAGCTGGTGATGGCCTTTTAGCACCATGGCAACCGTTCATTTGTGGAAGGATTAACCTTTTCATATGTAAAAAAGCTTGAACATTTCTACAATTGATACACCAGATAATTTCCACTATATTGCATTTACATTTTCTGTACACTTCTCATTATATTGTTTGTCAGTTGGTACCCCTACAAACCACAAGAAGAACCTAATTAAAGACAGAACTTCTGTCACCATATTGTGTGCTCTTATTTATCTAGGTCTGTGCAATAGAGAAATTCCATAGGATGTTTGGTTGAAGGAGTAGGTTGACAGTGGATCATCATGGTAACACTAAACCTAACTAATTTGTGCTTTGATGAATGGAACGGGGTGATCCATATCGATCCATACCCTCACAAACAGCGCATAGTTATCCCCTAAAAAGGAATGATGATTATATCTCACCAAGATAACTCGTTAAACCTTGTAATCCTATGATGGTGGGGAAACATGTTTTAGGCCCCCTTTGGAACAAAGGAAAAATAGAGGAATTTTGGAGGATTTGGATCCTGTAGGAATTTTTTCTATGAAGCCCTTTGGAACAAAGGATTGAATTCCTATCAATCCTATGAAATTCCTATGGAATGGCTTGTTCCATAGCAATTTTGGAGGAATTCTACCAAGAGGTTGGACCTCATGGAAATTTTCCTTTGTGTCACTCTCTCTCCTCCAATTCCTTTGTTTTTCTTAGGCTCCATCCAAACACTCATTCCTACAATTTTCCTGTGTTTCTTGTTCCATAGGATTTAAGATACACTGACATTCCTATGTTTTTCCTATTCCTATGTTCTGAGAATCCTATGTTCCAAAGGGGGCCTTATTGTTTCCCCCAGTGCAATGCAGTCGGGTGGGGATATCTCCCCCCCCGCTGAACCTTCAAAAAAAAATCTCACCAAGATTCATGAGTTGATCTCGAGCATTATTCTACTCAAAATAAGTTGATTTCTCAAAGCAGAGATCATTATGCATGGTCAAATCGACAGGCACAAGTGAGTCAGCGCAAGTCAATTCACACCAAAAGCAGCTAATTCACACCCAAAGTATTACGTGTGTGTTTAGTTCCAAAAAGAACAAGGAAAGTTTGGTGAAACATGGTTTTGATGTATTACATGGTTTTGATGTACACGACGAGACGAATTTTTTAAGCCTAGTTAGATCATGGTAGGACAATGTTTACCACAAACAAACAAAAAAGTGTTACAGTACGCTACAGTGTTCCATGAATGAGGAGAGAGATTTGATATGATAGGTGAATAGTGAAGTTTGGAGATAGATTTTTAAAAAGTTTGGTGATTTGATGTGGAACTAAACATAGGCCATGTTTAGTTCCCAGTCACATCATCAAACTTCTAAAAATTTTCTCTCCAAACTTCACTTTTTACCTATCACATCAAATCTCTCCTTATACATGGAGTACTAAACATGGGTAAATAAAAATTAGTTACATGATTTTGATGTACACGACGAGACGAATCTTTTAAGCCTAGTTAGGTCATGGTGGAGACAATGTTTACCACAAACAAACGAAAAGTGCTACAGTGTCCGATGTAACTTTTTCACTTCACTTTTTACCTTTTTTCAGGAAACTAACCACGCCCATAGACATCCGCCCTGTTCGTTTGGCTGGTGGCTGGTGGCTGGCGCTGGTTTTTGCTGAGAGAAAAACACTGCTGGCTGGTTGGTGGTTGGTGGCTGGCGCTGGTTTTCGCTGAGAGAAAAACACTTTGACTCGCTGAAAACAATCCAAAAGAACAAGCCGATCATGAGTGGAGAAACGTTTGTAGGCATGAAGAGTGTGAGACCAGGGCCTTGTTTAGATGTTAAATTTGGGAGGTTGAATTTGGGAGTAAGATGTCACTTCGTAATCATTGCGTCACTGTAGCATTTCGTTTGTATGTGTGAAAAATTGTCCAAAATTTGATTAATTAGGCTCAAAATGTTCGTCTCGCAGAGTGCAACAAAACCGTGCAATTAGTTTTTGATTTCATCTACTTTTAGTACTCCATGCATGTTATGACATTTTGATGTAACGGGGAATCTTCTTTTTGCATAGTGAATTTGGGAGTGCTCTTTTGGATCTAAACAAGGGCAGTATGGGCGTATGGCCGGCTGTCAATCAGTCAATCTGTCGTGCCACAGCGCACACGTGCAGAGAAACCAGTCAGGTGCGGATGCTTCCACAATCCCATGCCCGCGCCGCCCTCATCCGAACGATCGCTGCGTGTGCCGGCTACCAGGAAGCGCAGGCCCTCCACTCCCTCGCCTGGAAGCTGGGCCTCGCCTCCGACGTGGTCCTGGCCACCGCCTTGCTGACCCGCTACGCGAAGCGGGGTCTCCTGGCTCCCGCCCAGAGGCTGTTCGACGAAATGCCGCACAGGGACGTGGTCGCCTCCAACGCCATGCTCGCCGCGCTCGGCGCCGCCGGGAGGGTCCCCGACGTCCGAGCACTGTTCGACCGAATGCCGGACAGGACCCCCGCCTCGTGGAACACCATGGTCACGTGCTACTGCAGGGCCGGCGACCTCGCCGCCGCCAGGGAGGTCTTCGAGGCGAGCCTCCGCGCGGCGTGCAGCAGCGTCGTGTCGTGGAACGCGATGATCGACGGGTACTGCAAGGCCGGGCGGATGGGCGCCGCGCGGGGTCTGTTCGATCGCATGGGCCCCACGTTGCCTGACGTCGTGACGTGGAACACGATGATGGCCGGGTATCTCCACGGAGGGGACCCCGCTGCCGCCATCGCCATGTTCCACCGTCTGATGCACGTTCAGCAGCAGCGGCAGGAGGAGCAGAGGCTGAGGCCCACCACGGTGACCATGGCTACCGCGGTGACCGCGTGCACGCAGGCAGGGGATTTCGCCCTGGGCCGGCCGCAGGGGACACGGGTCGACGTCGTGCTGGGCACCGCCCTCATCGACATGTACTTCAAGTGCGGCAGCGTGGACCTCGCGCTCGGCGTCTTCCGCGCCATGCCCTGCTGCCCCAACCTCTTCTGCTGGAACACGGTGATCGCGGGGCTCGGCATGAACGGCCGCGGCGAGGACGCCGTCGCCGCGTTCCACGACATGGTCGAGGGACGGCTGCCGAACGGGAGCAACGCCGTGAAGCCGGACGCGGTGACGTTCGTGGCGCTCCTGTTGGCGTGCAGCCACTCGGGGCTGGTGCCCGCGGGCCGGAAGCTCTTCGCCGACATGCTGCCGGTGTACGGCGTGCCGCCCCGGCCGGAGCACTACGGCTGCGTGGTCGACCTCCTGTGCCGCGCGGGCCACGCCGACGAGGCCGCGCGGCTCGTGGAGACGATGCCCGGCCGGCCCAGCGCCAAGGTCCTCGGAAGCCTCCTGCTCCGCGCCCGCGCCTCGGAGCGGGAGGAGGGCGGCGTCAGGCTGGGAGAGTGGGCGGCGCGCCGGATCTCGGAGCTGGACCGCGGGGACGGCGCCGCGTACGGCCTGTCCAACGTGTACGCGTCGCTGCAGCGGTGGGACCGCGTCGAGGAGCACAGGAGGGAGGTGAGCGCGGCCGTGAGACACGGCAAGGGCCCGCGACGCAAGCAGCCTGGCCGCGCTTGTTATGACCTGGCTAGCTCCTGCACGGATTGAAACAACACACGACGGCGGCGGCGCGGCAGCTGAGATGTAGTTGACGTTCTGCAGGTTATAGGATTCACGACTGAGTCGAGTGCGTTCAAAGTCAAAGCTGACTTGGAAGTACAGTACAGTAGCAAAGGAAGCTGCATGCTCCAAGGCTGGATGTCGTTGGGCTGTAGCGCACGCAGGCCCGGTGGAGTCCTGTTCTGGACTTCTGGTTCTCCGGCCACCCGACCTGGCCTCTGTTGCAGTAAGCATACGGCGTCAGCTAAATCAGCATGCAAAATTTGACCAGATCAGTGGTAAACTCGGATCAATATGAAATTTGTGCCTTGCCAGTATCTCCAAAAACCAAAATAATGTCGTCATTGGTGGCCGGATCACACGGGTAAGCCGGGAAAGAGAGATCCCGTGTCATGCAATTTGGAGCTTGTTTCCTTCTGAGTACTGTATGTGCCACGATCAGATGGAATACCAAGCGAAGCAGCCAGCCAGCCGGCGTGCCTACTGCAGGCTTGGTACTCCCATATATATAGGATAATACTAGTTGGAGAAGGGAATACCCACTTGGAACAACAGAAAGGTAACCTAGCTTGACTCAGTTGACTGGGATTCGTTATCACATCATCATGTTGTGCATATGAGACATCCAAAGGCTTTTAGGTCAGGCCATCAGGCAATCAGGCATAGGCAGGTGATGTAGACAGTAGAGTACCCATTCTCGTCTTATCGCTTACACTTCGGGTTCGTTTGGTTACCTGCATGCTCTAGCCTGGCTCGTACCTTGAGAGCCTGGCTCACCTCAGCCAGGCTAAGCACATACAGTGGCAGAGTGTTTGGTTGCTTGTACGTGAAGAGCCTGGCTGATAAGAGATCGTGTTTGGTTGGTTGCATGAAGATACATTGTATCTTCCAAAAATAATAAATAATATTATAATAATATTTATTTTGTAAAATTACACCTTATAACCTTTATTTTATCTTATTACACTTTAATATTCTTTGAAACATATTATTTACATTTAAAATATTTACTAATCAAATACTAATTACATCATCAACTGTGTAAGCAGCTGCATCCCGCGAGCCTGGCTCTTTAGAAACATCCAAAATCTACATATTTGTGGAGCCAGGCTGAGAGCTCCCTTTTACGTCCCGTGAGCCAGAATGCGAAGGTAATGCAGGCAACCAAATAACGAAAGGTTGCATTCCGTGAGCCCGGATGACTGATGAGGCACGTACAGGCAACCAAACGTATCTTCGTCGCGTTTGGTTGGCTGTGCCCTCCGACGGGTCATTGGAGGCCGGCCGCGGAGAGAAGGAAGCAACCATAACACTGTACTACGGCGTAGGCTCCAACAGCTCGTGACGCTACCCAACGAGTGTGGATTCCTTTTTTTTTCCTTTTCCTTTTTCTTTTTTTTTGCTTGCGAAATAACGAGTGTGAACTCTGAAGCGCTCGTGCGCTCCCTGTGCTGTGTCCTGTCCTGTCTCCTTCCCCAGCAAAACTAACCCGCCGTGTGGTGTGGCTAACCCACATGCTTTAGCAGCCTAAAGCTAAGCTTACCCCCGACACCCCAACGGCCGAGCCAGCGGAGCGGAGCACGCGTCTCGCTGGGATATGCTCTGCTCTGGCGCGGTCGCAACCGGCACCCGCAGCTTCTGGTCGCGGTCGCAACGGGCGGGCGATGTGCAAGCCCAGGTCCGGCTCCGACGCGCTGGCGTCGGCGTCGCGGCCCGCGGCCGCCCCTTCCTCCCGCCGCTCCGCGTCATCCTCCGCCAAGGGCCGCCTCGCCGCGGCCGGGGTCTCCTCCGCCACCCCCTCCACGTCCTCCTACTCCGGCGCGGGGCCCTCCGGCACCGGCACGGGCACGGCCAGCGCGCAGCGCCGCGGGGGCACCTCCTCGTCCTCCACCTCCTCCGCGTCCTCCAGCCGTGCCTCCCTCGCCGCGGCGCGCGCCTCGCTCCCGGACCCGCCGGTCCTCTACCCGTTCCAGGAGCTCGCCGCCGCCACCAACAGCTTCCTCGCCAAGCGCGCCGGGGGCAGCGCCTCCTCCTCCGCCGCCTACTGGCGCTGCTCCCTCCGCGGGCGCGACGCGGCGCTGTTCCAGCTCCATCCCCGCCCGGGCGCCCCGGCCGTGGACGCCGCCGCGCTCGCCCGGATCGGCCGGTACCACCACACCAGCCTCGCGCGGCTGCTGGGCGCGTGCCCCGCGGGCGCCCACCTCTACCTCGCCTACGAGCTCCCGCCGGGGGCCGCCACGCTGGCGGCGTGCCTCCGCAGCCCGCGGAACCCCAGCTTCACCGCGCTCCGCACCTGGGTCTCCCGCGTCCAGGTCGCCGCCGACGTCGCCCAGGGGCTCGAGTACGTCCACCACCACGCGAGCTCCGTCCACGGCCGCGTCTCCTCCTCCGCCGTGGTCGTGTCCGACCCGGGCCTCCGCGCGCGGCTCACCCACTTCGGCGCTGCCGAATTCGCGGCCCCCGTCGACGCCCGGGAGGCCGGCGACTCCCCCTACGCGGCCCCGGACTCGGGCGAGCCGTCGCGGGAGGCGGACGTGTACGCCTTCGGGGTCGTTGTGGGGTTGGGGAAAGTAGGCAAACCGAATGTTGAGAAATTTATTGAAATTCCTTTGAAATTTCAATTTTCCAAAACACTGCTGCGGATTCCGCTCTACTCCTAGAACTTTAAACGTCGGCACCCATAATTGCCGACTGAGGTTCGGCAAACGTTCTAGAACATTAACACGTGTAAAAGTGGCGGCACTGCACGCCCTTTTCGCACGATTGGTAACAAGTGAGCGGTCGGCTCCAGGCCATGAATTGACAAATGTGCGCGGAAGCAGTCATTTTCACATGAAGCCTTGACATGAAGCAAGGCATTGTTTTCGCTCTTTTGGGCCCACAAAGGCTTGAGCCCATGGCTACGTTTCCATTTGTTTGGACCAGAACAGAGGCCCAGAATGACGAAGGCTGAGCTTTTGAGTGAGCTGAGCTTTTGAGCCCGCGCGTTTTCTCCGCGTTCTTCTGGTAGCAGCACGCGGCCCATATAGGAAGTCGAAACTCGCATGCTCTGACATCGGCAGGACGTAAGCATGTAGCGCAGCTGCGAGTCAGCCTGACGACACCACCTGACCCGTGACCACCCAGGCCAAGAACCTTCGCGCCACTGCTTTCGGTCGGTGGATGCAGCGGGTGCCGCGTGCGTGGTGCGGCATGTGTCAAGTGTGTCAACGCCTCGTGGGAAAACTCTTGCACCAGTAGGGAGGCGTTGTGAAATTGTGTGAAATCTGCTGCACCTTCACACAATTTCAGATTTGGAAATGCCAACGCACTGGTTTAGTTTTGAAGAAAAAGAATTAGCACTGGATAAGTACATGTTCATGATGAACTTTTTTTAACAACGATATATTAGCTGGACACATCCAAGGTTGCAGAAAAACCGGAACCCTTCCGTTTTCTGAAAAGGCCATACCGCTGCATTTTTACTCTCTTGACAATCCAGCATGCACAATTGGCGCAGGCACAAGGCTTTGGCGATCGGTGACGAAGTTCCCTACGTGTACGCCACAGTTGCGTCACGTGCGACTTGGACCGGCAGTCCGACAGTCTGAAAGCTCACGTGCGGTTGGTTTGCAGACGAAACACGGCCAGATACAACGAACCAGCGTGAGAAAAGAGACTTGTCGTGGCAGCTGATTGCTGTTGCCGTTGCCGCACCCACGTCTGAAAACACCGGATGACGGAGAGGGTGACGCAAGGGGATGGAAATATGGGGTGATGGGAACAATCTGGACAGTTCTGAAAGAAACGGCCGGGGGAAAAAAGAAAGAAGCCAATAAGCATCACGCCTGGACCACCCACTCCGACACCTATAAATATGGCCGCATCCCTGCCCTGTTGAAGCAGCAGAAGCGATCAAGCAAGAAACAGAGCAAGCGAAGCAAAGCAGAGGCCAGAGCAGAGAGCAAGCAAGCACCTCAGGTGTCCCGTCGCATCTCCGGCACGCCGGCGACCGAGGCCGATCAGGAAGGCAAGATGGTGCAGCAAGCTGCGAAGGAGGCGATCCCGCTGATGACGCCGTACAAGATGGGCCAGTTCCAGCTCTCCCACCGGGTGGTGCTCGCGCCGCTCACGCGCTGCCGCTCCTACGGGAACGTGCCGCAGCCGCACGCCGCCGTGTACTACTCGCAGCGTGCCACCGAGGGCGGCTTCCTCATCGCCGAGGCCACGGGGGTTTCCGCCACCGCGCAGGGGTACCCTGAGACCCCCGGCATCTGGACGCAGGAGCAGATCGAGGCCTGGAAGCCCATCGTCGACGCCGTCCACCGGAAAGGGGCGATCTTCTTCTGCCAGATTTGGCACGTCGGCAGGGTCTCCACCGACGGTACGTCTCAAACTCTGAACGCATCGATGTTTATCTGTGTGATTGCTTGAGCTGCCGCTAGTTGCTTTAGTTTGGTTGCTGATTTTTCTATTGACCCATCAACGGGCAGAGTTGCAGCCTAACGGGCAGGCGCCTATCTCGAGCACGGACAAGCCGACCTCGCCGGCTGCCGTGTCCAGAACGGAGTACTCCACGCCGCGCAGGCTGCGGACCGAGGAGATCCCGGGGATCGTCGATGATTTCAGGCGCGCCGCACGGAACGCCATCAAGGCGGGCTTTGACGGCGTGGAGATCCACGGCGCGCACGGATACCTCCTCGAGCAATTCATGAAGGACAGCGCGAATGACCGCGCCGATGAGTACGGCGGCAGCTTGGAGAACCGGTGCCGCTTCGCCGTTGAGGTCATCGATGCTATCGTCCAGGAAGTGGGCGCCCATCGTGTTGGAATCAGACTGTCGCCATTCCTCGACTATAAGGACTGTGTGGATTCTGATCCGGTGGCGCTAGGCAGCTACATGATTCAACAGCTCAACAAGCACGATGGCTTCTTGTATTGTCACATGGTGGAGCCTCGGATGGCCATTATCGATGGACGTAGGCAAATTCCTCATAGGCTTCTACCGTTTCGGAAGGTGTTCAATGGCACGTTCATTGCTGCTGGTGGATATGATCGAGAGGAAGGCAACAAGGTAGTGGCAGAGGGCTATACCGACCTTGTCACATATGGGAGGCTCTTTTTGGCCAACCCAGACTTGCCTAAGAGGTTTCAACTTGGAGCGCCGTTAAATAATTATGACCGCTCCACGTTTTATACGCAGGATCCGGTCATTGGCTACACAGACTACCCATTTCTTGAAGAGGTCATTAACAGTGATGAGTCAGCTACTCAAGCTTAATCACAAAGTTCATCAATTTTTTTAGATTGAGGATCAATGGATCATCTGGCCTCCACAACTCGCAAGGAGTGCTTGTGGCCAGGTCTAACAATTGATGAACTTTGTGGATCACGAGCTCTTCGTTTCCATACCATTCTTCATTGATTTTGTGGTGGAGGTAATATATGTGCTGTTTCATTGTGTACTAAAACAATGCGCAGCGTGGGTGCACGAGATGATCCTCTAGATAGATGAAGCTTCAGTTTGTTAGAAATATCACAACTGATACTGAAATTGAATATACATATATAATTGGTAAAATATACCACGAGTCTGCATCCACTTACCAAGTTGTCGTATAATGTTTGCAATTTACTCTCTACATTTTAGCATACAATATCTCGACAGGAGGATAAAGATATGGTCGAACTGGAGTACGTCGTGCTTTCACTTCTATAAGCTAGATTTGATGGTTCCTCACATGTATGGAGAACATGATGAACATGTTAATCATGCAGTGACTCCCCTTCTTTGGTTCAGACATAGTCATGGACATGGACATAGACTTGGGACACGGATATGGACCTACTTGATTTATGATGACGCTCTTGAAGATGATAAGTTTGAAGAGCTAAAGAGGTCCAGTTCAAGCTACGCTATGCTATATGAAGAGTAGCTGATCTTTTTGATTTAACACAATGCTGTACTTGATCTAGGTGCTAGCGCAAGTGCTAATGCAATTTTTCCATCGTGCAATGTTACGGCTATTTTTGTTTGAATACATATTGCAAGTTCTAACGCAAAAACACACTTCACTGTCACTCTTTTACAATGCAAGTAGACAAAAAATGATATAGAGATAGTAATCTGATCAAAATTGCTAATCAAGAGTGACTGGTAGAGCACCAGCATCTACGAACCTTCAAGCTTGATTCTAAACGTCCACTTGGCACTAAAAGCTAGTGGAGAGAGCACCCTGAATCTCCAAATGTATTCTTCTTCTTCATGTGTGGGATGTTTGTAAAATTGCCCTCTGTTACCCAAGTTAAAGGATGGGACAATCGTCTAACATGTCAACCTCCAAACTCACACGACCTTAAAGTCATTCTAGGCTTTATTTCAGAAATGGCACTCCTAAAAAATATTGATCACATTATAACCAAGGCTGAAAACACATAAACGGAGTATAGAGAAGAAAAAATTAATAGAATTTTCCTAACACTACAGGAACACATCATGGAGATCATGAACCATAACTGAGGGCAATTTTATAACATCCCACGCATGAAGAAGATATTGGAGATGCAGGGTGCTCTCACCACTAGGTTTGCGTACCCTATGAACATTTCCAATTAATCTTTAGAGTTTGTGGCTTAGATGCAGGGTGCTCTGCCACTAGCTTTGGTAAGAATTCTTGATTACCTATTTTTGGTCAGATTATTATCTCAATTGTAAATTTTGTCTACATGTAAAAGGCTGCATCTGGAGTGTGTTTCTGTGTTACAACCTGCAACAGATATTCACAAAATTTCCCCCAAATTTAGAATCCTGGTTCAGACATTTGAATATCTTTATGCATGTATGCGCTAAGCGAAGTAAATAGACACCATTATTCCCATAGGCACATCTAAAGAGGCCATATGACTCATATGTTGTCATGTCCTCTAGCTTGATCTGGTTTATGGTATATCCACATGACCATTTCTGAGTATTACATTTCCTGCTCTCTGCGCAGAAATCACATCTGTCAGTGCTGCTGCCAAAGAAATCATGACAAATGGTATTCTGTGAAGCACTATATTTTTTTTCTATACTCGTGAAACACTAGTTGATTCTCCTGATCCAGTCATCTTGATTGCGTCTCTCCTCAGTCTTCAGACCATGCAGTAAGAAATCACGTTGATGCAGTATATGTTCTTATACAGACAGTATACACTAAACGGGTTTTCAATATTGATTTAGCCAATCAGTAGGACTAAATTGCCGATTAATGAGACTGCAAATCCTCGACCAGTAGGACAACACTGTTTTTTTTGAGACAGTAGGACAACACTGTTTTTTTTTGAGACAGTAGGACAACACCGTTTACCTTTAGAAATTAGAACGCCCCGCTTTTAGAGGTGGTGATGCTGTTACTTCTTCTTCCCTCTTAATGAAAAACATGTTCAGACATGGTCGTAAAAAAGAAATAGGACAACACGACCATCTAGACAAACACGACCAGCCTTAGGCGAATAGTCGGCGTGCACGCAATAGTCGAATGCTTTGAGATTTGAGACCAATTTGTGCCTTGGATAACTTGACTGCATGGCTGTGTTACAGTTCTTGAGCCTCGTTTCCCAAGCACGGCCTTGATAAAAACAAATTCAGCTCACGAGAACCCATACTGCCGCCATCTCCTTTAGGCCGGGTAAATTAGATCGCTTGAACCAGTGAGTCTAGCTAGTTGTGCTATCAGTTGATCCACCCCACCAGTAGTTACGAGAAGATGCCAATCTTTGGGCATACATGACATTTGCAAGCGGTAAAGGTAATTTGCGTGAACGGAAAAAATGCCCCGTTAAATTACTGCCCGCGAGCCACGACTGGACTTTTATCACTCGTGCTGTTACTTGCAGTGTTAGTGGCATGCGCAGCATCATGGTCGGCACAAATGATCCGCGAAGATGATCTCCATGGGTGCCTACAGTTGCGTCACCCCTTACGGCTAGTGGGGCGGCCGGCGGCTTACTGCCTTAATTAATCGCGCTAGAGTAAACAAATGCAGACCTCATCCTGGCTGCTTTCTTCGATCTTCTTCAAGCGCATGACGCGAATGGTGACGACGGTCGACGATGGGTCGTTGCAATTGCGAAAAAAAGGGGAAGTACTAGGAGACAAGTCAAAAGAAAATGTCAGGAAGATTCCGGAGCTATTGCGCCCACTCACATATATGCCCGTTGGAAGAGGTAGAGGCAGATGCAGAAGCAAAACCAAGTAGCTTTCTAACTCGCCAGCCAGAAACAGATCAAAAGCAAGCTATAGTATAGGTACTACTGGTTTAATTACTTGATTCTTGCAAGATGGGGCACCAAGATCAACAAGTGATCCCGCTGATGAGGCCGCACAAGATGGGGCAGTTCGAGCTCTCCCACCGCGTGGAGCTCGCGCCGATGACGCCGTGCCGCTCCTACGGCTACGTGCCGCAGCCGCACAACGCCGTGTACTACTCGCAGCGCGCCACCAGAGGTGGCCTGCTCATCTCGGAGGGCACGGGCGTGTCCGCCACCGCGCAGGGCTTCCCGGGGTCTCCAGACATCTGGACGCAGGAGCAGATCGCAGCATGGAAGCCAGTGGTCGACGCCGTTCACCTCAAGGGAGCCCTCTTCTTCTGCCAGATCGCGCATGCGGGAAGGGTCTCAACCAACGGTATGTGTGTGGCATGCTCATTACCAACGCAAGTTTAGAGTGAGCTCAGTCCATTAATTTTGTTCTTAATTCTGTACATGGGCTGTGTTTAGTTCCACCCATTTTTCAAACTTTCCATCACATCGAAATATTAAATATAGTAAATGATGCATGCATATTAATTGTTGATAAATAAAAAAATTAATTACATAGTTTTGATATATACGATGAGACAAACCTTTTGAGCCTAGTTAGGTCATGGTAGGACAACAATTAACACAAACAATTAACACAAACAAATGAAAAGTGCTACAGTGCGTTACTGACTTACCGTATCCAATGTGACATTTTCACCCCTTTTTATGGATCTAAACACAGCCATGAACCAATTCGTAGATTTTCAGCCAGATGGGCAAGCTCCGATCTCGAGCACAGACAAGCAGGTCACCCCAGACGCCGAGTCCGGCATGGTATACTCCAAGCCACGCCGGCTACCGACGGACGAGACCTCGGGGGTCGTGGATGATTTCAGGCGTGCTGCACGGAACGCGATCGAGGCTGGGTTCGATGGCGTGGAGATCCACGGCGCGCATGGGTTTCTCTTCGAGCAGTTTACGAAGGACAGCGCTAACGACCGCACCGATGAATATGGTGGCAGCCTAGAGAACCGGTGCCGCCTCACGGTGGAGGTTGTTGACGCCGTCGTCCGCGAGGTGGGCGCACACCGGGTGGGCATTAGGCTTTCACCCTTTGCTGACTTCATGGACTGTGTGGATTCGGATCCGATGGCGCTTGGGCACTACATGATTGAGCAGCTCAACAAGCATGAGGGCTTTCTTTACTGTCACATGGTGGAGCCTCGGATGGCCATTGTTGACGGTCTTAGGCAGATTCCTCACAAGCTTGTGTCATTCCGAAAGGCATTCAATGGCACGTTTATAGCTGTTGGTGGATACGATCGAGAGGAAGGCAACAAGGTGGTGGCCGAAGACTATACTGATCTTGTTGCATATGGAAGACCTTTCTTGGCTAACCCAGACCTCCCTAGGAGGTTTGAGCTGGATGCGCCATTGAATAAGTATGATCGGTCCACCTTCTACACGCAAGACCCTGTTATTGGCTACACAGATTACTCTTTTCTTGAAGATGACAACGACAGTAACAAATGTTGTACTCAAGATTAATATGCAATTCATCGATTTGATCGGAATTAATAATGTGCATGATTTATGAAACCTAATTTCATCATTGATTTCCACCATTTTTATATTGTTGTGAGCTTGTGGCAGAGGCAGTACATTTATGATGTTATTCTGTATTGGTGTGAGTTGAAGTAAATTTATATCCTGAGATTATTAAAAAAAATCCATCCCTTTTCTTGAAGATGGGAACAACAAGCGGAATCACTCTGATCATCAATTTGAACAAGACTAGTAAAGGGCATGTAACATGAGTTCTTCATTGATTTTCACCATCCTTCACTAATTGTGGCGAGGTTACTACATGTTGTTATTTTATCTGTAGTAGTAGTGTGAGGAGAAATAAGTGTAGATATCCTTATGTGCTAATAAAGAAAACATGTAATATTTTCTTTTCACATCTCAGGCTTCGGCAGGGGTGAAAAAGTATCAGACTAGCTTGGATATTATTACCTTCCCCAATCCATATTTTTTTTATATCAGACTAACTTGGATATCATGCACCATCGGATATCAGATCCGAGGTCCATTTCACTTTCTAACATCCTTGGTTAACGTAACCGTCTTCCTATACCACACCACCCATCCCCTTGCATTGTTGCCGAGTGCGCAAAGACCCTTGAACAATCGAGCCATCTATGCTATTAGGGGGATAGAGTTAATTGTTACTTTGTTTTTTAGTGAACACTTGTTTTTTTTCCATGATAAGAATATATCAATCATCTTCTTATATTGAATCTTGTATTATCTTTTTTTCTCTTTTTTTCACCTAGCTATATGTTCCATTTTTATTAAATTTTTTGTAAAAGATCATTTGAATCGCAACTTTGATCTATTAAATGAATACAATGTGCAATACACTATTCATTATTTAAATTATTATTTTATTTTTGCTGGCATTTGGCTTCATTTTTTTTCGTAATGGTAGAGATGGGTAATGGAGAAGCATGTATACCGGTACATTTGTTTGATTTTGTCATAGTGGTTGTGGTCGATAATTTATAGATAGGTACAATGACATTATTTTGTTGATTGTTTCATAATTGCAGTGGTGAGCAATTTATAAATTGGCATTGTGTTATGGAAGTATTTTAGGTTTCTTTTTCATAAATGATGACAATTATAGGCTTTTTTAGTTTTCTTTTTTTTTTCCTGTGGTTTGCACGGCAGTTTCTAGTCCTTGCTAGTGAATGTGGACGCTTCTTTTTGTTGGCCAAATACCAAGACAACAGATCTCCTAAACTGCCCTGTTCGGTTGGCTGGTGGCTGGTGCTGGTTTTTCTGAGAGAAAAACACCGTTGGCTGGTTGGTGGCTGGTGGTTGGTGCTGGTTTTTGTTGAGAGAAAAACACTGCTGGCTGGTGACTGATAATCCAAACGAAAGTTAAAAAATGTAAGTAAACCATTTTTTAATAAAAACAAAGAAATCCATACCAATAACGTAGATAATAAATGTATGAAGATGAGATATGCAATTACATTGATAGGTCTACTAAAAAAACTAAAAAACCAAAAATCATGAGAATCAACAATCCTTCATGGGTTGTTGAACATGTATAATAAAAATCCTTGATTAAAAGATAGGATGAAGGACTTCGTTGACTCTAAACTCAGAGCAATAAAATATAAATGAAGGTACGAAGAAAGGAAGTTGAATTGTATGAAGAAAGGAACGATCGCATGACCAAAGTCACTGCGTAGTGTTAGCAAATTTTTTTTGAGCAAAGCGTAGTGTTAACAACTTTGGAAAGAATTTATTCCATTTTAGCACCGGCCGTTGGAGTCCTACAACAAACAGATATTCTAAGGGCTAGTTTGGCAGCAGCTGCCCCGCGGTAACTTTCCCGGAGAAAGCCGCTCGACCTGCCTTGGCCGGGCGCGTTTCCCGGGGAAGCAGCGGCCTTCCGCGCGGAGATATCGGCTCCCAAAGGAGCCCTAAGTGTTATCACTACCGGTGGTGCACGTGCAACGGAAGGGTGTTCACAGATAATCCGCCACGAGGATTTCTACCGGGGTTAGAGGGGGTAAAGTTTGGTGAGAATTCGTGTTCCAGGAGGGGACAAATGAAGCAAGGGAGAGTCGCCGCTAGCATGAGCGCGCCCGCTTCGCCTCCCGGCTCTCCGCCGGCGACGGCGACACCACTCCACCCACGCTTGCCTGCCGGCTCCTCGCCGGAGGCTGCCCACCAAAGCCCTCACGGCGCAAAGCTCCCGGTTTCCGGCTCCCTGCTGGTTGCACCTCATCCTTATCCTCACGATGGTAAGGCCCCGTCGTCTTCTGGGCCGGAGATTCTGGAGGGGAATGCTGCCTGTGTCGTCGCGTCCGGACCCCGGCCGTCCTTCAAGGAGATTCTTCTGCGGCCGCGCACCTTCAAGCCTCGATTCCCGCATGATCTCCGTCCGGGTGAGCAGCCTTGGCTGACCCAGCGGAGCATGGGCCGGTCCCGTCACGCTCCCAGGAATCCTGCTCGCTCCAGGCGGTTCCCCAGCAATGATTCGGGGGGTAATGGCGCTTGGTACTGGCTCCCCTACCTGCGTCTTAAGGCGGGCAGTAAATGCTTCAACTGCCTCTCCGCCGGTCGCCGCATTGCTTTCTGTCGTGATCCACCTCGGTGCATTCTTTGTGGTCTCTCGGGTCACAAAGCTCGTTCCTACCCGCGCCCTCCTGGTTCCACCACTTCCCGAGCCACTGCTACCTGCTCCGCTGCGGGCTCTCCTTCCACCTTCACCCTCACCGTCCCCGCTGTTGCCGCCACCGCCCCCGCCACCATCCCTGCTGTTGCCGCCCCCACCGCGGCGGCTCCCCCTCCTCTCCGCCCACGTGCTCCGCCGGTGCCCAGGGCCATGGACCCTGCCAACTGGACCCCTGGTGCCCCGGGGCAGCGGCCTGGGCACGTCTTCGCTGGGGTGGCCAGGTCGGAGGCCATTCGCGGCTTGGAGCATGACTTGGTGCACTTCGCTCTCATCGCCGTCCAGCTCGACGCCAGGGTCCATCTGGACTCCTCAAGGGTCAAGGTTGAGGCTGTTAAGCAGCTTCGTGTTCCTGCCATGGGGATGGGGGTCTCCAGGACCTCGCAGGCCGTGTTCTTGCTTCGCTTCGACAACCAGCTGCAGCGGGATGCAGCTCTCCGGGCTGAGTTCTTCAAGGTCGGGCACGTCACCCTTCGTCTCCTACCTTGGTCGCGCCGGGTGGGAGCCAATGATGCTCTGTCAAGGTTCAACTACCGTGTTCGCCTCTGCATTGAGGGGATTCCTGACCACGCTCGTCAGCCAGAGGTCGCGGCGCCCCTGTTCAAGTCCCCCTGCTTCATTGATGATGCTGAGTGCTCCATTGAGAGGCCGGAGGAGGAGGAGTGTCTCAGGCTGTGGCTCTGGACTCCTGATCCGGATTTCATCGCCATCACTGGCACCCTCCACATTGAGGAGCCCGTCACGCTGCCGGGGGAGGGCTACGCTGACTCCCTTCTCGCTCTGGGGATGCCTATGGGTGCTCTTCGCCTGGGGCCTGCTGAGACGCTCGACTACGAGGTGATCATTCATGTCGACCGGGTTCTGGATTACTCGCCACCGCCGGCGGGTTTTGCTCAGGAGGGACCAACGCAGTTCGACTTCCAGTGGCGGCTGGGTGTGCCCGACGGCGGTCGCCGGCGGCATGGTGCACCCAGGATCCCGGTGCACGAGAGGTTAGGGGACCGGGATGGTTCCCCTCCCCGTGGAGGCAGCTCCGGCGGCGGCCTCGGCCTGCGTCAGCAGCCTCCGGCGAGTCGCCACGACCTGCCGGGTCCCACTGCCGGGTCCTCCCGGGGTGCTCAGGGGCGCCAGTCTGGTTCGCAGCACAGACGTCGGGGCGTGCAGTCTGGTGGCGGCCAGTGGGTCTGGATGGTCAAGCAAGGCGTCCAGACGGTGCTTCGCTCTGAAGGAAGGGTTCCTGTGCCGCTTTCGCCTGTTTCAGAGGAGGCTTGCCTGTTCCGTGAAAGTCTGCATGGGGAGGCGCTGCACTGTGGTGCGGACCCAATGCTGGAGGAGGCAGGCGGTGTCCAGGGTGTCGGAGCACGGTCACCCATGGTGTCGCAGCGCTCGGTGGAGCCAACTGCGCCCGACGGGGTGGCTGCTGCGGTCGTCACGCTCCTGGGTACTGCCGTGCCGGACGGTCCTGCCACGATGCCTGGGACGGGCTGTGTCGCTTTGGTTGAGCTTGGCCTAGAGCCAGCGGTGGTTGCTAACCCTGCTGCTTCAGGGGACGCGGATGGGCAGATTGTTGTTCTGGACAAGAAGGTCATGACTTCCATTTTCGATCTTAACATGGGAGTGGAGGATGATCAATGCAAGTCTGACAGGGAGGTGTTGGGTGAGGCGGACACACGTCTTAACAAGGACCCTGGCGAGTATCAGGGTGTGAGGCACCATGGCAAAGGAGTTGCTCATTATGTGGTACCAATCAAGAAATCCCTGCTTTGCCCTCCTGCACACAAGCTTAGGGCCATTCCCGCTAGAAAATCGGGTGTTCCACACGAAGAGGCGGCCAGGAAGATCACCAAGACGGCTCCCAAGGAGAAGGCTAGGCCTGCTCGTTCCTCTGCCGAGGAGAAGGCCACTGCCCTGCTGCTTGAGACTGGCGGCATTATTGAGAAGCATGGCGCGGTCACGGATGCTGGGGAGGAAGCTTTTGCTGAGAGCCTGGTCGACCCGATGCAGGCTGGGATGATCAATGGTATGAGGTCGGCCTTTGGTTTGAACGAGGAAGGTGCTGGGGCTGCCCTTAATGCCCTGGCCGTGGAAGCCATGGAGTAGAGGTGGCTTCGGCCACGGTAGTTGCATGCTCCTCCCGGAGTATGTGTGTATCTTAGTTTCCAATGTATTGCATGTTAGGTGTCTGTGGTTGGCTGTGGTGTGCTTTGGCAGGAGCTTCTTCGAGTTGTGTGTCTTGTAATGTTTTTCACTTGGATTTGTTGGTAGGAGACCTTACTTTGTTCATGTTTCCCCATAATATGCAAGCAAGAGAGCTGCTTCTCGGTTTAAACTAATCAGCCTAGTGCACACCATCATCATGAATTAGAAGCCGGTATCCATGGTTGTTGCTAGCTGTGCTGCGCGCACTATATTTTTTGTAGCTAGCGACACGAGTCATACTACATATATCAGCGCACTTCAGTCGTTGGGCACTAGCAGTGCACACTACCCATCACTAGCTACTTCACGGACTCGATCGAAAAAACTTCACGGACAATATACAAATCGATTCATTTCAGTCTGCCAACTGAACTCGTACCTGCATATATATATGCCATCATCTAACAATGACACGTACCGTCATATATCATATATACATGGACTGTACATCAGTTGCTGCTTGCTAGCAAAGTGTGGAAGCTAAGGCAACATATGGATAACCTGACCTTGACTGCTACAGAAACCACACTGCGGCCGCGCACCTTCAAGCCACGATTCCCGCATGATCTCCGTCCGGGTGAGCAGCCTTGGCTGACCCAGCGGAGCATGGGCCGGTCCCGTCATGCTCCCAGGAATCCTGCTCGCTCCAGGCGGTTCCCCAGCAATGATTCGGGGGGTAATGGCGCTTGGTACTGGCTCCCCTACCTGCGTCTTAAGGCGGGCAGTAAATGCTTCAACTGCCTCTCCGCCGGTCGCCGCATTGCTTTCTGTCGTGATCCACCTCGGTGCATTCTTTGTGGTCTCTCGGGTCACAAAGCTCGTTCCTACCCGCGCCCTCCTGGTTCCACCACTTCCCGAGCCACTGCTACCTGCTCCGCTGCGGGCTCTCCTTCCACCTTCACCCTCACCGTCCCCGCTGTTGCCGCCACCGCCCCCGCCACCATCCCTGCTGTTACCGCCCCCACCGCGGCGGCTCCCCCTCCTCTCCGCCCACGTGCTCCGCCGGTGCCCAGGGCCATGGACCCTGCCAACTGGACCCCTGGTGCCCCGGGGCAGCGGCCTGGGCACGTCTTCGCTGGGGTGGCCAGGTCGGAGGCCATTCGCGGCTTGGAGCATGACTTGGTGCACTTCGCTCTCATCGCCGTCCAGCTCGACGCCAGGGTCCATCTGGACTCCTCAAGGGTCAAGGTTGAGGCTGTTAAGCAGCTTCGTGTTCCTGCCATGGGGATGGGGGTCTCCAGGACCTCGCAGGCCGTGTTCTTGCTTCGCTTCGACAACCAGCTGCAGCGGGATGCAGCTCTCCGGGCTGAGTTCTTCAAGGTCGGGCACGTCACCCTTCGTCTCCTACCTTGGTCGCGCCGGGTGGGAGCCAATGATGCTCTGTCAAGGTTCAACTACCGTGTTCGCCTCTGCATTGAGGGGATTCCTGACCACGCTCGTCAGCCAGAGGTCGCGGCGCCCCTGTTCAAGTCCCCCTGCTTCATTGATGATGCTGAGTGCTCCATTGAGAGGCCGGAGGAGGAGGAGTGTCTCAGGCTGTGGCTCTGGACTCCTGATCCGGATTTCATCGCCATCACTGGCACCCTCCACATTGAGGAGCCCGTCACGCTGCCGGGGGAGGGCTACGCTGACTCCCTTCTCGCTCTGGGGATGCCTATGGGTGCTCTTCGCCTGGGGCCTGCTGAGACGCTCGACTACGAGGTGATCATTCATGTCGACCGGGTTCTGGATTACTCGCCACCGCCGGCGGGTTTTGCTCAGGAGGGACCAACGCAGTTCGACTTCCAGTGGCGGCTGGGTGTGCCCGACGGCGGTCGCCGGCGGCATGGTGCACCCAGGATCCCGGTGCACGAGAGGTTAGGGGACCGGGATGGTTCCCCTCCCCGTGGAGGCAGCTCCGGCGGCGGCCTCGGCCTGCGTCAGCAGCCTCCGGCGAGTCGCCACGACCTGCCGGGTCCCACTGCCGGGTCCTCCCGGGGTGCTCAGGGGCGCCAGTCTGGTTCGCAGCACAGACGTCGGGGCGTGCAGTCTGGTGGCGGCCAGTGGGTCTGGATGGTCAAGCAAGGCGTCCAGACGGTGCTTCGCTCTGAAGGAAGGGTTCCTGTGCCGCTTTCGCCTGTTTCAGAGGAGGCTTGCCTGTTCCGTGAAAGTCTGCATGGGGAGGCGCTGCACTGTGGTGCGGACCCAATGCTGGAGGAGGCAGGCGGTGTCCAGGGTGTCGGAGCACGGTCACCCATGGTGTCGCAGCGCTCGGTGGAGCCAACTGCGCCCGACGGGGTGGCTGCTGCGGTCGTCACGCTCCTGGGTACTGCCGTGCCGGACGGTCCTGCCACGATGCCTGGGACGGGCTGTGTCGCTTTGGTTGAGCTTGGCCTAGAGCCAGCGGTGGTTGCTAACCCTGCTGCTTCAGGGGACGCGGATGGGCAGATTGTTGTTCTGGACAAGAAGGTCATGACTTCCATTTTCGATCTTAACATGGGAGTGGAGGATGATCAATGCAAGTCTGACAGGGAGGTGTTGGGTGAGGCGGACACACGTCTTAACAAGGACCCTGGCGAGTATCAGGGTGTGAGGCACCATGGCAAAGGAGTTGCTCATTATGTGGTACCAATCAAGAAATCCCTGCTTTGCCCTCCTGCACACAAGCTTAGGGCCATTCCCGCTAGAAAATCGGGTGTTCCACACGAAGAGGCGGCCAGGAAGATCACCAAGACGGCTCCCAAGGAGAAGGCTAGGCCTGCTCGTTCCTCTGCCGAGGAGAAGGCCACTGCCCTGCTGCTTGAGACTGGCGGCATTATTGAGAAGCATGGCGCGGTCACGGATGCTGGGGAGGAAGCTTTTGCTGAGAGCCTGGTCGACCCGATGCAGGCTGGGATGATCAATGGTATGAGGTCGGCCTTTGGTTTGAACGAGGAAGGTGCTGGGGCTGCCCTTAATGCCCTGGCCGTGGAAGCCATGGAGTAGAGGTGGCTTCGGCCACGGTAGTTGCATGCTCCTCCCGGAGTATGTGTGTATCTTAGTTTCCAATGTATTGCATGTTAGGTGTCTGTGGTTGGCTGTGGTGTGCTTTGGCAGGAGCTTCTTCGAGTTGTGTGTCTTGTAATGTTTTTCACTTGGATTTGTTGGTAGGAGACCTTACTTTGTTCATGTTTCCCCATAATATGCAAGCAAGAGAGCTGCTTCTCGGTTTAAACTAATCAGCCTAGTGCACACCATCATCATGAATTAGAAGCCGGTATCCATGGTTGTTGCTAGCTGTGCTGCGCGCACTATATTTTTTGTAGCTAGCGACACGAGTCATACTACATATATCAGCGCACTTCAGTCGTTGGGCACTAGCAGTGCACACTACCCATCACTAGCTACTTCACGGACTCGATCGAAAAAACTTCACGGACAATATACAAATCGATTCATTTCAGTCTGCCAACTGAACTCGTACCTGCATATATATATGCCATCATCTAACAATGACACGTACCGTCATATATCATATATACATGGACTGTACATCAGTTGCTGCTTGCTAGCAAAGTGTGGAAGCTAAGGCAACATATGGATAACCTGACCTTGACTGCTACAGAAACCACATCTATTACACACAGTGGCCACTACCTAACCTAGCTGCATATTGAGGTCGCTGCACTGCACCAAGTGCCCTTGACAAAATAATCCATCTCACGCTTGCTTGTTGCTTGCGCGCAACCCATGCATGCATGCCTGTCTATTGGCTAAGCTAATAAGCGCCACTTTTTTTTTCTGCCAGCCTGAGGTTTATCTAAGTGCCAAGCTTATTTGTGCCACCTATCTATCTAATCCATTCGAGCAGACATGCAAGATTAAGAGCAGCATCTATCTCGTCTCTTTCGCCCGGAAACGGACTGCAAGATGATGATTGGCGCCTTTGCCAGATTCAGACACTATCCTTGATTGCAAGGCAAGCAAGCCCATGCCTCCCTCCTCGTCATACATACAGTATTCTTTTCCGCTCTCGCACTTGCTTCCAAGCAAAAGCAATCGCACGCACGCGATAGATCCATCAGTCAGAATCACAAGTACGCGATAGATCCATCAGTCGGGGCGTGCAGTCTGGTGGCGGCCAGTGGGTCTGGATGGTCAAGCAAGGCGTCCAGACGGTGCTTCGCTCTGAAGGAAGGGTTCGTGTGCCGCTTTCGCATGTTTCAGAGGAGGCTTGCCTGTTCCGTGAAAGTCTGCATGGGGAGGCGCTGCACTGTGGTGCGGACCCAATGCTGGAGGAGGCAGGCGGTGTCCAGGGTGTCGGAGCACGGTCACCCATGGTGTCGCAGCGCTCGGTGGAGCCAACTGCGCCCGACGGGGTGGCTGCTGCGGTCGTCACGCTCCTGGGTACTGCCGTGCCGGACGGTCCTGCCACGATGCCTGGGACGGGCTGTGTCGCTTTGGTTGAGCTTGGCCTAGAGCCAGCGGTGGTTGCTAACCCTGCTGCTTCAGGGGACGCGGATGGGCAGATTGTTGTTCTGGACAAGAAGGTCATGACTTCCATTTTCGATCTTAACATGGGAGTGGAGGATGATCAATGCAAGTCTGACAGGGAGGTGTTGGGTGAGGCGGACACACGTCTTAACAAGGACCCTGGCGAGTATCAGGGTGTGAGGCACCATGGCAAAGGAGTTGCTCATTATGTGGTACCAATCAAGAAATCCCTGCTTTGCCCTCCTGCACACAAGCTTAGGGCCATTCCCGCTAGAAAATCGGGTGTTCCACACGAAGAGGCGGCCAGGAAGATCACCAAGACGGCTCCCAAGGAGAAGGCTAGGCCTGCTCGTTCCTCTGCCGAGGAGAAGGCCACTGCCCTGCTGCTTGAGACTGGCGGCATTATTGAGAAGCATGGCGCGGTCACGGATGCTGGGGAGGAAGCTTTTGCTGAGAGCCTGGTCGACCCGATGCAGGCTGGGATGATCAATGGTATGAGGTCGGCCTTTGGTTTGAACGAGGAAGGTGCTGGGGCTGCCCTTAATGCCCTGGCCGTGGAAGCCATGGAGTAGAGGTGGCTTCGGCCACGGTAGTTGCATGCTCCTCCCGGAGTATGTGTGTATCTTAGTTTCCAATGTATTGCATGTTAGGTGTCTGTGGTTGGCTGTGGTGTGCTTTGGCAGGAGCTTCTTCGAGTTGTGTGTCTTGTAATGTTTTTCACTTGGATTTGTTGGTAGGAGACCTTACTTTGTTCATGTTTCCCCATAATATGCAAGCAAGAGAGCTGCTTCTCGGTTTAAACTAATCAGCCTAGTGCACACCATCATCATGAATTAGAAGCCGGTATCCATGGTTGTTGCTAGCTGTGCTGCGCGCACTATATTTTTTGTAGCTAGCGACACGAGTCATACTACATATATCAGCGCACTTCAGTCGTTGGGCACTAGCAGTGCACACTACCCATCACTAGCTACTTCACGGACTCGATCGAAAAAACTTCACGGACAATATACAAATCGATTCATTTCAGTCTGCCAACTGAACTCGTACCTGCATATATATATGCCATCATCTAACAATGACACGTACCGTCATATATCATATATACATGGACTGTACATCAGTTGCTGCTTGCTAGCAAAGTGTGGAAGCTAAGGCAACATATGGATAACCTGACCTTGACTGCTACAGAAACCACATCTATTACACACAGTGGCCACTACCTAACCTAGCTGCATATTGAGGTCGCTGCACTGCACCAAGTGCCCTTGACAAAATAATCCATCTCACGCTTGCTTGTTGCTTGCGCGCAACCCATGCATGCATGCCTGTCTATTGGCTAAGCTAATAAGCGCCACTTTTTTTTTCTGCCAGCCTGAGGTTTATCTAAGTGCCAAGCTTATTTGTGCCACCTATCTATCTAATCCATTCGAGCAGACATGCAAGATTAAGAGCAGCATCTATCTCGTCTCTTTCGCCCGGAAACGGACTGCAAGATGATGATTGGCGCCTTTGCCAGATTCAGACACTATCCTTGATTGCAAGGCAAGCAAGCCCATGCCTCCCTCCTCGTCATACATACAGTATTCTTTTCCGCTCTCGCACTTGCTTCCAAGCAAAAGCAATCGCACGCACGCGATAGATCCATCAGTCAGAATCACAAGTACGCGATAGATCCATCAGTCGGGGCGTGCAGTCTGGTGGCGGCCAGTGGGTCTGGATGGTCAAGCAAGGCGTCCAGACGGTGCTTCGCTCTGAAGGAAGGGTTCGTGTGCCGCTTTCGCATGTTTCAGAGGAGGCTTGCCTGTTCCGTGAAAGTCTGCATGGGGAGGCGCTGCACTGTGGTGCGGACCCAATGCTGGAGGAGGCAGGCGGTGTCCAGGGTGTCGGAGCACGGTCACCCATGGTGTCGCAGCGCTCGGTGGAGCCAACTGCGCCCGACGGGGTGGCTGCTGCGGTCGTCACGCTCCTGGGTACTGCCGTGAAAAAAAAAAAGATTTCTACCGGGTTGGCGGGTTCGATTACGTAAAGACGCCTCATCTCTTCCTCAAGTAGTCACGATGATCGGCGATTTGGTGCTAGCGCTTCAGCAGCAGTCAGCGCAGCCCCGCGGCTGCTTTCTCTGCAGCAGACTCGAGGCTGCATCTAACAAGTGGATGACGCAAATGGTGACGACGATGGTCAATGGAAGTAGCAACAGAAAGCGACGAGTCAAAAAGAGAAGGCTACCTGACTGGGACATGGGAGATGCCACAGCCACCCATGACCCATCACTAGGAGTGCCCACTCCAACAGCTATAAATACTCACACCCAAGAGGCACAAGCACTCAAGCAGCGAAGCAGAGCAGAGCTCAATAGCGTTACTCTGAACCAAGAAACAGAGCAAGACCAAGCAGTGCTCCCTGATTTACACGGCATCGGCACCGCGCGTAGCCTACCGATCAAGCATCCGAAATGGTGCACCAGGAGGTGATCCCGCTGATGACCCCGTACAAGATGGGGCACCTCGAGCTCTCGCACCGGGTGGTGCTGCCGCCCCTGACCCGGTGCCGCTCCTACGGGAACGTGCCGCAGCCGCACGCCGCGGTGTACTACTCGCAGCGCGCCACCAGGGGCGGCCTGCTGATCGCGGAGGCCACGGGGGTTTCCGCCAATCCTTGGTGTCACGAGCCCAGAGTGCTTTCATAATGCGGAGAAGCATACAGGACAACTTTCTCTACACTCAGAATTTGATTCGAGCTTTACACCGGCAGAAGCAACCAGGGCTGTTCCTAAAGCTTGCAGGCGTGGAAGCTCATCGTCGACGCCGTCCACCGCAAGGACGCGCTCTTCTTCTGCCAGATTTGGCACGTCGGCAGGGTCTCCATCAACGGTACTAGCTCATTTAAGAGCGCAAATTCAACCATTATTTATTTATGTTGTTGCTAATCCTCTGTCAACCCAACTCGCAGAGTTGCAGCCTGACGGGCAGGCGCCGATCTCTAGCACGGACAAGCAGATATCCTCGAACCCCGAGCTCGGCATCGCGTGCTCCAAGCCGCGACGGCTGCTGACCGAAGAGATTCCAGGAATTGTCGACGATTTCAGGCGTGCCGCGCGGAACGCCATCGAGGCTGGCTTCGACGGCGTGGAGATCCACGGCGCGCACGGGTATCTCCTAGAGCAGTTCATGAAGGATAGCGCCAATGACCGGACCGACGAGTACGGCGGCAGCCTGGAGAATCGGTGCCGCTTCGCTGTTGAGGTCATTGACGCCATCGTCCGTGAGGTGGGCGCCCACCGTGTGGGCATCAGGTTGTCGCCGTTCGTCGATTTCATGGACTGCGTGGACTCTGATCCAGTGGCGCTTGGAAATTACATGATTCAACAGCTTAACAAGCATGATGGCTTTCTCTACTGTCATATGGTAGAGCCTCGGATGGCCATCGTCGATGGTCGCAGGCAGATCCCACACAGGCTCCTGCCATTTCGAAAGGCCTTCAAAGGCACATTCATAGCTGCAGGTGGGTACGACAAACAGGAAGGCAACAAGGTAGTGGAGGAAGGCTATGCAGACCTTGTTGCATTTGGGAGGCTCTTCTTGGCCAACCCAGATCTGCCTAAGAGGTTTGCAATGGATGCATCACTGAACAAGTATGATCGGTCGACCTTCTATACGCAGGATCCTGTTGTTGGTTACACGGACTATCCTTTCCTTGAAGACGGCAACATCGACGAAGAGTCAGCTACTCAAGCTCAGTTCATCATTTGATCAAATGATCATGATTTCATGACCAATAACGTGCATGGCTCATGCAGCAAGCAACAGTTCATCATTGATTTGCACTACTCTTCACATATTTTGTGGCATAGGTAGTACATATTATATATTTTGTTTCATTCTGTATACTAGTGTGAGGTGAAATATATATATGTATGTAGTGAAATAAATAACATTAATTTCTATCGAACGCGTACCTTTTTTCCTTTTACGCCTAGTCTGGTGACTACATACTACTGACATATTATATATTTTGTTTCATTCTGTATACTGGTGTGAGGTGAAATATATATATGTATGTAGTGAAATAAATAACATTAATTTCTATCGAACGCGTACCTTTTTTCCTTGGTGGGGATCTGAACTTAGAAGAGATTATGGCAGGGTTCCAGTGCAACATAGAGGCCTTCCCATGCAAGTACCTGGGTTTACCACTGCACATTCGGCAGCTGCGCAGAGTCGATGTCCAACCTCTGATAGACAAGATGGCATCTCGGTTATCTATACCTGTTCAACTGTGCTCGTAATTCACGGTAAATAATGATACGTGAGTGACGTACTTTTAATTCGTCGGCTAAGTGATAAAATGTTGGAGGAAGTATCTATCATTAGTGATAAGTTAATTTGCACCGGATAAAATTGCCTAGTCATAATTCCGCAGCGATCAAAGAAGATTGAACATTATAACATGGTATTATAGAAATTTTAGATGGAACTCATAATTATCTATTTAACTTATGATGGAAAATAATTTTATACGCTATTTTATCACATGTGACAAATATTAGTTATTTTTTGTTAATTTTTTGAAAGCATTTTAGTGAGATAAAATCCAGATATGTTTTAAATACTATCTAGTTTGGTGAATTTTAAGTTTAAAACTATGAAGGTGCATGTATTGTTTTGAATAACATATGTTCATGTCTATTTGTTATATTGGTAGAAAAAAACTCGATGAATTTTGGAGGTGATTTGGAGTACATTTTGTCCGACTTAACTTTTGAAGGTAACAAAATTGATAAATAAGGAATGAAGTTAAAAGTCAGTGTCAAATAGAGAACGAAAATTTTTTTAGGACCAACAAAGGAATAGATATTTGTTTTGGTGTCAAATAAGGAATTACTTCAAAATTTACTCTAGCTCCAGCAATAGACCTAAATAATGGAGGATGGAGGAGTGGAGTTGCAGGCAATACGGGTCAAGTAGAGGGATGTATTTAGTGCAACTTTTTTTGCTCGGCCCTCTAAACGTAGAATGGAGCTATCTATAGGGTATATATATTGTACTTGCTCTAACATACCCAGACTAGAAAGCCCGAATGCTTATATTGTTGGGCCGGAATGGGAGGCCTGGGTTTATTTGTTGGGCTAACTCTCCTTTAATTTGATTCCATTGGTTCAATTAGTGTGGTTTGTGTCTGATCTTGATCCGAATCGAACTTGAAGAAATATATGGATTGCCAGTAATTCTAGACCAATTCCCTTTTCATTTAGGCCATTCCTAAATCCTAATGGCAGTTTCAGTTTCATAAATAAGATGCCATATTTTGTGGCAATAAAATTGAGGGAGCTGGGTTTCAAAAAAAAGGGTGGGGTTTCATCCTGATGAAACAGGTGGTATAGTTTACCACACTACGCAAATAAAGCATGTACCGTCAGTTTGAACGTACATTCTGTGATCGATTCTAAAAAACGAGGGTATAAATCCTATATACAATCGGGTAGTGGCATCATTGGCCAAATATGTTGTTGGAAACAGTGACACTGGAGCGATTTGTTTCATTTTGATCACATCACCATACAAGCAGTAAATGCTATAGATATGAAATTGGGAAATGATACAGTGCACTAGGAGTGGTTGTTTCATTCATGACTCTACACCTATTTAGATGATATGGCATTATTGAAAACTACAGAATGGAACTTGGCACTAGGAATGACCGGCCTTAGGAGAAAACCTGATGTTAAAATGCACGGATAACTTCTGTCTGAACTGAAAAGAAATCAGAAAATGCTTGCGCTCAATTCCGATCCACATGCTGTCTTTTTATTTGTGCGTGATACTGAACTTCATATGTTCACGGCATCAATATTATTCTAGTGCATGCAATACATTATTCCTCTGCACAATAGCACCGAGTAAAATAAAAAAAGTAAATGCTACAAAATCTTGTATACAAATCAACTGCTAATGCCGGAAATCAACCATAGGCATGTGGAATCATGCACACTATTTTTGTTTAGAGAAAAAAAAAATCAAGTGCAATCACTCAGTAAATTGCATGATTAAGCATGAGCAACTGTGTCATCAATCATCATGATCCTCCTCAACGAGGAAAGGGTAGTCTGTGTAGCCTATGACAGGATCTTGCGTGTAGAAGGTAGAACGATCATATTTGTTCAACGGTGCGCCTAACTCAAATTTTTTGGGTAAATCTGGGTTGGCTAGGAAGAGCCGCCCGTAAGCGACGAGGTCGGTATAGCCATTGGCCACTACCTTATTACCTTCCACCACATCATAAGCCCCAGCGGCGATAAAAGTCCCATTGAATGCCTTACGGAACGGCAATAGCCCATGTGGGATCTGCCTGCGTCCGTCGACGACGAACATTCCGTTGTAGGCCAATCGAGGCTCCACCATGTGGCAGTAGAGGAAACCATCATGCTTGTTGAGCTGCAGTACCATGTAACTGCCAAGCGCTACTGGGTCAGAGTCCACACATTCCATGAACTCGATGAACGGCGACAGCCTCATGCCAACGCGGTTCGCACCCACCTCGCGGACGACGGCGTCGACGACCCCCACCGCGAAGCGGCACCGGTTCTCGAGGCTGCCGCTGTACTCGTCGGTGCGGTCATTGGTGCTGTCCTTCATAAACTGCTCGATGAGGTACCCGTGCGCGCCGTGGATCTCCACGCCGTCGAACCCGGCCTCGATGGCGTTCCGCGCCGCGCGTCTAAAGTCGTCGACGATCCCGGGGATCTCCTCCTTCCGGAGCCGCCGTGGTTTCGAGTGCACCTTGCCTGGCTCAGTGTCGGGGGAGATCTGCTTGTCTATGCTTGAAATCGGCGCCTGTCCGTCAGGCTGAAAATCTGCCGAAATTTTTGAAGTGCCAACGGTTCAGAGTTCTCCACCACAAAGACATACGAATAATCCATCTATCACACAACTGACAGCAAAAAAAGCATTGTCACACGTACGTACCGGTTGAGGAGACCCTGCCGACGTGCAAAATCTGGCAGAAGAAGAACGCGCCCTTACGGTGGACGGCGTCGACGATGGGCTTCCACGCCTCGACCTGCTCCTGCGTCCAGATGCCGAGTGTATGCAGGTAGCCCTGCGCGGTGGCGGAAATGCCCGTGGCCTCGGCGATGAGGAGGCCGCCCCTGGTGCCGCGCTGCGAGTAGTACACGGCGGCGTGCGGCTGCGGTATGTTCCCGTAGGAGCGGAACCGCGGCATGGGCGCGAGCACCACGCGGTGGGAGAGCTCGAACTGCCCCATCTTGTACGGCGTCATCAGCGGGATCACCTCTTTCGCCGCCTGCTGGTGCGCCATCTTTGCACAAGCGAGCTGCTTGCTTTTGCTTTGCTCGATCAGCTGCTTTGGCTTGCGAGCAAGCTAGGTCCTTGTTCGTTCTCTGCTTCTGCTGCCTCTCAAACTGGTCAGGTGTGTTGGAGTTTTTATACTGCCGGAGAGTGGCTTGTTGCCTTTTGTTGGCGTGATTGATTTGGTTCTTTGGGCCGTCTTTGTTTTTGACTCGTCTCCTTTTTTTTGCTTGAGATTGTTTGTGCTCGTCTTCTTCTCCATTTTATGGCAAATCCAGTGGTCACAGATGCTGCTACGTACCACATGGTACTATAGCGCAGCCATGGTACTACCTATTTTTCCTATCAGCCACACAGGTGCACTGCATGCGGCCGAGTTTCTTCGGGCAGCAAGGACGACACTGCACACGTGAGGTTCGGTCGCCCTGCTTTGCTCTCTATTCTTCTGCCAGTCATCATATACGAATCAGTGATGACGCAGCCAACAATTATCAGGGGATCTTTTTTACCGGTTGTCCCTGTGCTAACAATTGTGGCTTCTTAAATTTGAACGAGATGAATATGTCAGAGAAGTGTTTGAACAACAAAATGCTTATGTGTCTAAGTTGAACAGCAAAACCATCCAGTCATCTAAACATTAGAGATAAATCAAGAGGTCCAAGGAAGTTATATGTTGGTAACAATATACAAATTTATCTTTTACACCGGTACAGATTGATAAGGCAACATAAATGTTCTAACTGCGATAAAATAAATGAAGAATGGATGAAATAATTTTTTAGTTAAATGTATCCTTATAACAGGACTATCCGATTGATTTTCAGAAAAATCATGTTTGATTTTTTGCATCTTGAACTGTTCCTTGAAGAGCATAGGGAATGCATGGAGGTCAGGACTGGGTTGAAATGCCACCATAGTTTGTACCCGATCTTGTGTTGCAGTTGGTCGGGTCCAGAAGGCTGGAGCATTTTACTTGTGTACTGAGCATCTCCAAGAGTGCCCAAAAAACACTCCTAATAATTAATTTTGGGTAAAGAATAGAAAAACAATACTCCAACAGTGGTGCTATCCTATGCCCAATTCTTTAGCACACATCCAAAACAAGAGCTATTTTGAGCCAAATATCAACATGTTTTCCACACTCCCAATCCACCGATCGGCACCTTTTTTTTTCACGTCGTGTGCTTTTTCTACCGTTTATTCCTCCGAATATCTTCCTCGTCTACTGTAGGTAGGCCGGCTATCCGCTGGGTCGTGATAGCATGCGATTGATCTGCTTGCGACTAGATAGATGCGATGGCAAAAAAAAAAAAACACGGAGCATTGATAGATCAAGCGCTGGATGCAACAGAAATAAGAAAAGGCAGAGTTTTAATTGGTCCACAGGTAGATGCAACGGAAAAGGAAGGCCAGAGGCTTTCATTCGGTTGATTCACACGATAAAAAAGAGATAGTTTTGATCGGATCTACTGATGGGAGGAGATCCCACCCACGATGACGTGGCAAAATTTAAAATTATTGGGAGTAAAAAATAGGGCTACTGTTGGAGGAATGGGTGTCTTTTAGGCCTGAATTTTTTTGGCAAGATCCCAATCCAGAATTATTGGGAGCATAAATATTGAGCACTCTTGGAGATCCTCAGCCTTGAAATCGATGACTGAATGTTGGCAAGGTACATTAACCTGGCGAGGCACATAGGACGAATGATAAAACTGTGCTGTGGAGACCGGAGAGGTTGAGAACTTTAGGTGATCGGTTGAAAGTTGGAGAAGGAAACTGGCGGCTATGCCGGCCTATTTCCTCCGGGATTTCAATTCCTGCTTTGGCTGAACTCACTTCGTGGGTCATTTTTTGCATTATTTACCAGCAGAATTGAACGGAAACAACTCATCCAGACGTATGGGATGTGTAACAAGTGAAAGGGAAAACACGAGTTCACTGGAATTGATTTTTGTTCCCATTACAATACACTAGTCTGTCAGCACGTGCATCCGCACAGGCTAGAACTCACCACTTAATTTAAAAATGATATATATATTTCATTTTACCTATTTAGCTTTATAACCTTAATTATATAAGCACAATTTAGAAGCACCCATAATAATAATTTGAGATAGCTTTTTTAAATGATAGAGAGAGTTAGTTAATTATATATTTAGGTGTTCCTAATGATTATTTAAAAATGGTGGAAATTTGTAATCTATATATATAAATTGAGATGATTAATTTATATTATTTCTTATAATCATATCGTAATATCAAATATGACATGAATCCGGCGGCCACAAAACCCGATGATGGTGGTGAGAACGACCTTGCATAGTGCCAGGCCTGAGGCATCTATGGGATTTCATTAATGGAAAAACGGTCTCCTTACTGATAAAATGTATGAGCACCGCCATGTGTGATGCCACACCTCTATGGAGATCCATTTTTTGGCTGCACCCCAGTCATGATTATATCCATGCATCTTTTTTCTTCTATTGTGCATCTAAGAAGAGAGAAGAGAGGAATATATCGCAGGAGTTCTCGCAATGTGTATCGTATCAATATCATTATGGGATCAGGGTTTGAGATTACATTAGATTACTTTGACTAATTTAGATATGGATTTAAGGGAATATACTTTATTTTTACAACGACACATATGTGTATTTTTTTTATAAAAGTACATATAGTCCCAATCGATCTTTTTTTTATATATACAAAAGTTATGGTATAGAAATATGAGACTTCATCACCATTCAAGAACAATGATCACCATTCAAGAACAATGATCATGTAGACTCAAAAGGATTTATTTTCTATACATAACTCATGGTGTACAAATGGATCATGTGAAATAGATTTGGTAGGAATGCAAACATGGAACTTCACAACAGTTCAAGAAGAATGGTGAGAGGTGAGTCGCTCATACCTTTCAGCTAATGAAAGAAGACCTAACAACAAACATAAGATTTGAGTTGGTGACTGGCTTTTTGGTCGATAATAATCATATGAAATCTATTCGGTAGGAATACAAACATGCATGAGACTTCACAACAATTCAAGAAGAATGGTGACATGCGAGTCATTTGTGCCTTTCAGTTGAAGAAGGTCAGTAGGCCAAAACAACAAACAGATGATTTGAATACTGCCTTTCTGGTTGATGGTTTTAGCACAAAAGCATTAGATTTTTTTAGATGGATGTTGGCTCTCTTTATACATACAAAGATGTGCACGTAGCTTGTTGAATTAGGTATCTTTGTGATAGATTCTCTAGGGTTTAAATAATGAAGAGAGATCGAGAAGGAGCAAGAGATTAGTTATGTTACCCAGCGAAAAGAGAGATTAGTTATGTTAGGGTGGATGTGATCTGTGAATTTTTTTGGGGGAAATTAAAATAAGATTGAAGGATTAAGGAAGAGAGAATGAAGATTAGTTATATATGTGATCGGTAGGATACTATTAGATTATTTTTTTAATGGTAGAGGTGGGTAATTACTATGTAGATACAGTGGGTTATTTTAGTCTATTTTTTATAATGGCATATAGGTGGGTAATTCTTTAGAAATATGGTAGATCCAACGGCTATAATAATTACACTATATAAATTGATGGCTAGATGTTTCTGTTTTTCTGTGAAAATTTGTAGGATTTATCTATTTTTCTTGCACACGTCTCATGAGGATGATTAAGGTGGAGCCACCAAAGGAGCTTCCAAGTATTAATAGTAAGATGCATAGCTATCCTTGTCTCTCGATGCTTCTACAACCATATTGTTACAGTACTATTATAGTAAGTTGAATTTTTAGGGTGGTATTTGTGACAGGAGATCAAATATAATCCATTCAGTTATGGTTTACTAAACTTCATGGGTTAGATAAATAAAGTGTGGCCAATACGATCCAGCGTAGGATTCAAGTCAAATAAATTGTGCTGTCTACTCTTCTAGCTTCCTGAACCAACCAGGTTTCTCACCACCATATTTGTACAAAGATGTTCAAACTCAGTCATAACAGTGAAAAGAACAAGATGAAATAAAGATACAAAAGATCTACATGTTCAATATATTTGACATTTTATTCTGGATACAACACAGACCAATCATGAATGGCGAAATCAAATTTGTGCCTTGCAAGAATGAAGCACTTTATTAATTACATCAAATAACTGAATAGGATAATTAAGCATCATTTGTAGTTGCACCATCGTTGTCCTCATCGAGAAACGGGTAGTCTGTGTAGCCAACAACAGGATCTTGGGTGTAGAAAGTAGAACGATCATACTTATTTAGTGGAGCACCAAGTTTGAATCTCTTGGGTAGGTCCGGATTAGCCAAGAAGAGCCTCCCATATGCGACGAGGTCGGTGTAGCCCTCTGCCACTACCTTGTTGCCTTCCTCCATGTCGTACCCGCCAGCAGCAATGAACATACCATTGAATGCCTTTCGGAATGGCAAAAGTCGGTGTGGAATCTGTCTACGACCATCAACGACAGCCATTCGAGGCTCCACCATATGACAGTAGAGGAACCCATCGTGCTTGTTGAGTTGGTGCACCATGTAGTCAGCGAGCACTGCGGGATCGGAGTCCACACAGTCCATGTAGTCTAGGAATGGAGACAACCTAATCCCCACACGGTGCGCACCCACCTCACGGACCACGGCGTCGACCACCTCCACCACGAATCGACACCGGTTCTCAAGGCTTCTGCCATACTCATCATCTCGGTCGTTGGCGCCATCCTTCATGAACTGCTCGAGAAGATACCCATTGGCACCATGGATCTCCACGCCATCAAACCCAGCCTCGATGGCGTTTCGCGCAGCGCGCCTAAAGTCATCAACAATCCCAGGGATCTCATCGACGCGCAGCCGTCGCGGCTTGGAGTACACCATGCCGGGCTCAGCATCCGGGGAGATTTGCTTGTCCGTGCTTGAGATAGGCGCCTGTCCATCGGGCTGAAAATCTGTCGTTTGTTTCACAATTAGTCATAAAAGTTTAGCAACCAGATAAGACCAATATATAGTCAAACAAATCATATATTAGTTGAAAGACCACGTGCACTCGATCTTAAGCACATGGAACATACCGTTGGTGGAGACCCTGCCGACGTGCCACATTTGGCAGAAGAAGAGCGCGCCCTTGCGGTGGACGGCGTCGACGATGGGCTTCCACGCTTCGACCTGCTCCTGCGTCCAGATGCCGGGGGTCTCGGGGTAGCCCTGCGCGGTGGCGGACACGCCCGTGGCCTCCGTGATGAGGAGGCCGCCCCTGGTGGCGCGCTGCGAGTAGTAGACGGCGGCGTGCGGCTGCGGCACGTTGCCGTAGGAGCGGCAGCGCGTGAGTGGCGCGAGCACCACCCGGTGGGAGAGCTCGAACTGGCCGAACTTGAACGGCGTCAGCAGCGGCATCGCCTCCTGATGCGCCATCTCGGTCGGCCGGCGGTGTAGTGCAGGTGGAGATGCGAGAGTGGATTGGGATTGGGAGGAATGAAACAAGAGCTTGCTCTCGTGCTCTCTCGGCGCTAGCTCTGCTTCGCTTTGCTCGTTTGCTATGCTTCTTTGTCTCCAACCGGCCCGGGGTGTAGGAGTATTTATACGTGTTGGGTTGGACCCTAGTGGCCTTGTGGCGTGATGGCTTTGCAGCTTCCTTCGTGAGTCCTGATGCCGTTTCCTTTGACGTGCCTCGTTCCGGTGGTTGGTTCCCATCCCCTGCTCAGCCGTCACCATTTCCGTCATCCGCTTGACCGTTTCGTCCTAGTTGTGGGGCTTGGTAGTTAGCAGCCACAATGCCTTTGTCTTCCCTTCGCACACCGACGAGGCGACGACAGGATGACACAACTCGTACGTGTGGGGCTCTGGTGCCAATCGTCATGAGCAAGAGGTGACGTCACTAGTGCGTGAAAAATTTAGGCGTAGAAATCTTTTCTTCGCCGATCATCACCTGAACACGTGGTACCGTGTTTTTTTTAAAAATGGAGGTGACGTACTCGGTACTCCCTCCGTTCCTAAATGTAGGTCGTTTGACTTTTTTTACTCTAAGTTTGACCGCTTCGTCTTATTCAAAAAATTTGTGGAAATATAGTCAAATTTAAAACATTTTTGTAGATTATATATTAATAAAGCAAGTCACCATAAAAAATATGATAATTTGCACAAAATTTTGAATAAGACGAAGCGGTCAAACTTGGGGTTAAAAAAGTCAAACGACCTACATTTAGGAATGGAGGGAGTAGCAAGTAACTAGTGAAGAATGTTTGCTTCTTTTTTCCGTAAAAACATAACATTTGCAGCTAATTTGTGACCGATATTGCGAGACCACAAATTTTTATAAAAAAACTAGAAAAAGAAAATTCACGGAGAACAGCAAAACAGTACTTGATCCTATATGTCCAAATTTAAAATGTCCCGGAAATTCCATCCAAACCAAGCATACATGCAATATATCTTCGCTGTCCCCACAAGCATGCACTACTAGAAAACTACACATCAGTGCTGTATCGGTCAGGAGCCCCCCATTTATTACCGGGCCGGCCCGGCCCGGCTGGGCTGACTGTCTCGCTCCAAAAATTTTGGACCGCTAGAAGGGGTTCGCACACTGCACAAAGTCACAAGTCACGCGATATTTTCACGCGTGCGCGGCCGCGGGGATTCAAACTCATGACCTCTAACCTTGCGCGTTTCCTCCTTACCATCCCACCTATGCATTACATGTAATTGAGTGGGAGATCCTTTTCTTTTTGATGTAACCCGTGTAGGATCATTTAGTACCGGCCGACGCGACTATTTAGTACCATCTGGTAAGACCAGTGTTTTGAGCCGGTAAAGTGGCTCCGGGGGCTCTGTGCCACTTTAGTACCCGATCTTTTCATGCATGTTACTAGATGCAGTGGACGAATGTGCGTTTTTATAGTAGGGATGGTTCGTCGTCACTTGTTTGAGAATTGTTTTCTTTATTAACAGAATAAAATATTCTGCGGTACAAGGATGAAATATGTTTTGTTGCATAAATAATTTCTAACACATGTTTAAGTGGCTGATGGTTTAATATTGTTGTAATTGCAGTGTAATAATGCTTGGTTGGTTCTCATCGATCAAGTATATGGTTGGTTGAGAGAAATCTAGAAGGAAATAAATTTTAAAAAAGATATAAGTCCTGTTCAAGTTTTTCTTCCAACTTTTTCCTTCCATCAAGTCTTGATCAAGATCCCCATTCTCCTAGTTCTTTTCTCTTCCCTTTTGACTTTCTAACTTTTTCCTTCCATCAAGTTTTTTTCTTTATTATGGCATGTGTTTTCTATAAATAGATCTACTCAGTCCCTATTTAACCTATTTTTTGTTTCTAATTAAACAATGTTTTTGGATAACTTCATGAATAAGTATTTAGATTCTATGTTTAATCTCAATCCAACACGTTTGTTAAAAAAATAATTGATCATGTAGCTAAATAAGTTTTTTTACAATATTTAGTTGAATGAGATGTTATGTCACAGAAGTTAAACAACGAAAACTTGTGTGTAGAGACATCCAAAGGTTCAATAAAGTTATTTATTAGAGTTACAAATTTATTTCTTCTGGCACCTATGCAGATTGATGAGGCAACATAAACGTTCTAATTTAGATAAAAATAAAATAAATGAAGCATGCAGGATTTTGATTTAGTCCATAAAGTTACTATTTAACTATTTGTATTTTCAAACAAGTGAAGCATCGTGCATAAGGGGATGAACGATGAATTGAAGACGTATTTTATGTTTGGTATGGATAGAATTTCAATTCCTTGACATTTTTTAACATCCAGAATAAACTGTTTTTAATTTGTTTTTCAGGGCAATGCACTATTTCTGTTGTGCGCGCTCCGTCAATTTTTCTGTTTCTAGGTTGCTAAGTACTTTTCCTGAGATTGATATTTCAATTGTAGTCATCATCATACAAAACTATATTAGCGCTCCCCACTAAAAAATTCTCTCAATCCTCAACGCGTCACGTCATCCTCCACTAAGCACCCTACCAACGCTCCACGTCATCCTCCATTAAGCACCCCACCAAGATGCGTTGATTGCTAATTCTATATCTATATTAAACTATATACTTCTCGCATACGGTGCAGCCACATCATCTTAATTGTTTGCACCGTCCAATCTAAAAAAAATCTATATATCTATATTAAATTATATACGAGCACTCCACTACAAAATATTGATTCATATTTCTCTCAACATACAAGAATACGAAGAAATCATCTTAATATTTCTGCTTCTAAATTTTACTTTATTATTTTTATTTTTAAATTTCACCAAAAGATCCCGCAGCAACGCGCGGGTATCACCTAGTTTAGCAATATAGCAGTCACAAATTAGCAGCAAAGTTCTTCTTCATTACAGGGTCCCGTCATCACGACGTACGTGATGGTCGTCGGTGAAGAAGATTTCCTACGGCCACGATCTGTTGCGTGCTAGGTGCACCTCTTGCTCATGATGTTGTGCACAAGAGTCGGCATCACTCCGGCCCACACGCGTGTGGTTATATGGCTGCATACAACAGCGTCCGTTCAGAGGCATGTTACACGTTACTGTACGTACTACCTGCGTCATCGTGCCGTCTGCTCACTGATATGTGCGAAGGAAAGAAGCCATCGTGTGGCTGCTAAGCCCCACGACAGAGACCAAGCGGATGACGGAAATGGTACCGACTGACAAGGGGGATGCGCGAGCCAATCCACGGAATGAGCCAAAGTCAAAGGAAGAAACAGAATCAGGAGTTCAGGACTACTCCGTAGCCCGTAGGGAGGAAGATGCAAAGCCATTACGCCAGTAGTGTCCACTGTCCACCCAGAGTCCCAGACAAGTATAAATACTCCTAGGCCCCGGTCCCGTTGAAGACACAGAAGCATAGCAAACGAGCACAGCGAAGCAGGAAGCAAGAGAAGCAGAGACAGCCGAGAGCAAGCTTGTTTCATTCCTCCCAAATTTCCACTCGCATCAGCACTACACCGCCCACCGATCGAGATGGCGCATCAGGAGGCGATGCCGCTGCTGACGCCGTCCAAGTTCGGCAAGTTCGAGCTCTCCCACCGGGTGGTGCTCGCGCCGCTCACGCGCTGCCGCTCCTACGGCAACGTGCCCCAGCCGCACGCCGCCGTGTACTACTCGCAGCGCGCCACCAGGGGCGGCCTCCTCATCACCGAGGCCACGGGCGTGTCCGCCACCGCGCAGGGCTACCCGGAGACCCCCGGCATCTGGACGCAGGAGCAGGTCGAGGCGTGGAAGCCCATCGTCGACGCCGTCCACCGCAAGGGCGCGCTCTTCTTTTGTCAAATGTGGCACGTCGGCAGGGTCTCCACCAATGGTACGTTCCTTGCTTAAGAGTGCACGTGGTCTTTCAACTAAAATATGATTTGTTTGACTTTATATTGGTCTTGTCTAGTTGCTACACTTTTGTGACTAATTGTATACCAAACACAGATTTTCAGCCCGATGGGCAGGCGCCCATCTCAAGCACGGACAAGCAAATCTCCCCGGATGCTGAGCCCGGCATGGTGTACTCCAAGCCGCGACGGCTGCGGGTGGATGAGATCCCTGGGATTGTTGATGACTTTAGGCGCGCTGCACGGAACGCCATCGAGGCTGGGTTTGATGGCGTGGAGATCCATGGCGCCAATGGGTATCTTCTCGAGCAGTTCATGAAGGATGGCGCCAATGACCGAGCTGATGAGTATGGCGGAAGCCTTGAGAACCGGTGTCGATTCGCGGTGGAGGTGGTCGACGCCGTGGTCCGTGAGGTGGGTGCACATCGTGTGGGGATTAGGTTGTCTCCATTCCTGGACTACATGGACTGTGTGGACTCTAATCCAGCAGCGCTCGCTGACTACATGATGCACCAACTTAACAAGCACGACGGGTTCCTCTACTGTCATATGGTGGAGCCCCGAATGGCTGTTGTTGATGGTCGTAGACAGATCCCACACCGACTTTTGCCATTCCGAAAGGTATTTGTTGACATTCAAATTGGGCCGAAGGCCAAACCGGTCTGACCGGTTTGCCAAACCGGTCAGACCGGTTTCATTCTGTAATTCGAATAGGATTAGGATTCCGAGTTTAATTCCATATTGTAACCTATTCGAAAGGGGGTAAGACTTCCCCGGCCTATAAATATAAAGGCTAGACATACTTTACCAACAAATTATAAATAATTTCTCAAAAACCTATCCAATTTTTTTCTGTACAGAAATCTAGTTGCCTTTTAGAAATTTCATATAAAATTATTTTACATCAAAAAATGAAACCGACTTCGATTTTTTTTTCTAAAATCATACTCTATCTCCTGGTGCCTAACTTAGAGTTATTATTTTCTATAGTTATCTACACTAATATATTTATAGATAGGACCAAGTGACAGTTGTATTGTCATCAAATGACACAACATCATTTATCTTTCTACATAATCTATGCCGTCCATTTTGACTAATTATAATAGATAAATGGAGCACAAATAAACACACAAAAGGTCATAGAAAATTAAATAATTCTTTGTTATTTGCTATAA
>OAMR01000339.1:4622-19290 GCA_900205405.1 Echinochloa crus-galli
CGTCACGCCGCCGACCGCGCAGGCGGAACGAGATCCTCTGCAGTTCTTCTCTCTACCTTCGAGGGACGTAGAGCTGCCAGGCCCCTTGATCCCGCAACCAACGGCGTATGAGAAGTGTGCTCACAGCAAGCGGTTGACTAGCAGCGAGGGAAAAAAGTAAGAGTTAGCAATGGCCGTTTTTTATTAAAAAAATTAACACGACCAGTACGCTACATGAAAAGATCAAAGTTTTTTTTGAGTCATGAAAAGATGAAAGTTAACAATGACCTATTTAAAGGAGAGCGTTGAAGCACTCATAAACCGATAAAAAAGCGACCAACGTACTACATAAGTACATTTCTTTTACTCTTGTCTAAAACAAAAAAATATTTTACTTTTGTAAGTCAAACTTTAATGATCAAATTTATAAAAAACATATCAATAATTTTTATACCAAATAAGTACAATTATATGCATCAAGAAAAAATTTCATAACATATTTTATATCTTTTGATGTCATATATGTTGATACCTTTTACTATAAACTTGGTAAAACTTGAAAAGTCTCACTTGAGACAAAGCTGAAATGACTGTTTTTTAGATGAAGGGAGTAAGGCCCTGTTTGGTTTCCACAAAAATCCAAACTTTCCATCACATTCACGTCACATCGTCATCACATCGAAACATTAAATATAGAAAATAGCGCATGCATGGAACACTAAACGTGGATAAATAAAAAAACTAATTATATAGTTTTGATGTACACGACGAGACGAATCTTTTGAGCCTAGTTAGGTCATGTTAGGGACAATAGGGGTGTTTGGATAACTTTTAGTCCCATGACTAAATTAGTCAGCTAAAAACTTTTAGTCACCTCTCTGTTTGGATACCTAAACTAAAGTGAGATTTAAAGAGCATTAAATTCTAGATTTTCTCTCTTTCTTCTCTCTTCTCTCTCCTTTTAGTCACCTTTTAGTTGGGTCTTACCTACTAGAGACTAAACTAATTTAGTCATCTTTTACTCCCACCTGTTTGGGAATTTAGTCCCTCAAAGTGACTAAAATTAGTCAGACCAGTTTTAGTCACCCTCATCCAAACACCCCCAATGTTTACCGCAAACAAACGAAAAGTGCTATAATACACTACAGTATCCGATGTGACTTTTTCATCAAACTTTCACCCCGTCTTTTTGGAACGCCTAAGTCAAAACAAAGGAAGATCTAAATATGAAACCATTATGCTTCTGCCATGCTCCTTGTAAAAATATTTACATAGGAATTTATGCATACTAAGATACTAAAACAGATACGGAAATAAAATTGAAAATAGACCAATGTTTTTGTTTATAGTGAAATAGGCCATTGTTAGCTTCCGTTTTCCTTGGCATTGTACTGATCGAGGCGGTGTTGGTTTTGAGGGCGTGTTTGCTATGGGCCCGCTGACTGCCTGAGCTCTACGTCTCTCGGAGGTAGAGGGAAAAAAAAACTGCAGAGGATCCCGTTCCCACAAGAGAGACACAAGCACAACCCACTGACGTGGAAGAAGGCAGTGTCTCACAGGATGATGTCCTGTCAAGCTATACGGACATCAAACGACTCCAGAAAGCCTTGGTATCCTTGTGTAGGGATGGCTATATGAGAGACTGCAGCTTGAACCCCAAGTTCGAGGAGATTGCATCTAAAACATGCAAGGAACAAGGGAAGTCTTTCAAATATTTCAAATCACTCTTAGTTTAAATACACATTCTTCATCTGCAGCATTCTGTTTATGTTGATCCGAGTCCTAGTAGAAAACTATGTAAAATGTGGATGTCTCGTGTGTGTTGTAGTATGGCCTTGATGAATAACTGAATAAAATAAGTGCCCTCCTGCTCCTGGCCGATGTCGCGCGCCATCGTTGACGCAGGCTCACGAAGTCACGAACGTGACGCTTTCCGTCCTTGCCGCACGGGACAAGGACAGATCTGGAGAGTCTAATATCGATTGATCGTTTGTTTCTTCTCATCGCTTGATTGTTCCTGTATGTAAATTCACACCGATTCGGCACACAGTACAATTATCTGAAACTAGTCCATCAACCCGTGCCATTGTACGGGCTAGTAGTTTATATAACTTTTAGTTGATATAATTATCATGATATTATTATTTACATGATGTATTATGTTCCTACACTAAAATAACAATTCATTATCAATATGTTTGCATAATAGATTCTACATAGATCATTAAACATGGCATATAGTAATATATTTTGAATATTGCCTCGTCAAGAATGTAAATAGGAACTGAAAAGGTGTCTCATCTTTGAAGTAACTCTATGTGCCAACAAAATATAGGAATATAAGAGCAACTCCAGCAGACCCTCCAAACAGGCCCCCAACCCAAATTTTGAGGGCCAAACAAAAAGATGCACTCCAGCAGGCCCTCTACTTGACCCCCTATTTTGCGGAGGCCTCCAAATTTATCCCCCCACCCTCCATTCCTGGGGGTCTCTAGGGAGGCCTCCATTCTTAGGGACTATTGCTGGAGTTGGAAGCAATTCTAAGGCCCTTTAGAGGCAGCCCCCACTTAGTATTTAGAGGGCCTGATTTGGGGTCTATTGCTGGAGTTGCTCTAAGTTTGAATTATTCATGCATGATTCTTTGCTCTTCAAGGAAACTTTAATGTAAATTAAGGATGGGTCCATTCCAACTTCCAAACAATGATTTGCATGTATATATTTCCTCATGATGCTCTTTCCAAGTTATATTACATTACAAAATGGCTCATCTTATCACTGTCCTCCTTTAATCGTAGAAATAAACAGGCTATTTAGAAGTTGTGTCCAAATCTCATAAAAATTCAAAGAAATAACTTTGAATGGCACTCCACTCATGTGTATTATATATTTGGCGAAGTGAATCTACTACGGTTGTACATATAAAAATACCATTTTAGAATGCTAATTAGAAATTAGGATGTAATGTGTGGGTTTCCTATATACAAAGAATAGCATATTAAATTATTTGATTATCATTGTAAAGACTTGAAGAATTTGTCTTAGGTTATCATCGGCGGACAATGCATGTTAGGAAATATTATTGATGGTTTTGGCTTTGTTTTCCTAGTAACAGTGAATTTGACACATATGTATACAGTAGCTTTGATATAATTGGCTCTGAATAAGACTTCTACATCAAAATCAAACTCTGACTTGGATTGAGTCATGCAAGTCAATCTTTGTGGCCGGCCACGTGTCGTTTTGGACAACCTGTGTTGTTCCTCGTCTGTTGAAGAGCTGCCTCAACGACATCCTCCTCCTATACTGCAGTATCGGTAAATCCTATATGCTATTGGATAGAGATGATAGAAGTGCAGGGTAGGGCGTGCGAGAAAGAGTAGCTTACCTGCAGCTTGGTGGTGATACTGTGATAGGGGTACATGATGAATTGTTGCAGTGAAATAGGCCATTGTTAGCTTCCGTTTTCCTTGGCATTGTACTGATCGAGGCGGTGTTGGTTTTGAGAGGACGGATGAAGTAACTAAAAGAGCGTAGGTTATAAAATACAATGGTCGAACATGTAGTTATATTGAATTTTTTGAAAAGTTGACTGGCATGGGTCAATTAATTAACTATTGACAGCATACAAACTATTGGCTGACCAAATTATTTTTCACATAATCTAAATGTTGAGATAATAGTATTTGGCCTTTTCACACCTCAAATGTTAGTATACATACATTTTCAGATAATATGATATTAATCCATGTCCTTCCATGTTTCTTCATTTTCTTTTTGGCAACTCACTTCTCCTTTTTATGTTAGCACATTAAACTAACTGACATTTTTCTATTATGAATTATTAGGATTTGATAGATCTCAACTCTATTAACCAATCAGGCAATCACCTTGCATGTCTACATGTGCTCTTGAAAAACAACAATAATAATTTGTCTATGTACATGAGTACATGACCTGATAAGCCATACTTAGGCTACATTAAGCTCTCTCACTGCATCCCTTATATATCGAGAATTCACATTTCGCTAATTCATTGACATGCTTGATGTCGGTAATTTTTTTCTAAAACTTATCAATCATTAAGCGAGGAGCACCATCAATTCTCGAATAATGGGTAACGTAGCATTACCAAATTCTTCTCCATAATATAAACTCGTGTCTTAGTAACAGCACAATAAGAGTTGACATAGTTCTGAACCTCTTTATATTATCTGCATGTTCCATAATCTTGTTTGCCAGCATGGATTTATTTGCAAGACTTGGCTTTGCCTTGATGTATAATGCTTTATTTATTTTTACAATTGATTCCTCTCTCTTTCTTATCATGTGTAGGAAATTACATTAACTATTTTAACACTTACTTTCCCTCATTGACAATCAACCAATCATGCAAAATTATTTGCAATGTCTATGAAATAGGGCTGATCCCACATGCAACTTAAAGTAGAAAACATAATAGAAAACACGCTAGAATACCTTCCTTCCAGCAAAGGGAGTACGTCCACGCCAAACTCGTTTCAGGCATCACGTCTGCTGCGCGCCTGCGCTCTCAACAACTACAATACCTGCATGCAGCTCAGCTGCCGCTCTCGCTGCCCCTCATGCAAGCCGGTCCCGCGTAGCCACCGTTGTCTCTCACAGCATGTTCCTCTCCAGGCTTCTACGGCCAGCTGATTTGCTCCACCAGCTTCAGCAGCACAATGGGTTTGCCCTCTATCATCAAGGTCGCAGTGCAGCCGTGCAGGGGATGTCTGTTGTGTGCTGTGTTTGCATTGCATGCCTTGTTTTGGCCAAGGAGCCGCCCTGTGCTGGTTCCTGAGTTAGATATATCATATATCATATTCATATATGCAGTGTGCTAACACACTGTGTGCGTTGAAAAGGGAGGGTATCCAGGGGTGAAGCCAGCCAACAGAGCCACCGATGTTAGCTCCATTAGATATCGGTATTAGCTCCATAGAGCAATAGTGAATAACAGTATTTTTCTATTGATCCACCCTTTAGCACCGGGTCAAATAACCGGTGCTAAAGGTGCCCACCGGTAGAAAAAATGCGTGCTGTGCGGGTGGCTGCTGCTGGGATTCGAACTCAGGACCTCTTGCCTCGCGCATACCCACCTAACCATCTCACCTATGCAACACATGTGATAGAATAGAATATGCTTTCCTTTTAAAGTAACATGCAACACCCCCTTTAGCACCGGGTCGTAACACAGATTCAGAGATGACACGGGCAGTTTCAGTGCAAGTCTGAGCAGTGACCCTCGCAGCTTTTAATATGATCCGGTGCTAAAGGGTCGAGGGGCTTTAGCACCGGTTGGTTACACCAACCGGTGCTAAAAGGTGACTTTTAGCACCGGTTGATGGTACCAACCGGTGCTAAATGGTCTCCGGGAGCACCCAAATTTTGCATCCGGTGCTAATGTACCTTTAGCACCGGGTTCGAACGGCGCCGAGTCCTATGAGGGGGCGGATGTGAGTTTTTCTTGTAGTGAGCCCTTTTGAAAATAGTTGAAATTTAAACAAATATGAAAGTTGAAGTTTGAAAAGTGTCAATATGAAAGTTGAAGTTTGGGAACCAAATATTTGAATTTGAGTGGTCAAAGATCCAATATAAATCAAATAGAACACTTGGCCAAATTTTCCTACTATTTCACATAATAATCACTAATGATGTTTAGGAGCTTGGTATTTTAGATTTTTTCTAACCATTGAACCTCCAATTTATACAAAAGTTTTAGTACAAGTTATGTTCTTCAATATAGAAGGATATCAAGTTGAAGTTTTGGTATGTTTAAGAGTCAAATTTCAAATTTTAAACAACAAGTTATATTGTTCTTAGCCTTTTCTTTGAAATTTCTAAGTCCTGAAAACAGTGATGTTTATTCAAAACTGAGCCAAAATTTTAAAATGTTTTATATATAAATTTTTGACTAGATAATGCAGATTGGAAAGTAAGATCTTTGCTTTGGACTAGTCCCACTTCATAAAAATATAATTTTGAATATTTATAATGGAGCACCAAATTCGAATCTGTAATTGATGTGCAGCTGAGTCGCGCCAGAGACTCCGGCGCGACTCAGTTGACAAATCAGCGGCAACCGTGGTCGCTGTGCCGACATGGCGACTCTGTCGCGCCATTGCATGTGGCGCGACTCAACAGGGAGTCGCGCCAAAAGCCGTGGCACGACCAAAAGGGCTAGTTATTGAAATTTTAGTTTGTGACGAGTTATTTTTAAATATTAGATTTAAAGGGGTTAAAATAAAAAAATTCTGAGGGGATTGGATCGATCGGGTTACCCGAGGAGCAGAGCAGGATTGCAGATCGAGGGATTGGTGGATTTCTTTTTTTTGCTAGATAGATATATATGACATTTATTTCTAAAAATAGTAGAGGTGGGTAATTTATTTGTAAATTTAGGGGGTTATTTTAGGTTACTTTTTATAATGGCAGAAGTGCGAATTTGATCTGGTGGCTATTATTAGCAATCTTGAGCATTTGATGGCCAAATGTTTCTGAATTATTGTGGAAATTTCTAAGATTTATCTTTTTTCTAGCGCGTCTGGTGAGAATTAACGTGGAGCCTCCAATTACCCAAGGAGCAGAGCAGGATTGCAGATCGAGGGATTAGTGAATTTCTTTTTTTTTGTTAGATAGATATATATCACATTTATTTTTAAAAATGGTAGAGGTGGGTAATTTATTTGTAAATTTAGGGGGTTATTTTAGGTTACTTTTTATAATGGTAGGAGTGGGTAATTTTTTAGAAAATTGAATTTGATCTGGTGGCTATTGTTAGCAATCTTGAGCATTTGATGGCCAGATGTTTCTGATTATTGTGAAAATTTCTTGGATTTATTTTTTTTCTAGAGCGCCTGGTGAGAATTAACGTGGAGCCTCCAATTAGTAATAGTAAGATGTGCGGCCGACTACAAGTGTCATTCTTTTCATTCCCGTGAATTAATTTGTGTTGTTGTGATTCTCTTACAGCCTCTACAAATTTGCTTGGAGGGGGAAAACAAAGCGGTCAGAGAGGATCTAACCAACCACAATTTGACTAGAGGCCTTTGGCGTATGAACACGGTGGATGAAGTGGCGGAGTTTGTAACTCTGTGGGAGCTAGTGGACAATATACGGATACGTCAAGGCTGACAGCGGCAACCGCGCGCGAGCATGCTGTTCGACGGAATGCTGGACTGGCAGAGCTCCATGTTCCCTTGGCAATCAACCAGTTGCACAACTTGATCTCCCATATTCAAATCCAGAAACGGTGAGCAATTCATCACGAGATCAAGACCGATCAACAGCAGCACGAGTGTGACCAATTGCTCCTCGAGAGCAATCGACTTAACAAGAGTGGCAGATCATTTATCTCCAAGCATAAGTACAAACTAGGAATTAAGCAGCAGCAGCAGCAGCAGGATGGTGTTCAACTGTTAGCAAATCCATCTGCAATCAAGTTCCGACTGAAACTAGTGATAACTACTGCCAATTAACGGAGGAAATGAGCTAAATGCATCGCCTAAGGCCTAAGCAAGGTAAAAGGTGATCTATCTTCCTGGTGTTCTTCTGTCTGTCTTCAGTTATCCTGTGGACCTGTGAGCTATGTTCTGAGATGACTAGTTACTGCTAGTTAACTGTGGTGTGGCAAAACTTCAGTAGTGAGATCTGTTCATTCTCCGGAGCTCGTCAGCATTGGTTGGATCAGTAGGTGGGAGTCGCCAGGACCAGCTCCGTGCCTACGCCGCCTCCTCCAGCACCGGCATCGACCTTCAGTGCCTTGGCACCACACTGCCCTGATGGCGATGAGGACGTGTCCTGCAGCAGTAGCAATGTTCAGGCAGAGGTCAGTCCGCAGTCCTATTCATATAATCAGAAACTGCGTGCTACTGTCGCTTGATGGAGATGATCAAGAGGAGATTTTGAACCGGAAGAAGGGCAAGTACTAGCTGACCATGTGCCGGAGCTGAAGATTGAGGTCGCCAGAGTATGGCTGCACCGCTTGCAGGTCTGCCATGATCACCGTTGTCGATTGCAGTGGCGGTGGCTGGACCTGTACCGGCGAGGCTGGGGCGGAGAGGAGTGGGAGCTTGGGAGAGGCATTGGTGGACGAGGCAGACGTTGGCGTGGGAAGGCCTTCAGCCATCAGGTACTCCTCCATGGATGGTGGCGCGAGGCTGTTGATCACAGCATCAAAGTCGGTGATGACCAAGTCCCCGCCGGGTGTCAGCGGCTCTGGCAGCTCCCTCGGGCTGGTGGCGGTGCCATGGGATGCAGCCCTCGGCCACTGGAACATCCCATCTCGCCTGCAGATGCGCACGCTGCACTTCCTCAACGCCCTCTTCACGCTATCGCAGGTGTCACCATTGCTGCTGATGCTTCCATCGACGGGATCAGTGTCTGCTAGCCGGTTGCCTGCACCGGCAGCAGCATTGCCAGCACTGGCTTCTTGCTTGTCAGAGTCCCAAGGCTCTTGCTCTAGCATCAGCATGGGTTGTTCTCCAATTCTCTGCAGGAGCAGGTCTTCCTGCACATACAGTCCAGTGCATCAAGCAATGTTTCATCAGTATGTTGCAGATCACAATTGCTAAATACTCAATCAAGCACGAAGTCTGGCATTACAGAGAAGCCTGCTAAACACTACAGCTCAATGCAGTAAATAGTGAGTGTACCTTCATGGACTGGAAAGATGTGGACAAAGCAACCATCTGCTCCTCTAGTTTGTCATTCTTCTCAAGCACAGTCTCATACTTGTCCTGGAAAACAGATCCAGAATTTCAGATCAATACTTGATCATTAACACAGCTACCAAATGCTATCAGAAGATATATACAAGAAGGTAGCACTGTTAAATACATAGCACAATCCATTAGTTTGATGAGGCACAAATTGTGAAGAATGTAGTGTTGTACCTTCAGTAACAGCAGCAGCTCTTTCAGCTCGCCGTTCACCTGTGTCGCGTTCTCGTACTTCTCCTGAAAAAGGAAACCCACAACAAGCCATGCCATGATCAAATTAAGCTAGCAAATAATTAATAGCGCCCTGTTCGTTTGGATTGTTTCCAGCGAGCCAACAGTGTTTTTCTCTCAGTGAAACCAGCGCCAGCCACCAGCCACCAACCAGCCAGCAGTGTTTTTCTCTCAGCAAAAACCAGCGTCAGCCACCAGCAACCAGCCAAACGAACAGGGCGGCTATACTGAACAGAAAAATATGAACTTATCCAAGTTCTGTCAGTACTGATGGAAACAGAAAGGCATAGTAATACTATCTTCCTACTGGTGATCCTCCAGTGTAGGTGCAGAATCACTTATTAAAAGGGGATTGATGAATCGATGAGAAGCAAAGCACAGATTATCCTACATGTTCATGCATTGCATTCAGACACAGAGATACAAAATGGACTACGGCAAAGCAAAATCTGCTGCTGCTACCACACCAATGTTTTATGCACAACACAATGTACCTCATAAAATTCAAATCTAGACTTGCAACTCATGAGAACTACAACATCAACCAAGAACTAGACATCTGCACACCATAACTACAAGTGAGAGAGTTCCATACAGTATCTCATTTTAAGTCCACACTAAAAATCCCAACAGAAATAAACAATGTCAGACAGGAACTTGATTCACAAGAAGGCATGTCAGTGCGGCAGATTTTTTCCAAGTTGCTGTGAATTATTCAAGTTCTTCCAAAAACAAATGGAGCGGATATAGGCAAAAATGTTATTCCGGTGTATGTGGAGAATTGCAGATTAGTAAGGCACTCTGTCAAGACATCCATCCACTTTAAGCCCAATGAAGAAATGTAACAATCAAAGCACTTATATGTTAGTGTGATGAAAGTTCATGTATCAGTATCATTGTAGTGCCTTCAAACTTCAGAGAGACACAAGTAGACAAATGCAAAGCAAACTCTAATTCTACTGGTCTGCCTCTTTTTAATGCAGAGTACAAATGTAGATAAAGCGAACAAAATCCAAATCAAATACCAACATTCTTGAGTGTCACAAATGGTGACATGGATATCCCATTTTCAGTTTCACACTAGAAGTTTACTGAAGCTGGACAATGTAAGAAAGCAACGGGATTCATGTCAGGGTATAATGCAATCACCTTCCTTGAGATGTAGGCCTCCTTGCTCACTTGCACCAGATTGGAATCCAGCTGCTTCATTTGCCTTCAGTTCACAGAAATCACAAATCAATTTCAGCATGAAGTGATGAAACTAATATCTCCACTTGCTGAATTCAAGAATCCAATCAGAGTAGCATAATCATTCATCAGTACTGCAAGAAAAAGAATGTGCAATTGAAGTGAGGAGAGGGAAAGAAGAGAAATTTTATACCTTTTTACAACATCAAGCTCCCCGGTGAGCTCCTCCACCTGCTTCTGCACCTCGAGCGCGCGGGCCTCCGGCGACACGGGGTCACCGGGCTTCCACCCGGGCGGCGGCACCCAGAACGGGTCATCCACGCTGGCCTCCCGCCGCATGGCCGCCAGCTCGGCCGGCTCCAGCCAGTACTCCAGGCCGCCGGCGGGGTTGTACCGGCGGCGCACCCGCTCGGCGCTGCCGGCCGGGACCTTGTCGGCGACGTGGCGGAGGAGGTGGTCGAGCAGGCCGGTGTCCCCGATGTGGCGGCGCGCCTGCGCCCGCAGCTCGGCGCGCGGCGCGGGCTTGCCGGCGGTGGCGCGGCGCGCTCGCAGGATGTCCAGCAGCGCCACCTCGCCCGCCGCGTACCGCCACGCCGACCAGCGCTCCACCTTGCCGCGCGGCGAGGGGACGAGAGCGAGAGCGGAAGCGGCGGGCTTGCTCTCCGCCCCCGCCTCCTCCTCGTCCTCCTCCATCTTCTCCTCCTTGAGGGGGCTCTTCTTGGCGCGCTTGGCGGCGCCGTGGCGACGGCCGCCGTCCGGCGACCCCGCCCTCTTCCTGCTCGCCGCCGCCTTCTCCGCCTCCGCCACCGCGGGCTTGACGTCGCGGCTGCTCTCCCCTTCCGTTCCCGCCGCCTCCTCCTCCTTGACGACCCGCGGGGGCTTCTTGGCGCGCCTGGCGGCGCCGCGGAGCCGGCGCAGGGCGCTCCACCTCGGCTTCCTCCTGTTCCTCGACCTCGACTTCCCCGCCTTGGCCGGAATGGCCGCCACCACGGGCTTGTCCTCACGGCCGCTGTCTTGAACCTCCGCCGCTGCTGGCTCCTCCTCCTTGCCCACCTCCTCCAGCCACTTCCTCTTCTTGGCGCCTCCGCCGCCGCCACTGAAGCTCTCCTGGTCCTCGTCCCGGCGCTGAGCCGCCGCCGCGGCCCGGCGGTCCGTGCCCTCGACGGCGGCCTGGCCAGGAGCGGGAGGTGAGGACGGCGGTGCCGGCCGGGGTACTCGACGCGCCTCGTCGCGCCCCAGCCCATGCAGGTGCGCTGCAGGGCGAGGAGCAGGGGGTGTTGCCCGAGTCCGGCGAAGGCGAGCGCCGCGCGGAGGCGGGCGACGGCGGCTCCCCGAGGACAGCTGCTCCTGCTGCGGGGTGAGGAGGCACGGGCTGCACGACTCCGGCGAGGGCGAAGGCGAAGGAGAAGGAGAAGGCGAGCGCCGCGCGGCCGGGGCCGACCGCCGGCGCAGGAAGATGATGGCGCCGGGGCTGCGCGGCTCGGGCTCCGGCGGTGGCGACGGCGAGCGCGTGGGCTCCAGCTTCTGCCCCTCCGGCTGGTGCTGGTGCTGCTGGGAGAAGTCGTAGAGGCGTGGCGCGTCGGCCCAGAAAGCGTCGGCGTCGGCGTCGCGGCCGAGGTCCCGGACGGCGGCGCGGCGGCGCATAAAGCGCGACGCGGGGATGATGCCCCCGCCGCCGCCGCAGCAGGCGCTCATGGTCATGGGTGGCGATCACTCACAAGGGGAGGGGAGGAGCGGAGGAGGGGACGGAGAGGAGAGAGCCAGAAAGGACAAAGCTTTCGCGAGAAGCAGAGCCCGGAGGAGCCTGCCTGGAGGGGGGAAAGGAGGGAGGAGGAAGCGGCAGGTGGCAGTTGCTTTTGCTGTTCCGGCCGCTCGTCGCGTTGCGGCAGAGAAAGAGAAGCAGCAGCACAGAGGAGGAGGGAGATGCTTCGGGCGGCGTGCTAATCACCTGTCTCATGATCACGCAACACCCTCTGATCATGTTGGTGGTGTTTAGATTCAAAAAGTTCTCCAAAAGCAACTCCCAAATACACTATGTAAAAAGAAGATTCCTCGTCACATCAAAATGTCATAACATGCATGGAGTACAGTAATGTTGTACTATGTGAGGCGAAAATTTTGAGCCTAATTAATCAATTTTTGAGCAATTTTTTACACATATAAACGAAAATGCTACAGTGTCGCAATGATTACGAAATGACATCTACCTCCCAAATTCACCTCCCAAATTTGCATCTAAAGATCCTCTCTGATAGTCTGATGATGATCCCTGGAATGAGGACAAGAAGACGCCAACGGACTCCCCTTTGACCGGGACACAGCCGTCTCACCTGCTTTTTTGTCTTTATCTGTTTCATTTTCCCTGGCCGAATTTGTATTTCACATTCCCCGCGCATTTCCCGAATTTCTGGTGATTCTTTTTGTGAAACATGGCGGGAGACGGATCTTTGGTTAGTTCAAACGGTAATCTGAGATTGTGCTAGTGGCAACTGGTCTCCGTTTCTCAGAACACCGTGGCTGAAATCACCATTCTTTCTTTTTTAAAAAAACTTAAATCACCATTCTTTCCTGCGTCAACAGGTTGGTCCGTTCTGCACGCATGGACCGAGCGTAGCAGAGATTCTTTCCTCCCTCTCCCCCAGTCCACTTCAGGCCTTGTTTAGATCCCAAATTTACCTCCCAAATTCACTATGTGAAAAGAAGATTCTCATCACATCAAAATATCATAACATGTATGGAGTATTAAATATAGATGAAATAAAAAACTAATTACACAGATTTATTATACTCTGCGAGACGAATATTTTAAGTCTAATTAATCAATTTTTGGACAATTTTTCGCACATACAAACAAAACGCTACAGTGCGCATTTATTGTGACTGTGACATGCACAGTCCCGATTTGGGCCTCCAAAATCGGGAACTAAACGAGCCCTCAGTGGAGTTGAACGGGTGTTGATTTGGCAGGACCAAATTCAAAACCCCCTCGGCCTCCCTTTTCATCTTCTCCAGTAATAAAATATATTTAGACAGAGGAAAACAAGTAAAAAAACGTATAAACAAGAGAGGGGCAAGCCAAGTCATCCAAAGTGCAATTACATCACCAGGCAAGCACAACTGTTCCTTTCTTTTTCCAAAAACCATATTTAGCCCATATAATAAGTTACTACCATCCAAACGTTACATAACACATCCTGTGGTACGGCGGTGCACACCGCCTCCAAAGTTGCCAAAGAACCTGCACATGATACACACCCAGCTGGACTGGAAAATGCAGGATCCTGCACGTCCAGGCTTTCTTTGACGTGGAGCCCGGCCGCCTTCTCCCACCGGGGCAACAAAAGTGGTTGCGCTTGCCCAGAATTGGCGCCCTCCCTCCCTTCAGATCACGACGCTCCAGGGAGCTCCGGGCTTTGGGGGCCCGAGCTCACACGGTTGTGTACGCGACGTAGCTACCGCCCGTGTAGCTGAGCCGCCGAAGCGACGTGGAGTGCAATGAGGGCACCAGGACGGCGTCCATGCCGCACACCGATGTGCCACCGCCGGTGGGAGGCGCCGTCTCAGGCTGAGGAGCTGTGGTCATGGACTTGAAGGCAGCGTTCAAGCCCATGGACGATGGCTCCGTGGTAAAATCCTAAGGGAGAAGGGGAAATGGTAAGACAAGCACATGACATGACATGAAACGAATTGGCCACATTAGGAGAGATGGTTGTGCTCACGTTAAATCGAAGCTCCTTGCGTCCGAGCTCATCGCAGCGCAGACTCCGGAGACGACCCAGGGCGGGAGGACCGGGTCCTTTATTTCCATGCTGTAGCATATGTTGCCAGCCGTGGGGGCAAATGCAGATCCTGGTTCCGTGTCGAACCCGCCGGAAGAGAGCAGCCCCATGTCTGCTCGCCTCATCTCCCTGCATTTCACCTGCCAAATGCATGGATGCAGATGATAAGATTTCAGTTATGCAATGCAAATTAAGACATCATAGTCATATCAGAGCTGATCATTCAGGAATCAAAACAGTAAAGTGCACTATATGGCAGATTATTATTCAGGTACATGTCAAAGCCATTAGGCTTCTGCATGAAACAGTCTGCATCTACAGTCTAATAATGAAGCACATTAACATGGTTCTTTTTATCAGAAAACACCTGAGATTTTTAACTTGTAACCTCAAATGAAAATAAGTAAAGAAAACAAGACTAGAGAAATGAGGCAACCTCTGGAATATGTAGGCAACCATTTTGAAATGGCTGCGGTGAATATAAGACTGGGACGTCCACAGCAGATAGAGAATTCAGAAAGGACCTGAAGAATCACAGGATCAGATTATTGAACAGAACTTTTTGAATCGAAACAAGAGTGAGATAGGGAATAATAAGAATCACCCTACTTGTAGTTCAACAGAATGTCATATAAGCCATGAACACTCTCATTGCCAGTAAACGTAAGGAGTGACTGTGTGGTGTTGTCCACATCTGATAGAGCATCTAAATGGAGTGCCTGCAAGTCAAATGTTCATTTTTACAACCAGTCA
>OAMR01000339.1:30848-44567 GCA_900205405.1 Echinochloa crus-galli
CCCGTCCCGTCCCTTCCCTCCCTCCGGCGACCTTCTGAAAGCTTCCGGAAGAGGGGGGCGGGCGACGGGGACGGGAGCGATTAGGTGGTGTGGCGCCGAGGCGAGGAGAGGCGGGATTTGAAAAGGCGGAGACGCGCCTGCCCCTCTGCCTCTTCCTGCCTGATCGTTTGGGGTCGGGTGGTGGTTGGGTTCACTCGACTGTGGGCGGCGCGGCGCGGAGGGAAAACTCCCCGTGACCGTGAGAGAGGAAGGGTTGGGGAGTGAGGGGAGGAGGGGAGGACAGGTGGACCGAGCCGAAAATTTTCGGTTTTTTAATAGCCCCCGACCGCGGCCGCGAGCGAGCCAAATTTTCGGGGGTAGACCCGCGCACTGGCGCTGCGGGGGCGGTGCTGGTGGGCCGGGCTGTGGAGTTACGTACGGGCCCGGAGAAAACTACTAGTTTTGTTTCGGGGGCCCAAGTGGAGGCCGGAGAAAACTATTTCATTCTCTTTCTTTTTTTATATAAAAAAAGCATTAATTTGTGCTCAAAAAATATAGAAGAATTTATTAATTAGTATATAGTTGATTATATGTGAAATGCATGGTTTATTATTACTAGCAAATGTGCCCGTGCGTTGCAACGGAAAAGCAAAATCAACATGATGAATGGATGATGTAATACTCAAATGCATGCCGCCGTGAGTCTTTTGCGGGCATTGCGGCAATCTGCATAAATCCCCGTGAGCCACTGCCACCGTTCTAGTGGCAGCCGAATATCAGAACCTATTTATCAGCCAATCCGCGAGCACGAATGACAAATCTCATCATGTCATGTGCCACCGTCGGCCACGGCGTGAGAAAGTTCACGTACGGTGATAATTTCATAAACGGGTTGTCGTGGAGTATGTAGGCTGATAGAGATATCGGGACGCGGTGATGAACGCATTGAGCGCTTGTAGGCATTGCGGTGCCCTTGGGCACTGCAGGCAGAGCCGCGTAGTCCGCTTCCGTGACGCGGGTTGCAGCGTGAGTTTTGCGAGTTCACGGCACGGGCTGAGCCGTTGGATTCGCGGCGAAACCCGCTCCGCTTGTATCCGGACCAACCCTATCCACTCTTCTAGTCCTCCTAGTCCCGGCCGCACGGCTGTATTGCCCTAACGGCGCAACCTGTCGTTCGGCTAGACTGCGACCCGCAGGCCGCAGCGCATGCCGCAGGCCACGCCTCAGAGCAAGTATTATAAGAGGCTGCAAGAAGGCTAAATGGTGAGGTGGAGGAGAGAGAAGAGGAGAGAGAGGAGGTGGGCTGTAAGTTTACAGCCAGCTTGGGCACAAAAACCAATAAACTTTGTGAGAGAGACAAGTGGACCATGTATTAATGATGAAGAGCTAAATCACTATACAAGTGGGCTGAGAGATGTGCTGTAAAGATTTTTGCAGCCTGCTGCTAGCTAAATTATTAGCCTTGTTCTCACACTTCTGGTGAAAAGAAGGACCATAGTCTACAGCGCGTTCTCTTGTCCAACACCAAGCATGCAGCATCTACCGGTTACTTGCTAGAGATGGACCGAAGGCAGCAGGGCACCGCAGCTACAGAAGTGGACAGGTGAAGCTATATATGCATGCTCAAAATCGACAGGCAATCTGCTAATAGTACGTGAGGGGACGTGTCTTACCTTTTCCCTTTTGCTTTTTGTTTGATCTGATCTGAGATGAGGCTTGCAAATCCGTACAAAATCATATATGGATGTATGTGCTAGGATCTGATTTTTGTTCTTGTTTTCTGTACTCTCGATCGATCACCTTCGTGCGGGGACGGGTCTTGCCCGGTGGGGCCATGGAAATCGAGCGATTATATGTGCGAATCCAATCGAGACTTTACCTCGTCCTTTTCGGAGTCTTGATTATTAGTTTCGGTGTCCTCGCGATTAGATGCGGACGGCGCTGGAGGTACCGGGGCTGGCAGGGGCGGGCCCAGGATTTTGACTATGGGTATTCATCAAAATTTTAAATAACAGAAAAAAAAATTATAGACAGCCTAAATTATTAATGCACACCATGAAACCGAGTACCAACATCATCGATTAATAAAATTACTTTAAATTTTGTAGATGGCTCCCAAATTGTAATAAAAATTCGTAAATCACCACTTGCACTGGCAATCTAACAGCAGATAGTGACTCAGTTCTATTTTTAGATCGAGATCGGCTCACCTTTCAGGTAGTGACTCACGTTATACCTCACATATTTTATTTGTTACACAACATAAACAGTTTCGTTCAAATGAGCAAATGTCAGACACTAGATAATGTAATCAAGCAGAATCCCCCCCTCGTTAGAATGCTATGCCCTATCAAATCAAACGTTGCATCAAGCAGCGACCGTTCCTTCATAGCCAATACATACATCATAACGATTCAACACAGATCTACAAAATATCCTCAGCAGAGTACCATTACAGGTAATATTAGCTCCCTAGTAAGATCACACCCGCACCCGAGATCACAGAACGGGAGTAGTAAGAGATCGGAACCTTGCTGGCCTGCAGTGCTGCTGCTGGGCGCCTAGGCAGTGGGCAGCATGGCTGCTCGCCTGCTCGCTGCTGGCCGCCGCGGCGCCGCGGCCGCGCACCGCCGCCTTGGCCTTGCTGCCCCTGTACCCTGTTGCTGCTTGCTGGGCGCCTGAGCTGCTGGCGGCCGCCGCCGCCTCTAGGGTTGCGCCCGCCGGCCGCCGAGACCCTGACGAGAGGCGGAGAGGGCGAGTCGCGACGGTGCGATAGGGGCCCAGGGGGAGCGTCAGGTGCCGATGCAATCAGATGGCCTGGTGGGTTTGGGCCGTCTGGGCGACTGGGCCTTCGGGAAGGGGGGATGGTACGGGAAACATATATGGCTTCCCAAAGTTTTTTTTACTAAGCTAGCTTTCACTGTTTGAGATTCGTGCAACGGTTGAGATTGTATATTTATTCGGATCAAAGCGGGTTCGCAGCGGACGGGGGTGACAGCTAGTGAAAGGTGTTCGTCCAACCGACGTCAGCCACAGACGGAAGAATCTAACCCGAGTTCAACCAGTTAAATGTGATTTTCTCCTAAACCGTTAACCCTTTTTCGAATCCGTTTGAACTACTATGTTATTTACAATTAATGCGACAGAATAAGATCCAATATGAGTATATTTTTATTTTATATACGTATTTTTAGAATCAACACTTTCAATATGCTATTTCAACATTTTAAATAACTATCCCAACATCTTGAACTTACTGCTTCAACATTTTCGCATAAAAATGTTGATCTAGTTTATCTGAATTGTTGAACTATGTTTGAGAAAAATGTTGAACCTAGTACATGAAAATGTTGACTGTATTAGTTTAACACTTTGAGCATGTTAGTTTAACTTTATGGAAAAATATTAAAATGGTATAATCGGAATGTTGAACTGTTATTTTTGGAATGTCGACTGCAACATCGCATTTTCTATACTTGCATACGGAGTATTTAATAGTGATAATTGAAAAATAAAGAGAAAAAAAAGGCACAACGTACTCTCCACCGTCCGCACGGGTTTAACGGAGCGAAACATAAAAAAATCTGACGACCGCATGCCTCCACGTTTCTCTTCACGCATGCGCTGTTGGTGGGCCTTTATTGGACCTTAAGCCAACTCGTTTAACTAGTGAACAGAAGCTGCATAGGAGCCCCGAGATGGGAACGAGATCCTCTAACATACATGGTTTTACCTCAGAGAGAAGTCCAACATCGCTGCACCGTTGCTTCCGCATCCCACGGCAATGTCCAAAACGAGTCCGTCGTCTGTCATTTGGCCCACGAACGGAGCAAGAAACACAGCGCGAGCGTGCTCTAGACAGCAGAAAGATCACTTTTTTTTTAGTCAACGATGCATGGTAATTCTCGTTAAATCATGACAGCAGGAAGGTCACTTTGGTCGGGCGTTTTGGCGCGGGGAGCCAGGGAGACGATTGGCGGACGAGATCAAGACAGTCTTTTGACTTTTTGATGACAATGCTGACATGCCTTGCCGGCTTAATCGCTGCTCCTCCTCCCCGGATCACCGTGCCTCTCGGTCTAGCTCGAGTAGATTTATTCCAGGTTCTATTTTGTAGCATGATAAGCTTTTCTTTACTACTACTGGAGCTGTTCTTGCTTTACTTTGATTTGACTGCTGAAAAAAGGATAAAGATGAATCTGTTTTTTCTCATCTGGCCTATTAACAGACATGATCTGATCGAAACGTAAGGTCCACCATTAAAACAAGAATTCTTGGAGCATGGATTAGCTTTTGTTTGCCATTTTGCCACCGCGATCGTGAGCGATTTGGACTTTGGAGAGTTCTAGGCTCATTCTTTCTGGCGAAGCTGGGCTTATTGTTGGGCACTTAGGCTGCGCGGTAATAGTTCTCGCTGACGATGTGTGTGCCGTCGGATGGCCATCCAACGCGGCCAGGCATAGCACGTACCTCTTTTGAGGTAAAAGAAAGTGCGTCAGAGGATCTAGCTCCATGACGTGATAGGCCTTTGGGAATTGACTGCAAAGGTCTGCTATTTTTTGTTTTTTTGTATACATAGTCTATATACACTATATATATATATAATTGTTTTGTCAACAATAATGGGTATTCAACTGAATACTCATGAATACACGTGGGCCCGCCCCGGGGGGCTGGACAATGGATTAATTTATAAAACTTCAGGGTGTTAGTTGTAAAATTACGACATATCGCAGAAACAATCCTTGCTTTATAATTAACTAGCAAATATACCCGTGCGATGCTATGGGATGAGCACGAACGTCAGACGGGACGACTTAGGATGGAGCCCCTGTTACTCGCACAACAAGTATCATGTTGGAAGACGACATGACTCATGGTCTTTACGTTTTTTTTTATTTTTTGGACCCGATAATTTACCCATCGGTGTCTCGTGACGAACCACAGGTTAATTACCACGGAAACGGTCCTTGCTTTAGAAAGAAGGAGAGATAACCTAGTGTTTATGCGTTCCTGACAGTTAGAAGCTAATTCTGTTATTTTATCTTTGAAACTCACACAGATTTTTATTTTTATTCTATTTTCATTTCACTTAATTGATTTTTATATGTTAAATTTTTTGACTTGCCCTTTCTATCTAGTCACTGCATCTCTAACATTTTTTGCATGCAACGGCGGCCCTGCATCCCAATCATCATTGACTCGTGCTTCATTTGATTGCTTCATGGTACAGATCTTTGACAAACTTCACTGTATTTGGTGATGCAAGCCTGCAACTGTCATTGGGCCACCAACCCAAAGTCTTCCGTGTTGGTGAATAGGCCCGTCTCCTCCTTTCTCCATCGAGGACCTCACAGGCTCGCGGCACAAATCAAAAAGCAACTGCACACGCCACCACCATAGCCGTGTGAGGGCGTCCTTCGGGATCCACCTGCCGTCTTCAGCTCCAAGAAGGCAGGGCCTATCCCCATCGCGCCTAGGAGTTGTGCATCGTTGCTTTCGGCCTCCCATCGAAACCAAGCAGGAGGATCACGCTGCTCTCATAGGGGGCAGGAGCAAGGAGAAGGCGTTCACGGAGGAAGGATGCGTGCCGCCACTTCATCCGCGAGGGCATCGGTGGAGAGCATAGCGGATGAATTTGATGAGGTGCATGATTAGCAGCCCTGCCTGGATATGCATGCGGAAAAAAATGCAGGGACGGGCGTGCGGAGACGTTCCAGTTTTTGTGGGCTCGATCGCATGCGTGGAAATCCTTTTTACGATGGTCATTGACTCGAAAAAAACATGAGGCGGACGGACGAAGGGGGCGATGCGGTTCCCCTCCACGTTTTATATAGCAGAGAAGAAAGAGAAGAGATTCCTGTTGGTGTCGTGGTTTACTTTCGCCGTTTGAACCCGGAAGGAAGTAGAGTCGGTGTAGGACAAGAATTCAGTTGGAGATTTGTAAAAGTTACTATAGATAAAAGGATGGTGGGTTGATTCATAAAAATTTTAGGGGGTTTTCTATAAAATTATGACATACCGATGAATCAATCCTTGCTTTATAATTAGGTAGTGATAAGGTAGAGATACAGTGTAAGTATACTTGTCCCTATTGTTGTCTATTACGTAAGTAATGCTTAGGCCCAAACGTCCGACGCGTAGCTAACTTTCCGACGCTGAGAAGGCCACGTGACCCTTCCTCATCCACACATTCGACTACTTCTCCTTTTATCTCTGATTCTCAGCAATAGTACCATGAAGAGCCGTTCCTTTCTTTTGACCACTGCTTGCTTGCCTGATCTCTTCATGCCTCATCACATCGAGCTCGAGTGGAGGTGTTTGTCTCGAGGGGGCTGCTGCTTGCAGAGCTCGAGCAGAGATGGAAGGAAGCGGTGGAGATCAGCTTGGCAGATACGTCCGTTTCCTCGCAGGGAGCCCTGCAAGGAGAGGCGACGACGGAGCACCTCCCAGTGACGAGACGTGTGGCGGCGCATTGAGCTCCAATGGTGGCAGTTCCTCGGAGATCCACCGCCCACAACACAGGAGTCATCCATTGCGACGCGATGGCGGCGTGCACCAAATCGACGCAATGGCGGCCTTCCCGCTCCTCTGCGGCGGACACCGCCGCCTGTGGGATATGGGTACCCCTGGGCCCACTGTCAGAACAGACTACGGCGGCCAAGGCCCACCTCTGACAGGCCCATGAACCGACCCCTACGCGGCCCATATGGGCTCCCTGACTTGACGAACAAGTTAACAAAGACCCGACGGGCGGCTCGTCCGGATATCTAGGGATATTCCAGTTGTAACCGACCCTGACTAGAGTCCTAGTCGGAGTCAAGTAGGTTTAGATGGAAACCGACTTGTAAACCCTAGCCTGCTACCCTATATAAAGCGGAGCCTAGGGTACCCTCATAAAGAACAACACATCTTATCCTGTAAACCATACGCTCGCCCAAGCTCCCTGAAGCACGGTCGAATACCCAGCAATACAAACGACGCCACCGACACATGACGTAGGGTATCATACCTCCGGGTAGCCCGAACCTGTCTAAATCAGTGCCTCCCGTGTACCATCAAGTCACTAGTTCATCAATCACCCCGCCTACAAATCAACCACTCGGGTACCCCTAGGTGGATTGCCGGTCCTAAGGTCCGACAGTTGGCGCGCCAGGTAGGGGTAGATTGGTGAGCTTTTTCGATTCAAAAATAACGTTGGCTTGATGGCAGATCGATCCGACGTCGTTTTCCCGGCGAGCATGAGCAACAGCCCCAAGCACCTCGTGGGATGCAGCTTCTTTGCCGACTCCAGCGACTCCAGCTCCACCAACGTCGACTTGACGCTGGTGGACTCAACCTCGATAACTCCTGGGACTCCTCCCAATGTGCCTGATCAGCTCACGCAGCAGATCGAGCGGCTCAGCGTCCGTGAAAAGATTCCAGATCTGCTTCCACAGCGCCGAGTGCCTTACCCCGACGAGATCATCGACGGGCTGAATCGCATCAACGACACGCTCGCTGAATGCATTGCCATGCCCCAGGGACTGAAGAACGCGGCCGCTGACTACTCCGACCGGCTCCCGCAGCGCGAGGCCCAGATCCAATCTGGAAACCCGCCCGAACCCACCCAGCTTCCAGATTGTGGTGAGTTCCAGATCGCCAAAACCGTACTAGGGACCCCCGAGAACTCGGAGGACGCATCCAAGGACCGTGCCTCGCGGCCAGACCGCGAGGTACTCGTTTCTGAAGACCAACCGACCCAAGACAATGAGACCGCGTCCGCGCGACAACGTCGCATCAACGCGAACACCCTCCGAGCCCAGCACCGGCAAGCTGAAGACGCGGACCGGCAGGCAGATGGAGGTTCGCGCCACGAGGAACTGGACCCGCTGGACCCGCGTAATCTGGCACGCGAGTTCAAATAGACCCAGGCCAACTTCCAAATACCATCAGCGGCCATGGCGGCATGCATCGCCGAGCTGGATCACATGGAGGCCACCCCAGAGGCAGCCCAGCTCCGAGCCCGGCTGGCCGTCGCGCAGGACCTACATTAGAAGGACAGACAGGCTAGGTCACGATCCAGCCGATCATGCTCGAGCAGATCAAGTTCCCGCAGGACCGGGCACAGCAGATCTGAACGAGGACGGCGCCGCTACAGATCCCCAACTCTGCACAACATCCCGGAGGAGGTCGACCAGGAACAAACGGCCGACCACCAGCCGGACGAATCTGAGGGCAGGCACCCCCGGAATCACCGTGACGATGGCAACAGACGCCGACATCATCGCCGCTTCGACGGTGACCTCCGCGACAGGCTTCGCGGGAGAGACCGCGATGTCAGAAAATTGCTCGACAGGCGGCATCGCGAACGTGACGCTGCTGAGATGGAACGCCGAGAGCGGTACGACCGGGACTACGGTCGACCCGAACGCCGAGCCAACTATTCCGAGTACTCTGAAGCCGACGACCACCGCGCACGCCGCGAACTTAGCGAGCGCGATCGATACGATCTTCGTTACGGCTCGCCCAGAGCGCAGGCCCGCCGTCAGGACGATGGCGACGACGATTTCGGCGACAACGACTTTGAAATTGAAGGCTTCCAGGCTTTCACCAAGCGACTCCGCCAGGTTCCATGGCCGGATACCTTCAAACCAGCCATGGTCGAGAAGTTCGACGGTCGTTCCGACCCCAAACTGTGGGTCCAGACTTACATCACGACGGTCAAGGCCGCACGCGGCAGTACCGACCAGGCGGCTGCTTATTTTTCGGTTATGCTGGGCAAGGCGGCACTCTTGTGGCTCTCAGGACTGCCACCCCAATCCATCGACAGCTGGGCACAGCTCTACAAGGTGTTCACTGAGAACTACCAGGCCACCTACACTCGGCCGGGCACTAGGTTCGATCTGGATCTAGTACGCCAAAGCAAGGGTGAAAGTCTCCGAGACTACACCAACCGCTTCTTCGACAACCGTAACAAGCTTACAGACGTCGAAGAGAGGGACACCATAGACGCTTTCCGGCGCGGTCTATATGACAAAGACGTCTTCCGCAACCTGTTCAAGAAGAACCCCAAGACAGTTGGGGAGATGATGAAGGTGGTCGAGGAGGAGGCTAAAGCTGACGCCGCCGAGCTAGCTCAGTTCAGGACTAGAGACCGAAGAGACAAAGACCACGACCGCCCACCAGCAGAGCAAAAGAAGACAGAACCAACGCGCGGCAGACGCGGCAGACCTGACGTCGCAACTGTTGCAGAAGGCGAGGGGCGCGTGGAGTCACGACTCCAACCGGAGCAGCTCGCCCACTTAGACGAGCCGTGTCCCCTCCACAAGGATGCAAATAACTCGTTCAGAGAATGTTGGACCCTAAAGAAAGAACTGGGCGTCCCACCGCCACCAAAGAAGCCGCGCTACAACACCAACAACCACGACGACAGAAGGGACGGCGAACGCCGCAACGAGCGTCGCCCCGACCGCCACAATGATCATCGCCACGACAACAGAGCGCCGGGTGGTGGCGTGCGCCGCCCAGTACCAAATGCCGTCGCTGCTGCCGACCAGGACGGTAATTTTCAGCGCGCCGATCGCCAAGTCAACGTGACCGTGGGAGGCCCCAACGCTTTTCGCGACAAAAGGAAGACGAAGCTCCACAGCCGCGAGATAAATCTCGTAGGTACCAAGGGTGTCGAGTACCTCAGGTGGTCGGAAACTCCGATCACCTTCAGCAGGAATGACCATTGGGACCACCTACCCGAACCAGGCTCGTACCCATTGATCGTCAGCCCAGTCGTTGACAAAGCTCTCCTCACCAAAGTACTAATCGACGGAGGCAGCGCGCTCAACATCATCTTCACCAGAACCCTGAACGACATGGGGTTCGACTACAGCAAGCTCCGAGACTCTCATCACCCGTTCTACGGCGTCGTCCCGGGCAAGGCGGCCTACCCAGTAGGAAGAGTTACCCTGCCGGTCACCTTCGGTACGCCTGCCAACTACCGCACCGAGTTCCTGCACTTCGAAGTCGCTGACTTTGGCAGCTCCTACCACGCCATTTTTGGGCGGCCCATGTTGGCTCACTTCATGGCCATCCCCAATCACACCTACTTGGTGATGAAAATGCCATCCCCGAACGGGGTCATCAGCATTAAGGGGCGACGTCAAGACATCGTACGAGTGTGACGGAGAAGCCGTACGGCTCACCGAGCTCTCGCGGCAGCTCGGCAACAGCGCACTGTTAACACCAAAAATTGGCACCTGAAAGAGGCTGACAAGTGGGCCAGATTCGGTAGAAAGATTCCATTCGGCAGGAAGGCCTTCTTCGAAGCATTCGGCAAAAGATGCTCTGCCGTCGGGAATCCATCATCGTTCGGCAAAGGAATTGTTCCACAGTTGGAAACGGAAGCATTCGGGAAAGCGTGATGACGTGGATCGAATATAAGGAAGAAGCCGATTTGATGAAGAGTATGAGATGAATACGGCGCTTCGACGTATTTCTTTGGAAGTAAACGTTTTGTAATCGTAATCGACTAGGAATTGTGTCAAAACCGGGGTATAAATATAAACTCATGGTGATTGTAATAGGGATCGAACAATCATACAACAAACCAGCCTTGCGCCAACTTTCGGGTCCTTTAGTCGTGTCGTCGAGTTTCTTTCGAGGGGAATCATCGATCCGTCGACCTCCATAAGTATCGACAACCTTGTATCATGCTTAGTATCATGCGGTGGATTTAGGCTCCTCCATTTCTAGAGCACCAGGCCAATTTTGGCCTTGCTTAGTATCATGCGGTGGATTTAAGCTTAATTCAATAAGGCTTTCTTGCTAGATCATGAGCCATGCGGTAGGCTAAGGTTTAGCTTGAGGCAAGTTACCGGCTCTATTAGATTTTGGCAAGGATCTAATAGATTCATTAAGTTACCTTGTGTTGTTCGGGTTTTTACTTTATGTTGAATTCATATAACACTCTTTTGCCCAATCTAGATTGATTAAAATTCGGTTTTGATCCATTGCACGATGATATCACATTTCTCTACATAGCCGAATTTGAATCAATCTAGATTGCCACGTGTCGCGGGTTCGAACTTGTTGATTTTGCATGGATCTTGACAGAGCCGGGTATCATGCGGTAGATGCAGGTTTTTGGGTCGTTTTAGAACTAATCATCCGGTGGATTAGAGCTCGAAATCGATCTGATAGGTCTATCAACATCGACGAAGCTTGTTCCTTCTTCATGGAACCCGAGAAACTCTTGCCACCAGATGGTGAAAGAAGGATGAAAACGTGTTCGTAACTTTATTTTAAATAATGAATGCTTTTAGCCTTCCATATTTAGAGTGTATGATGTGGTAGATTGATCTATTCTTGGATGGTGGCGTGATTTTCAAACAAGTTGTATCATGCGGTGGATTAACTTATTTGTTTTTTTACACTTGACGGGTTCGAAAGTACCCTAGACATGCGGTAGACTAGTGCTTTAAACCTATGCATTCTTGTTTATTAGAGATTTACGATCGTGCTTTCACATTTATCATGCTTTATGCCCGTTAATCGGTTGTATTTAAGTATTGTAACGATCATCTAATTAAATACCGATCTTTCATCATGATGACGTCATGCGGTCGGCAGTATGCTTTCTTACGCGCTCTGCCGAATATGCTGTGAGTGCCTGTATTGCCGACAGATAGCTTGTTCATAGCTATATGCCGATCAAGATTGGCCTTGCAAGCCGTAGAGATGGAACTGTCTGGTATCATCCGGCATGTTCCAGGTTTTATATCTAAACATTTTTTCTTCCTTTGTCAGTTTCAGAGAAAATTGACTGGCACGCTTACAGGATTCAGACGATCGGGCACGTGTGAAGCCAGCTGATTCGGCTTGCTGTGTGCTTGGCGTGAAATGCAGTTCTCAAGACAGACCTGCCAAGAGTTTTACTGCCTGGACAATCTGATCTTAATGAAGGTGAAGAAAGGGAGAAGTTCTTTGGCCTGTTATACAAAGCTCTGGGGGGACACAATGACCAATCATAATGCTGCATTCTTGAACAGCTTTCGACACATAATGATCAGCATCTTTGGTCAACAAGTGGACAAGCCTTTTGAACAAGCATATGGGCAAGTTGGTGGACCAACATATTTTAATGTTCAAAAACCTCATGGTAAAGGACCTGCTGAAGAAACTGGAACTTCTGGTTCCAAGGGTGCGAATGGCCAACCAGTTCAACAAGATCCTCAGCAAGCAATACCAAAACCTCGCACATATGGTGAGGCGGCATTCGGCACCACAGCAAATCCACCTGCATCTGCTTACAAGATATCTCCTTTGAATAACAGGTCGCAGAGGGATATGTATGGGAATGGATATACAGAATTCATGGATTATAATGCTATTGATGCTCTCCCAAATCCTGGATATGCTAATACAGGAATGTCCATTGGAAGGCCAGGAAATCAAGATGCCAATGTTGACCTCATGGTACAAAAAATGGCCGATGTGTTGCAAAATCAATTCGGTCTGAAGCCCAAAAATCAGGGGTACATGTACTCCTCTCCTTTCCCAGAATGGTACCAAAGAGTGTCATTGCCTAACAGAGTCAAGGTTCCTACAGAATTCACTAAATTCTCAGGGCAAGATGATACTAGCACTGTTTGGAACATATAGCTAGGTACCTAATGCAGCTTGGAGAGGCCTCAGCAGATGAAGCTTTTAGAATCAGATACTTTCCTTTGTCGTTGACAGGTCCAGCTTTTACATGGTTTGCTACTTTGCCTGCTCAATCAATTTGTACTTGGAAGGATCTGGAGCAGAAGTTCCATGCTCATTACTATACTCATTCATACTACATATGTTAACACCAAAAATTGACACCAGGAAGAGGCTGACATGTGGGCCGGAATTGATGAAAAGATAAACATCGTTCAGTCAAAGAAAGCTTATCCTCAAGAACGATTCGGCAAAGGCATTCTGCGGTCGGGAGTCCGTCGCCGATTCGGCAAGGGAGTTGCTCTATGGAAAGCATTCGGGGACGCATGATGACGTGGATTGAATACAAGGAAAAAGCCGATTTGATAAAGAATGCGAGATGAATACGGCACTTCGACGTATTTCTTTGGAAATAAACATTTTGTAATCGTAGTCGACTAGGAATCGTGTCAAAGTCTGGGTATAAATATAAACCCATGACAATTGTAATAGGGATCGAACAATCATACAACAAACCGGCCTTGCGCCACCTTTTCGAGTCCTTTAGTCGTGTCGTCGAAATCTTCGAGAGGAACCATCGATCCGTCGACCTCAATTAAGTTATTAAATTCTTCTCCTTATTATGCTCAAGCTAATGGTCAGGCAGAAGCTTCCAACAAGATCATGATTAAAATCATACAGAAGAAAATTGATCAAAAACCAAGAAGATGGCATTCGGTACTCAATGAAGCATTATGGGCTTACCGAATGGCTCCTCAAGGACAATGAAGAGATAGCTACAGCAGAGATAGTATGGGGCAAAGAGCTAGTTACAGTGAATCAGAAGTGGATTAAACAGACTAAAGGCACCTATGATTTTGATGTGACTAAAGCAGATAAATTATTTGATTTCCTTGTGAAAGAAGGCCGAATCAAATTACCAGAGGGGCACTCTATGCTTCGGCCTGAAGGAGTGAAAGACAAGAAGTATTGTGGATTTCATAACAGAAATTCTCATTCCATTAATGAATGCAGAGTCTCTGTCTCTTATACACATCTAGATGTGTATAAGAGACAGGTTCT
>OAMR01000339.1:52574-87922 GCA_900205405.1 Echinochloa crus-galli
AATAATCTCCGCCGCTACAGATGGAAGTTGAACCCGACAAAGTGCGTCTTTGGGGTACCATCACAAACACAAATGGGGCATAGAAGCTAACCCAACCAAAATCAAGGCAATCCAAGATTTGCCGCCTCCCAAGAACAAGAAAGAAGTAATGAAGCTGACAGGAATGATGGCAGCCCTAAGCCGGTTCATCAGCAAGCTAGGTGAACGCGGCGCCCGTTTCTTCAAGCTCTTGAAGAAAGCCGACAAGTTCGAGTGGACGCCGGAAGCCGATCAAGCATTGGCTGACCTCAAAGCATTCCTTGTCACCCCACCAGTCCTCGCCGGGCCAAAGAAGAACGAACCCCTCCTGCTGTACATAGTAGCAACCACAAATGTGGTCAGCACAGCCTTGGTCGTCGAACGCCTGGAAGACGGACACTCTTATCAAGTGCAGAGGCCAGTATACTACGTCAGCGAGGTACTAGCCGAGTCAAAATCCGGTACCAGCACCCTCAAAAGTTGCACTACGCACTCTTGATCTGTTCCAGAAAGCTGCGCCATTATTTCCAGGCTCATCCCATTCATGTGGTGTCTAACTTTCCGCTCGGCGAGATCTTCCACAACCGCGACATCAACGGCCGAGTCGTCAAATGGGCAGTAGAACTCGGAAGTTTTGACATTACCTTCAGGTCGAGATAGTCCATCAAATCGCAAGTATTGGTAGGCTTCTTAGCCGAATGGACAGAATTACAAGCGCCGACACCTGCCGAGCCACCAGAGCACTGGATACTGTACTTTGACGGCGCCCTCAACTTAGAAGGAGCCGGCGCTGGAGTACTCTTCATATCACCAGAAGGCAAGCACCTCAAATACATGCTGCAGATACACTATCAGGCGACCAACAACGGTGCCGAGTACGAAGCACTGATCCATGGATTAAAAATAGCTATCACCCTCGGCATCAAGCGTCTGTTGTGTTTCGGAGATTCAAAAGTGGTGATAGAGCAAGTTAACAAAAACTGGGAATGCTCCAAAGAAACGATGGATGCCTACTGCGCAGAAGTTCGAAAGCTAGAAGCTCACTTCTACGGCTTAGAATGCCGCCACGTGCCGCGGGAAGAAAATGTCGCCGCGGACGTCCTGTCCAAACTCGGATCCAAGCGTTCCCAGGTACCCGCCGGTGTGTTTGTACAGGACCTATGGAAGCCGTCCATCAAGCTAATGAACGAAAGCGAACCTACCACCTCTGCTGACCAGGTTGTCGCAGCAGTCTTAACTGTTCCAGAAGTAGAAGATGAAAGAGATTGGCGAGAGCTACTCATCGCGTTCATAAAAAATGACCGCATGACCATCGAAAACAAACTCGAGGAAGACAAGGTCACTCTCGAGCAGCTCAGCCGGCGAAGCGCTAATTATGTGGTGATTGGGTCTGAGCTTTACAGAAAGTCAGCATCCTCGGGAGTACTCATGAAGTGCATCCTACGCAGCGAAGGCCTGGCATTACTGCATGAAGTTCACTCTAGCACATGTAGCAATCACGCGGCAGCTAGAACACTGGTTGACAAGGTCTACAGATCCGGGTTCTTCTGGCCCACTACGGTCTCTGACGCAAAGGAACTCGTCCAGCGTTGTGCTGGGTGTCAGTTCTTCAAAAAGCAAAAGCACTTGCCGGCTCAGGAGCTACGCACCATCCCACCATCCTGGCCCTTCGCAGTATGGGGGCTCGACAACGTGGGACCGTTCAAGCCAGCCCAGGGCGGAGTCAAGCACTTGCTCATCGCGGTGGACAAGTTCACCAAGTGGATTGAGTACAAGGCCGTCACCGACACCAAGTCGGCCACAGCAACGGCCTTCATTGAAGAAATAACGCACCGTTTTGGTGTCCCAAATCGCATCATCACCGACCTCGGCTCACAGTTTACAGAGCACGAGTTTTGGGATTTCTGCCAAGATAGCCAGATCGATGTGTACTACTCATCGTCAGCACATCCACGGTGCAACGGGCAGGTCGAGCGCGCAAACGGCATGGTCCTGGACGCCCTCAAGAAAGAAATCTATGACGCCTTAAACCCACGCGCAGGCCGCTGGGCTAAAGAAGTTCCACATGTGGTATGGGGCCTCCGTACACAGAGGAGCCGTGCAACTGGTTATTCGCCGTTTTTCATGGTCTACGGATCAGAAGCCGTGCTGCCAGCCGACCTCGCCTTCACCGAGCCACGCATCAAGAATTACGAAGAAGGAGAAGCCGAGTCAAGCCTACAGGTCGACGTTGACGCACTAGAGGAGCACAGGCTATGCGCCTTAACCCGGCATGCGCGCCACGAGCAGCAGATACGCCGGTACCACGACAGGAACGTTAAAGAACGGTCCCTGAACGTAGGCGACCTCGCCCTACGCCGAGTCATGAGCTCAGTAGGGCAACACAAGTTGTCTGCACCATGGGAAGGCCCGTTCGTCGTCAAGGAAGTCGTCTCTCCAGGAACCTATCGCCTAGAATGGGCTGATGGCAACCCGGTTCCCAACGTTTGGAACATCCAGCACCTCACTAAGTTCTATCTGTAGACCAAAATACAGCTATGTATCTTTACCCTGCCATCTCAATTATTCAGTAAAGTTTCATTTACTCCAATTTTGTGTCTGTCAACAAAACGCATTCACAATAACTCTCCCACGACGGCCATGTGCTCGTCCTCCAGTTAAGTTACTCACGAAGTAACCAAACTAACACGGCAAGTCTGATTCACTATATCCAATATCTAAACACACGCGAAAGTGCTCGGCCGGGACCCTGCCTACGACTAAGCCTCCATGCAGAGCATCGTAGCATGCAGGAGTGCTGCCTCCATGAGAGCTCCAGCCAGTTCTCCGCCCGAGTCCCTAGCACTTGTCATGATTGCGGTGAAGTGATAGGGGTTGATAAAATCGACTCAAAACAAAAATCGCTAATACGGAAGCAATCCTCATTACACAAAATGTCTGCCAAAAACTACATAATTTCTCTGTTTCTTCTCTAGCAGGTCATTCGCCAGTTACATCAACAACACTACGGACTACATCAATTGCCAAACCAGCGAAGGACTCGGCCAGATCCTCGAACTGCTGCTCCAATAAATCGGGGTGGTACCCATCGCGAATATCTTCAAGATCGAGGTTGGGATGGTATGACCGGACAAGAGCCAGCGTATACCTCACAGCATATCTAGTAGTCTCCGTGGCCACACCTCTGGTGTACTCAGGCAAATGTTGCAGCCGTTCCGCGATCGGCACTGCAGGACGGTCGCCAGGAGCTTGAATCTGGTCACACGCTGACATGGCCGCCTGCGCCAAAGCTTCATACCGACCAGCAGCCTCTGCACATACGCACGGGTTGTTTAGTACAATAAAGGTATCATGAATACCACGAAGGCAACAGAACTCGGAAGTAACCCTCACCAGTCATGGCGACGTTGTGGGCACCCACAGCCCGGCCGTGCGCGCTGGCAAGGTCTTGTATCTCCTTTTCGGCTGCCGCAAGCTTCTCCTCCAAGGTTTTCTTCTCATGGGCATGACCTGCGCAGTAAAACCAACCATAACCAAGTGTTATGGCTTCATGCTTGGCACACGTGGGAAACTCAAGACGCCGCCGCACAGGTCTCCGCTCACTTTCTATGGTGCGCTTCAGCTCGGCGTCCCTCTCCCGCAGTGTGGCTGCAACATCCTTAAACTTCTGGTCCACCATCGCAAGCCGACCCTAGATCCGTTCCATCTCTTTGGCATGACCTGAGAGCTCGGAATAAAAAGATAAAGAATAAAGCTGGCACCACCGAGTACCCTCGAAGAAAAATGTTTAACTGCATTAGCTGCCTCCAGCTGAGCGACGAGCTCTTGGTTGAGTTGCGCCAGGCCCTCTGCATCCGTGTCCTTCTGAATCGCGACACCGCGAGCCTCATTGGCAATAGTCCGGACCCGGGTCCTGAGCTCCTGTAGCTCCAAGTACTCCTCCTCAGCCACACGCATCAAACGCGTGCCCTCTACGGTCCCAGACATCAGCACCTGTGCCATTCAAGGTTCAAAACAAAGCTGCGGGCCATTCACTCCCAGGAATAGGTTAACTCACCTCCATGTCCTCCAGCATCGAGCTTGACGAAGCATGAATCCGCTCGAGCGCCGCCCTGTTCGCGCCGGCAACACGCTCGAAGCGTTCCTGACGACTCAGCTCCTCTTCTTCTTCTCCCTCCGGCTCAGCATGCTGGTCCGGAAGTGCGTCGTCCTCGAGCTCTGGCATGGCCGGGTCCTCCTCGTCGGCTTGAGCGTCCGACCTGGTCTCCGTCGTCACGATCACCAACGCCCCTGGGCCCGACCCAGCAACGGTGCTCCTTGCTGTCTCCTCTGGGGGCTCCACCAGTGGAGCAGCCAGCTCGGTAGTAGGCGCGTCTTGAGACAAGGAGTCCCCCAAGTCACCACCGCTGTCAGATCGGGTACGCGATGTGTCTGACAGCACGGCCACCTTCCTGAAAAACATCACAAACACAAAAAAAGCAAGCATCAAAGATCTGAGTTAGCGAAAAAGGGGACGCCCGAGCAGAACCAACTTAACCAAGCTAGGGCTCTAACCTGTTACTCCTGCTCGGGCGCTTTAGCACCAAGCCGGCTGGACGAGGTGGCCGACCATCCCTTGGTGAATGCACAGGCGTAGGGGACCGCACTGGCACAATCTCCACCAGAGCATCCGGACCCCCGGTCTTCAACATCTACGTCTGGGGAGGCCTCAGCGCTATCTCCAGCGGATGAGGCATGGTCCGACCTATGCCTCTTCGTGCGCAGCGCACCGGACTATTGCGCCTGTGCCTGTGCCGACCTCTTCCGCGACTCGGCCGCTGCGGTCTGCACCTGCGAGGAAAATCTCCACGCACCAGCTCGGGTCCGAGCAGCAGTAGCTGCAGACTCCATAGCAACCGCTTCACTCGAGCTCGGGGGAGAGCCGAGCTCTTCAGAAACCCAGTCCTCAAGGTCTTTCATAACCGGAAGCCGGTCATCCCTCGCCTCCTCCGGCCTCATCACCTTCTGCCTCAACGCCGGGCCCGCCTCAGGCAGTGGTGCCGGGCAAAAGAAGCATTTGGTCACCTCCTAGCACGAAGAACGAAGCAAGAAGTCCAGTTAACAGGCAACGAAAATGCCAAAAAGAAACCAAAACAAGGAACAAGAAATCAACATGGAAACCTTACCACAGGAGGAGGGTTCTTTAGCGCAAAAGGACGGGGCACATTAAGATTGTTCACCTCGCCCTTCATCATCGTCCCCACACGCCGCATGACTTCATCCGAGTCGAATCCCCGAGACGTCTCCTGAGCTGGGTCCAGGCGACCCGAGAACTCGAACGCCGGGTGAACTCGGTCCTTGATCGGCTGGATTGTCCGGGCTACGAACGACACAGTAACAGCCATGGCGGTCAATCCCTTCTGCTTTATGCCGGAGATCATCGACATAAGCTCAGGTATGTCATCGCACTCGCCTCCGACCGGAAGAGCGCGCCAGGACTCCTGCTCCCTCGGCGCCTTGCCAGTCCTACTCGGCAGCAGAGGTGGCTGGTCCACCATGTAGAACCAGTCGTGGCGCCATTCCTTATGGCAATCGAGCAGCTGCAGATCGAAATAATCCTTCTGCCTACCCATGCGCAGCGCAATGCCCGCTCCACCGGTAATCCGAGTACGACCATCACCTCTACCCCCAGACCCAATGCGCTTGACGCGGTACAAGTACCGCCAGAGATGAAAATGGGGAGCAATTCCAAGAAAAGCCTCACAAAGGTAGATGAAGAATGAAATGTCAAAAATCCCATTGGGATTAAGATGAGAGAGCTCCAGACCATAGTAATGCAGTAGCCCGCGGAAGAAATCGCCGGACGGCGTGCTGAATCCACGCTCAATAAAGTGTGCGAAGACGACCACTTCACCAGTGTTCTCGAATGGCCTCTTCTCCTTCCCCGGCAGCCTCCACGCCAAGGTCTCCTTCACGGGGAGCACACCGCGATTCGCCAAATCTTCCAGCCGCTCCATCGTCATCTTGGTCTTCCCCCAAACCGCTTCCTGCTCGCCCTCCGGTGGCACCCTAGCCGCCGCCAGAGCCTCCAGAGCGGCGCGCTCAGCAGCGTCGTCAGCCATAGCTATGCTTGGTGGAAGAAGGAAGGGAATGGATGAAGTAGGAGCGAAAACGCTCGACGGCCTCGGAAACCGCACTTGGCAACGGCGGGCTGAGAGAAAGCAGGGAGAGGAAGGCGAAGGGTGCGGCGCAACGGTGGGATGACGACGACGGCGTCCTTGGTCGCGTATTTATACCAAGGCACCGCCCTGACCTAACGACTCCGAAACTAAAGGACGGAATCCGCCGGATTGGCGATACGCGATCGGTAGGATCCGAAATTGACGGACAAGATAAGCTTCCATACCGAAAGACTCGGCGCGTTCCAAGAGAACCAAGCCAAGTCCCTCGCATGCTCGGGGGCTGGGCGCCGCAACACGACTCGACGCGTTCCAAGAGAACCAAGCCAAGTCCCTCGCAAGCTCGGGGGCTGGGCGCCGCAATACGACTCGACGCGTTCCAAGAGAACCAAGCCAAGTCCCTCGCAAGCTCGGGGGTGGGCGCTGCACTACGACTCGGCGCGTTCCAAGAGAACCAGGCCAAGTCCCTGCTTGCTCGGGGGCTGGGCGCCGCAATACGACTCGGCGCTTTCCAAGAGAACCAGGCCATGTCCCTCGCATGCTCGGGGGCTGGGCGCCGCAATACGACTCGGCGCGTTCCAAGAGAACCAAGCCAAGTCCCTCGCAAGCTCGGGGGCTGGACGCCGCACTACGACTCGGCGCGTTCCAAGAGAACCAGGCCAAGTCCCTCGCATGCTCGGGGGCTGGGCGCCGCAATACGACTCAGCGCGTTCCAAGAGAACCAGGCCAAGTCCCTCGCAAGCTTGGGGGCTGGGCGCCGCAACACGACTCGGCGCGTTCCAAGAGAACCAAGCCAAGTCCCTCGCAAGCTCGGGGGCTGGGCGCCGCAATACGACTCGGCGCGTTCCAAGAGAACCAAGCCAAGTCCCTCGCAAGCTCGGGGGCTGGGCGCCGCACTACGACTCGGTGTGTTCCAAGAGAACCAGGCCAAGTCCCTCGCATGCTCGGGGGCTGGGCGCCGCAATACCACTCTGCGTGTTCCAAGAGAACTAGGCCAAGTCCCTCGCATGCTCGGGGGCTGGGTGCCGCAATACGACTCGGCGCGTTCCAAGAGAACCAAGCCAAGTCCCTCGCACGCTCGGGGGCTGGGCGCCGCAATACGACTCAGCGCGTTCCAAGAGAACCAACCCAAGTGCCTCGCATGCTTGGGGGCTGGGCGCCGGGCAGGCCTCAATACGTCTACAAGACAACCGCTAATCCACCTAGGTGGTCGGACACAGTTCACCACCACCAAAACGAACATGTTCATATTAACACCACGCGACGCGCGAAGTTTACAAAGACAAAGTACATTTGGCCAAAGGCCATTTCAAGTTACAAAGATATGAGCCCCCTGTTAGCAGGCTCTTGAACCATTTCAGTTAGGCGGTCAGCACACAATCATCGGAAGCAGTATCCACAGCTTTCTCGACGATTTTCTTGTGGCATCACACCAACTGAAGGACCTCGTGGCTGAATTGCTGGAGGAGAGTAAGGACTCGGCATCAGCACCTCTGAGCCCAGGCTCAGGTCGCGCCCACTCGTCCTCGATGGGCCCGCAAAATCAGCCATCAGTTCGGCGTCATTCGTTAGCTTCCTGACGAAAAGAAGACTTACCGTAGCCTCCTCGCCCGTCCCCACCGAGAAATAGGCACCTCCCCTGCCTATGAGAAGCACGATGCCCGGCTCCTTTCCAGCAGCATTTATACCACTCTTCGACGATTTTCTTCTGGCATCAATGACGAACGCCAAGGCATGTACCTTGGCCTACTCTACCCTCATCCACAACCCTCTCAGGAAGACGGATTTTCAAGATCTGCATGGTGGCTAACGTCTCCAAAACACCCTGGTGGTGAACTACGCTGGAGCATCTATTTATAGGCGCCCTGGGGTCGTGGGTCTGTTGGCCCGTGAGCCATTAAAACGCCTGGGGAAGGATGCGCATGCGTTTCGCCTTTTCCCTGGGCGGGCAATCATCAATGCCCTTGACTGAGCATGCTCAGCGGCGGGATTCCCGCATAGCCAGTAACGACAGCTTTTGACCAGGCCGGCTCGGTCCATCCTTATCAACGCACTGTTGAGTCACGGGTGCCAGTAAATTTTGGCCCCTTCCTTGGTGGCAGCATGCCCTCACCTACATACAACTCAGCCAATTCGACTGAGCAAGCCCCTCAACCCGGAAAAGTATCCTTGGTGGTAGCAAGCCTTCACCAACTCTTGGGCGACATGTTGCCTAGTTAATTTTTTGAGCCTTGGCTCGCTTATACTAACCAACCCAACGCTCGGGGGCTACTGTACGTACAGTGCTCCTAATCGTCGCCCTGTACTCGGCCCTCATGAGGACCGACCGACTACCTCGAAGAACTCGGCGAAGCGGCAGAGCGGCGGCGGGAAGGAACGCCCCCCTTGTGCCGACTACATGAAGAAGCACCTTCAGCCGACCTCGTTGGCCTCGGCACTTCGTCAAGCAGTTCAGCACGTGCCTGAACGTTGCTCGGGGGCTTGTGGGATATGGGTACCCCTGGGCCCACTGTTAGACCAGACTACGGCTGCCAAGGCCCACCTCTGACAGGCCCATGAGCCGACCCCTACGTGGCCCATACGGGCTCCCTGACTTGACGGACAAGTTAACAAAGACCCGGCGGGCGGCTCGTCCGGATATCCAGGGATATTCCAGTTGTAACCGACCCAGACTAGAGTCCTGGTCGGAGTCAAGTAGGTTTAGATGGAAACCGACTTGTAAACCCTAGCCCGCTACCCTATATAAAGCGGCCTAGGGTACCCTCATAAAGAACAACACATCTCATCCTGTAAACCATACGCTCGCCCAAGCTCCCTGAAGCACGGTCAAATACCCAGCAATACAAACGACGCCACCGACACAGGACGTAGGGTATTATACCGTCGGGTAGCCCGAACCTGTCTAAATCAGTGTCTCCTGTGTACCATCAAGTCTCTAGTTCATCAATCGCCCCGCCTACAAATCAACCACTCGGGTACCCCCAGGTGGATTGCCGGTCCTAAGGTCCGACACCGCCCATCTCCTCCGGGGCCACGGCTGCCACCGTGCTGCTCCTCCGAGCGCCGCTGCCCTTCTCGTCCGCTCCGGCGCTCTCCGCTCGGCATCCTCCTAATCCATCCAACTGTACAGCTCTCTACTTTGTGCTAGGGTTTGGTGCATGCTGTAAATGTATGTTTCACGTGTTTCAAATCTTTGAGAAGAATGTTGTAATTGTTTTATGTAAATGTTGCAAAAGTAGATCTAGATATTGCGATGTTGCATATGTTTCCACAGGCATGTTGCAAGTGTTTATCCGGATGTTGCATTTTTATTGGAAGATTTTGACTGCGGGTGTGCGTGGCTGAGAGTTGGCACCGTGTTGTTTTTAGTGTTGCAAACGATGACTATTCATGTTGCGGATAGTATTGTTTGATGTTGCATTTACTATTTTTAAATATTACAAAAAATTTACATGTTGCATGCAACATCATACCTATGTTGCGGTGGGAATTTCGATTGCTATAGTACCTGCTACAGTACCGTCCGATTTTTTTTACCCGCGCCGGACGTTCGGGCGCTAGTCTTACCGATAAATGTTTGTTTTTCAATCCCACAAATCAAGGCTCAAATCAATGCTATTGGTATGCGGCGTGGAAGGGATGACGGCGCAGGTTAACCTCCTTCCTGCGGTTGATCCTGATCAGATGATGACCATCCGCGCCATACTGCACCATGTAGTTATCGTCGAACGGCGGTGCCGCCCGTGGCTGGCTAGGAACCGCGGCGAAGACGACGAGGAGAAGCCATGGGCACACCTTGGAATCAGGCATATAGCTAGCGAATACCTAAGAGGATCTATCTTCTCCCACACTAGGCATGCGCAGTTCTGCAGGCTAGGGTCGGTTCACCTCGCCATGGCACACGGCCTAATATATAGTAGCTGGTCGACACAAGTGTCTCAAGAGTCAAGATCACACAGCAGCATTGCGAGCCATATGAATGGATGGATGGAACGCAGAAAGGCTTTGACGACTGAACTTCAGAATTGCACGGCATGACGCTTGAATGCTTCATCTAGCTAGCTGCTGCATGCATGCACCTCGGTAGGTTTATGGCTTCTCCACCCAAGCATATTTGTCTATATCTATATCTATATAACCTATATAATTAGTATCCACTACAAGTCATGATTAGACTTCTCTTAACATGCAAGATGTCCACGTCACCATCCACTAGATCTTCTCTCAACATGCAAGCTGTCCACGTCATCATCCGTAGAATCATGAATTTATTTCTTCTACTGATTTTCTGCAGCTATGCATTGTGTTAGTCTTTGCAAGTAGTGAGTACCATGCTACAAATTTCTAAGTAGTTCTCTGAATGTGTTTCCCTCTATATTGTTGTTTGCAAAAATAGCACAATGCAGTTATTTTAGTGTTTCTATTTTCAAATTACATCTTCAAATTTTATAGAAATTTCCGCAACAACGCGCGGGGTATCACCTAGTAAAGTTATAATTCGAATATGCATGGTCGTTAATTGATCACACTAGAATTGTTAGTGCTAACTCGTGCTGCTCTAGTAGCTAGTGCTAGCTGTGCGTCACAGTTCGCACTTAATATATCATCAGGCTACTGCTTAATTTGGTTCGATCCATTATTAGTGTTAATAATATGAACGTGATTAAATTAGTGTGATTGGCTTGCGTACGTGTTGTGTGATTGTGTCTCTTTGACTTGCTGCTTTTGAACTCCCTGGGGGACCCGGCTAATGCACGGCCGGCCGTGCAATAAGCTCTCAGAACGCACACCCCTTTTTTGGAACAAAACCAACCTGCTGCCTTCGGTGGGCCAGCTAGCAATGCAACTTGCTGCCTTCGGTGGGCCAGCTAGCAATTTTGGCGCGAAGACAGCCCACACGCCGAAGCACGGCGCTCAAAAAACCTACCCCGTTTCACCCATCAAACCGGATCCGCCGCCACCAAAAAAAGCAGGAAAAAGCAACAGAATCCGCCGCGACCTCCAGTTCCTGCGCTCCAGCAGCGGAGCGACAAAGATTAGGGAACAGCTTGGGCGACGGATGCAGGCAGATTAAAAACCCCAGGCAATACAAGAGAAGGCAGAAGGTACACATAACAGATCTATCTTTTTGTCGATAATTTGCACACCTAGAGCTGATATAGGGTTCCTAGAACCACACAGATCTTGGTTTCACCATGTTCCCTGGACTGGTTTTAGTGCTCTCCCTGGGTGTTATCTGCACCCTAGAACAAACTGAAAATACAGCTAAACTGCTTCATGGAACATGTTCCTGATTCTGATTGCATGACGTACTTCCATCTACAAGTTTTTTTCTGCACGAATTAGCTGGCTGTGCATAGCACTAAGGCGTTGAAATTTACTGCTACGTCTATGGAGATATGACTTTGGCTTCTCCCTGCTTGTTATCTGCACTGAGTCATCTTATAAACATCCTAGGCTAAACTATACAAACTGCTTCTCACTGCTTTGCCTTCCACTACTTCTCTGAACATCTTTGGTTGCCTGTCATGGAAACAAAAAGAAAAAGATTAAACAGATGATTATGTAGCTGTTATTGTGAAATGGATGTTGATAACAGTACGTAGATACTGATAAACATGTCTTAATTTGCCTACTGAGTTGTTGTGTTTTGCCTGATTATGACTGCAAAATTGCCTAATTAATCAAGACATATTAAATACGATTTGTCCAAGTGCATATTTAGAAAAAAAAAGAACACAATATGCAGGTATACAGTCAATCAAAAAGAAAAATCATCAACAAAATTTCAATATGTACTCTCTGAATTCTGAGTACAGAATTTAGTATGTACTGATAAAAATGAGTTTCTGATTAAATTGCCTACTGAGTTTCTGTGGTTTGCCTAATTGTGACTGCAAAATTGCCTAACTTTTTCTGTAAGCAGGTATTCAATCATCATGGATTTGAATCAGCTCCCACCAGAATTTGATTTTGACTTCCTAGATGACAACAATGAAGTCAATGGAGAATCATATATGTTGAATCCATCATTTTGCCCCCAGCCAGTTCCACCCCACCTAGATGTGCCCACTATTTTAGAGGTTAGACTATCGCTTGAGCAGGCAAATTTGGAAGATACTCATGAGAACAGTATAGGAGCTGGTGAAGCAACACAATTTGTAGTTGCTGGTGATGATAATCTCCATGATGTAGATGCAGATGAGGTTTGGTCTACACCTCCTGTACCATACAATGGTCAGTCATTTGCCTCCAAAAAAGAAGCACGAGAATTCTACAATGCCTATGCAAAGAGGATTGGTTTTTCAATCCACATAAACACAAGCCGCCTGACAGCTGTGACAAGGGAGCAGCGGAAAGTTCAGTTTGTGTGTAACAAGGAAGGCCATGGTAGGAGGGGGAAGGTAGAAGAACCAGCTGTTGAGTCATCGTCTGATGAAGGCAACTCTGATGGTTTGTCTAGTGATCATGAAAACATTAGTGTTGCTGAAACCAATGATGAAGAAACAGAGAAGAAGAAGAAGCTTGATGGGGGCAAGAAGAGGAAGAGGGAAAAAATGCAGTACACTGGTTGCATTGCAAGGCCAGGATGGTTGTTAAGCTCATTAGTGAGAGGTGGCATGTAGTCTACTTCATACCTGACCACAACCATGATCTTGTTGTCAAACCTTCGCTGAAAAAGTTCCTAAGGTCACACAAAGGGATTCCAAAACAAGAAAAAGACTTCATTGTATTGTTACATGGGTGCAACTTGACCACAGGGTGTATAATGCAGCTTATGAATGAGTTCTACGGATCTGCACAGCTAGTTCCATATGAGGGGAAGGATGTGGGCAACTTTCGGTCTACCATTAGGAGGACAGAGAAGTATACGGACATGCAGGAGACATTGGACAGATTTAAGGGATTGGAACAGGAAGATCCTGAATTCTTCCACAAATTCAAGTTAGATGCTAAGCACAGGGTTGAGTGTCTGTTCTGGGTTGATAGTACATCTAGGCATGCATACATCGAGTCATACCATGACTGTGTGTCTTTTGATGCCACATACATAACAAATATGTACGATATGCCCTTTGCTCCGTTCATTGGAATCAACCGTCACGGGCAATCTTTCCAATTGGGTTGTGCCTTTCTAAGAAATGAAAAGACCCCTAGTTACATATATGGTTGTTTCAGACATTCCTTGAGGCAATGAAAGGCAAAGCACCCTTGAACATCACCACTGACCAGGATGGTGCAATGAGAAATGCTATAGCACTTGTATTCCCGTCTACATGCCATTGTAATTGTCGATGGCACATAATGGACAAGTTTTCTCGAACAATTGGCCCACTGCTGGAACCCAACCCTGAGTTGGAAGAGGATTTTAAAGAGTGTGTGAACCACACTGTAACTCCCGCAGAGTTTGAGGTGAAGCGGGCAGCAATGATAGACAGGTTTGGTTTGCAAGATAACCCCCATTTCCAGCGCCTATATGACATCCGGAAAGTTTTGTTCCAGCATACTACATGCACAATTTTTTCCCGTTCTTGCAGTCTACTCAGAGAAGTGAGGGGTACAATGTTGTCCTCAAGAAATATGTGAATCCCAACATGTCTCTACTTCATTTTGTGGAGCAGTATCAGAAGATTCAGGATAAATGCCTTGTCACCCAGGGCAGTCAGGACTTCAGGACTGATGAGAACAAAAGGAGGAGATGGTCAAGATACCCGATTGAGAAGCATGCTGCTACTGTTTACACCAAGAACTTGTTCTATAGGTTCTCAAAAGAATTCGAGAAAACTGCCGAGTATGATGTGAAGCCTGAAGCACAGTTCCAATATTGGCTAGTGCCTAATAACAAGTCTGTTTATGGGTATGGAAAAAGGGATTATCTAGTGACAGCAATTGAAGATGAAGAAAGTTACTTTTGTGAGTGCAGCAAGTTTGACAGAGATGGGATACTTTGCTGCCATATTTTGAAGATCATGACAAGATTGGGTGTGAAAACCATCCCCGACAGATACATAAAGAAAAGGTGGACGCAAGAATCGATTCCTACAAATGAAAATGCAAGCAGTAATGGCCATGTGGAAGCTGATTTGGTAGCTCGGGGTATGCCCCTGAACAATAGGAAAACCTTGTGGTTCACCAACATTTCCACATCATTTGCTGATCTAGCAGTTAAAGGGTGTGTTTCAAATGAAACCTATACAGTGGTGGAGAATCACATCAAGATGATGCGTTCTGAACTTGATGAAATTTACAAGAGAAGAAGGCCCAGCATCCAGAGAAAAAGCAACAGGGCAGCATCAGGGCCTACATCTGATTCTATGTTGCCCGTTGTTGCCAATGAAATTGTTGCTCCTGATGCACATGGTGCTTGACCACACATTGTTGGCGCTGATGCAGAAACAGATCAGCGTGTTAGTGCAGCACCAGCAAAGGGTGCATCAGTTCCAAGTCTCGTGTTTAGTGCTGTTGGACCTAGCTGTACAGGTTGCTAACTTTAGACCTCCAAAATCTATATATTTTTTTAAAAAATGTGTAACTGTGCTGATTAAGTCAGTTGATACTAACACTTATGATGTAGGTGATGTGGGGTGCTCAACTACCACTCCTTGTTCATCAGAAAAAGTGGGTGCAGTCATAGGCAACCCCCCGAGGTCTAAAGTTAAAGGGCGCAAAAGGGAAAAGAGACTAAAGAAGGGAATGAACGCTGAACCAAAGACTAAGAGAAAGAACAAGTGCAGCATTTGCAGGCTGATGACTCACAATGCTGCGAAGTGTCCAGATAAGAAAGTCACAGATTCATGGGCTGCGGGTGTCTAGAAAAAGAATATCTATAGATGTCGTTTGCCTAATGGCATTACCTACCTTATATGTAATGGAATTATATTTAACATCTAGGCATGTACTGATTATATGAGGCCGGAGGCCCAAGAATGTTATATTAGATGGGGTATATTGGAAGCAAAACACAAATTGCCTAAACTTGATGTTATATTGCTAGATATGTGTACTTGAAATGCCTGGAAAACATAGCTATATTGCTCGAAAAAGTTAAACGTACCTATATGTACTTGAGTTTTTCCTTCCATGGTGTCATTTTCTGCATGTGTAATCCATTTGTGGGTGAGCAGCTTCCGTACATTGGCCATGTCTTTCTCCTGAAAGTTGCATATTGATCGACCATCCCAATGCTCAGCATGCATCAGCATGTAAAACCCACAATCATGGCTGCATTGTTGTGGTTTGATAAAAAAAAAGAAAAGTGAATTTCATGGGTGATATAAAAAAAGCAGCACAAATATGTTAAGTAAAAAAAAAACACTGCACACTTACTTGTTTGTTTGGACTGGGACACCAATATCAACAAGGTCGTAGGTATCTATTGGTGTTCTTGTCTCTGGGTAATGGATTTACCATAGTTGTTTTATTGCAGCAATGAGGGTCTTGCAGCAATTGCTGAGCATTTCATCCTCCAAAGTCCTCATTGAATCGAGGACCTCAAACCTTTTACTACGAAGGTTCAAAACCAGCAGGAAGTAGTGGCCAGCCTATTCTGCACCATCGGTTACAATATTTTGAAGCACCGGAAACATCACCTGATGAAAAAAAAGAAACCAGAAATTTTATAAGTAGCAAGTATTATGTGTGAAAAAATTGCAAAAAGCAAGAGGCATACATACCAGTTGACGATGGTCTAAATGGTTTGTCCCGAATCAGAATACATGTTTAACTTCCATTCTGTCAAGCTGGTCCGTTTGCAAAAAAAGTCTACATAATAGAATAACATTCCAACAGAATGAAAACAGTGTCAGTGTTTGTTACTGACCCTAATGAACCAAGCATGAAAAATGACAGATAGGCATAACCATAAAAAAATGCTTAGATTACAGCACAAAAATGCTAAAGTAATGTTAATATCTTGCTAGCTGATTTATCATATATTGCCTACAAGATGGACTATGTTGTAAGCAAAATCAAAGAATCTGGTTGAGGAAAACAGAGTTGTGCATTCTTTTGTCCAGAATCATCACTGGACAGAGAGTGGGGCCTAGGCCGTGCTCATTTCTAGATAAATTTCAAAGATTCAGATCATGGGACTGGGAAAAAAGCTGTTGTTTGTACTATAACTCACTATCAACCAACATGAACAAAAAATAAACATCCTCGCAAAGCTGACAGACAAGCTACTGAGTTGTTGGGAAATCCAGCTACCTATGCATGCCTACTGTGCAGACTAGCAAAAAAGTACAAAAAGTTGCTAGAGTTGTGCTGCTACCAGGGGCGGATCTGGGACCCAGGCTGGGGGGCTGCAGCCCAGGTCCTGTCCTGGTAGCCCCATGTAGCTTGAAAAACAGTAGCCATGCTTGAAAAACAGTAATTTGTCTAACAAAAAACTATGATTGACTTGTACAATAACATTACATTGCCTACTTGCTAATACTATATTACTTGCATGGCATGTAACAAAATGCAAAAAAAGCACTCACCGAGACTCGTAGTGGGAGAACGCGCTTGATAGCCTTCCTGCCCTTGGGGTCAATGACATACAATCCAATTTCAGCGCAAGTGTTGGATAGTCTTCCCCTTGGTTTAACAGAACTTTTAAGATCATCTAGAGTAACATGGAAGTACCAGTAATTTATGATCATAAAGCTGTGGCAAAGCAAAAAGGTGTGTGAGAAGCAGGGACAAAAAAGGCCACATTGATTCAAAAAGAAGATAATATATAGCTGGAAAATGAAGAAAATACATATATATGTAGGCGTGTTGTACCTTCCTCGAGCTGCACACACTGCATTGTTTAAGTCGCGCACAGCCTTGTTACAATTGGATACCTTCCTTCCTGCGAAGTCAATGTATGGTGACTGCAGTGTTGCGGGCCTTTTTAAAATCCTTCCTGGTGGTGGTTGGTGTGAAGGAGTGATAGAAGAGTTAGCACTCGCAGGCTCTGTCACCATTCCTGGAGGGGTTATAGTGATCACTTGTGTTGGGGGGGCATCTCTTCTTTACTGTTTGGGTTGCTGTTTTTTCTGCTACTGCTTGTCTCCCCAACATTTGAACTTACATTTTTCTGCTGTAAGCTGTTATAATAATCTTCTTCCATCTTCAAAAGCAATTCTTCAGGTACATCTTCATCACCATCATATGCTGTGAAGCTTGCTCCGTCTTGATATGTGGTCTGATCAGCTTCTTGTTGTTCTTCTTCTTCGATGAACTTCATTATGTTGCAATCTGGTGGTGTGAAATCCCAAGAATTAACGTGATGGACGTTGGCAGATGATGTCTGTTCTGGCAGCCTTAACCTATCTCGCCTGCTCTTGAAATCCATCACTGGAGGTGGTACAACTTCTAGTGGCACAGGGTTATTTCCTCCTTCCCTAGTGTTGCACTGAGGTACTGATTGTTCATTGCTAGCTGGGCTCATGGATGATTGGATCTTTTTAAGCCTGACAATCAATGGCACCTCATCATCATTTACTTGTTGTTGTCCATCTGCATGTCCCACTGAAGCCACTGGATGATTGTTGTCTCCTTGAAGAGGTGGTGGATGTCCAACTACTGCATTGACAGTCCTATTCCCATGCTGTCCATTTGCATTCTGCTCTCCATCTACATGTCCCACTGGATAATTGTGGTACCCTTCATGAGGTTGTGCAGGTCCCCTTGTTTCATTGTCGGTGTTGTTTCCACGTTGTTGACCATTTGCAGCAGGGTCTCCGTTTCTGCATTCTTGCTCACCATTTCCATGGCCATCATCACCATGGTCACCATCACCATTTGTCTCATTTTGTTCTTGCCAGCCATCTGATGGAGGATCTCTGTCCATAGGAGGGGGGCTGTCATCATCTTCATCATAATCTGAATCTGATCCAAATAATTCTGTTTCTTCATTGTAATCTGAATCTGACTCTTCATTGTAATCAGGATCTGATTCTTCATTATAATCTGAATCCAATTCTACATTCAGCTGTCCATTCCTCCTAGCACGCTTTGACCTGGTCTCCACGCCTGATGTCGAAGCTTCTGGTTCAGAAGCTTCTGCTTTGGATAGATCCTCAAGGAAGTTTCCCATGAGCTCAGTAAACCCCTGACAAAACTTGCTCACAGCAGTTGACAGTTGTCTCTTCCCCTGCAACAGTAAACAAAGGAACCGGAAGGGGCATTAGACATGTTATGTTGTGTAACAAAAACATTCAGAGGAAAATTTGAAAATGTGGGACTGAACATGTATATGCACCTTTTCTGGGATATTTCTGGGAACCTTTGATGAAACGAATCTTCTTATGTCATCGATATTGAATAATGATCCCTGGACAGCAGCAAACTGTCCTAGATTCCTGATCTTGCTACTGTATATGTTATGACACAATACATCAGAAAACAACATAGGGCAAAGTTGAACTACATCACAGGGGCAAACACAAGATGCATCCCTATAAGAATATTATTGCTTATCTATGACATTATAATTGCCTACTTCGTAACCTATATTATGCATCATCACGCTGCTGGTACTGTCTAGATCTCAAAAAAAACACAAGATCAAAACTAACTATGTGAATATGCTACTGTCTAAAAAAGATAAAAAAACAATGTAGAAAAAATGGCACGTGTTGTCTTTTTTACCTTTAGTTTGCCATATGAACCATCTCGATTGGTGTCTAGTTTGATGACTTGATCCAACAAATTCCTAGTCCAAGCTGCAGTGCTCGTCTTTGTTGGTGGGACTTGCAAGTTTGGGACATCCAATGAGTCTACATACAGAATCTACACCACAAAAAAATATAGATGCCAAGCTAGGGTGGAAAAAACTTAAAAACACATGGCACAAAGAGGAAAAATGAACTTGGGAAAGATGCTTGGTGAAAATGAACTTACCACCAGTAAAAGAAGGCACCCCCTAACAGAGTTTTTCTTATCAATCTTTGAAGAAGCGTCTTTAAGCTACTCAACCACAAACTGACACCAGTTCAGCTTGCCCACACGAGACAAATCCAGAAGCGGTGGGTAGCATCTAGGGCTAATGCATAGACCACTCGAAGGGCACAAAAATGTTGAAACAGCAATCATTCTATGATCTCTGAAAATCCTCATTTGCTTCCTTGTCCTTCAATCTTGTTAGAATAGTCTCAATTCTAGGTGCACACCCCTTATCAAGACCGTACTTCTCATGAATATAGTTGATTGCTTCCACATCAAGCTCATACTTCACTTCTTCGCCTCCGATCGGTAGCTCAAATATGTCATGAACAGACTCAGCAGTCACTGCAATTTTGCCCCTCCCTGGTAGTGCAAGCTGTGATGACTCGGCGTCGAAACAATCAGCGATGAGCCAGCTTGAAAACTCTGCTGGCAATGTGTGACATGCAATCTTGAGCAGACCTCCGAAACCCATATCTTCTATGATTCTTCGCTGATCTGGAGACATATCCTTGTATAACTTGACAAGGCGGGCAGGTGTTGCCCTGTTCCTGCGTAGCTAGGAATAAGAAATGGGTTGATCAGCCAAATGCAGCAGTAAAAAATGGGTTCACGAAGAAACAACAAAAAAGAATTGTTTTAATTCAAAGGACATACCGTCTTTGGTGCGCATTCTTGTTGCTGCTTCGGTCGTCTAGGCATTGTTTCTTGTTGCTGTATAACACAGCTTGTGCTTCCCGATGAGATATCATATATACAACATAACATGAATGGTTAATGTAAAGTGACAACAACATTATTAAATAACATTATTCAGCAACTATTGCCTATCTAACAGTAAAAAGACATGGTCTGGTGTTATTGCAGTCTGAGAAAAAAATGCATACTCTGAATCCAACTATTGCATATGTACAGCTATATAATTGCCTATCTATAACCATGTAATTGCCTATCTATAACAGTATAATTGCCTATCTATAACAATATAAATAGGTTCTAAACCATATCCATCCTGGGAGCCACCAAACCGGGAATTACAGGGTTCGCAGAGCTGAAGTCATCCTCGGGCGTGCAAAAAGAACCCACTGATGGGCGACCCTGACAACTTCAGCCCGCAAACCGCAGGCCACTCGCTGGATTTCCGTTGGCTCAAGTATAGACTTCAGTGGTATAATCCGAAAAAAAGGATTCAGAAAAGTAGAATAACAGCAACATGTAAAGAAATTGAATACAATGTAAAAGAACAATATAATTCAATGAACAATAGGAAATGACAACAAACAATATTCAGTGAGGGGATACAAATCAACATTAAAAAGGTACATGAATGACAGCAACAAAAAATACAATGTAAAAGACATGGTCTGGTGTTATTGCAAATCTAAAAAAATGCATACTCTGAACCCAAAAAATATTGCCTATGTATAACAATATAAATGCCTATATATAACAATATAATTGTCTATCTACAACAATAGAATTGCCTAACTACAACCACATCTATCCTGGGAGCCACCAAACCGGGATTACAGGGTTCGCAGAGCTGAAGTCATCATCAGGCGTGCAAAAAGAACCCACTGATGGGCGACCCTGACAACTTCAGCCCGCAAACCGCAGGCCACTCGCTGGATTTCCGTTGGCTCAAGTATAGACTTTAGTGGTACAATCCGAAAAAAGGTTCAGAAAAGTAGAGTAACAGCAAAAGTATCCTGAACCCAAAAATATTGCCTATGCATAACAATATAAATGCCTATATATAACAATATAATTGCCTATCTACAACAATAGAATTGCCTAACTACAACCACATCCATCCTAGGAGCCACCAAACCGGGATTACAGGGTTTGCAGAGCTGAAGTCATCATCAGGCGTGCAAAGGAACCCACTGGTGGGCGACCCTGACGACTTCAGCCCGCAAACCGCAGGCCACTCGCTGGATTTCCGTTGGCTCAGGAAATAGACTTCAGTGGTATATCATAAAAAAATTCAGAAAAGCTAGAATTATTAACAAACTCTATATTAAATAGAAGAACTATTGACTTTTCTTCTATACTGAACACAACTATGGTCATATGTCACATTCGAAAAAAAATACAAAAAGGTACCTCAGTTCCTCTGGCCCAACTATGATAGCATCATTATACTATGAAAAAGCTCTAGTCCAAATGAATCCTCAGGTCCAACTAAATGCAACACTGTGACAAAAAAAAATCATGTCTGGATTAAACAGCACCTGAGGTTAGTGCTGAAAAAAAAGAGTGGTACACTACAGGATTGCTGGTTGCTACAAATCTAGTCCAGAAAAATCACATCAGAAAAAAGCTGCACTATCTCAACTTATTTAGCAGAAAAAATCTTAACTGTGCTAAAGGCCTAAACACATATCAGAAAGCTGCACTATCAAATCTATCAAAATATGTAGCAGAAAAAATTTCTTAATAACAAAATAAATAACAGAGGAAAAAAAGGCCTACACACACATCAGAAACTGCAGTACTTAACAGAGACAAAAATATGGCTTAATGATATCGTAAAGCCGCAGGGTGAGGATGGATGGCAACATTTGGAATCTTCACAGTGACAAAAAAGTAGTTTCCTAAAAAGGCTCAGCTAGCTAGCAAGTCAGCACAGCAAGCCTTCTCTTCTCTCATCATCATTGCTCCATCTACACTGATGTATGCTAAAAAAGGACTAAACACACATCAGCAACTGCACTACTAAACACAGAGGCAAAACAAACTGCACTGATGTGTGCTAAAAAAGGCCTACACACACATCACAACCTGAACTACTTAGCAGAGACAAAACAACTGCACTGCAGTAATCTGCAGAGCCGTTGTATCTGCTTGCTAAATTGAATAAAACTGCACTGAATAAAACAACTGCACTGAATCACACACTATGAAGAGTCTCAGTACTGAATCACTACAACCAAATGGAAGAACAAACCCTAGGATGCCACTAGAATATGCACAAATCATAATATGAACCACAAAAAAAGGCACAGATACAGGTTGAATCGAGTAAAATAGGGGGGATACGAGAAAAGCACGCACAGTTCTTCGAAAAAAAGTACCTCCAAAACGCCGGGTCGCTTGTGCTCCTCCCCGACCAAGCCACTCGCTCCGGCGCTGGCGCCGCTCGCCCCCCAGATCTGGCTACCAGCCGCGCCGCTTGTGCTCCTCCCCCCAACGAAGCCACTTGCTCCAATACCGGCGCCGCTCACCTGATTGGTGATCCTCTTCCGGTTCCCAAGCGACGGCTCCTCCTCTGGGATCTCAGAGCCCTCGTCGCTCCCTCTGCTCCCCAAACCCTAGCATGAAACGAGACAAATCCCGTCCCCAAATCAGATGTTCATCTCGAGGGGACACAGCAGAATCTAAAATGCGATGGAATGGAACATGGAATGAGCTCACCCGTGTATGCTCGCGCCGCTGATCTCCCCCCACCTTGGATCTGCGATTCCTTCTCGGGGAAACGACGGGAAGCGGCGAATCGCCGGCGAATCGCCTGGAACTCGAGAGAGAGAAAGGAACCCTAGAGAGAGAAACGAAAATGAGATATGTGGAGGAGGAAATGAACAGGGGCGCGTAGTCGGGTCATTTTGAAAATGCTAGAAATTCTCACGTCTGACTGACATCTAGGGCCCATAGGGGAAACGAAGCGGCGCGCATCGGCGCGTTTGGACGGAAGACACTGACATAGGGGCCCCCACGGGAAATGAATCGTCCGCGCCGAAGGCGCGCTGGATGGAAGCCGGCCGTTCTGGAGGGCGATCGCACGGCCCGCTGTAACAAAGGCCTTGTTTAGTTCCCAAATTTGGCACACCAAATTTGGGACTTTGGGGTCTCGTCGTAATCATTGCGTCACTGTAGCATTTCATTTGTATGTGTGAAAAATTGTTCAAAAATTGATTAATTAGGCTTAAAATGTTCATCTTGTAGAGTACAACAAAACTGTGCAATTAGTTTTTGATTTCATCTACATTTAGTACTCCATGCATGTTATGACATTTTGATGTGATGGAGAATCTTCTTTTTGCATAGTGAATTTGGGTTTAGGGTTTAGGGTTTAGGGTTTTGGGCCCTACCTCTACATTTGCTCGAGAGATGATTCACTAAATTGCACCAGGGACAGGGACGACATTTTCATTTACATGACGTGTGTCATTTGACCTCTACCTAGCTTTACATGACGTGTGTCATTTGACCTCTACCTACCTTTACATTTTGGATGTCAACCTACAATTTGTATAAACTCAACACCCCTCATTGACGATCGAAGGTGCAGGCCGAGTTCGTAAGTGTTCGACAAAACCCTCAGGACCTTCGCTTTATTTGTTTCCCCTCGTAGCATCGTCAAACTGTGTCTTTACCTTCACGCCCCTCGATGGGTTCACCTTCGTTCGGGCTCTGCTCCCCCATACCTTGACCATACTGCACTCGAAGGTCATCCTAAGCCTTGCTTTTCATCCTGACTTCAACCGTTACCTTCGATTATCAAAAAACCCATTCTTCCCTGGAGAACCTTCTTCTTTAACGACGTCGTAACTTTGTTGGAGGTACGGCCTTTCCGAAATTCGTCACCCAACAGCAGCCTCTCGATTGTTCGGATCGAGCTCCGGGCCGTTACAATCGTTCCCTTGGAATTTTGATGCTCTGTTAAAGGTCGTCATTTCCGAACAATTGTTACGGCCCTTTCGGTTTTTGACCGTTGGAACGAAGGTCATCCCCCCTGCCTATAAATAGACGGGAGCGGTAGAAAGATTTTCTTTCTACCCTTTGACAGCGACCCCTCGATAATCAATTTCTTTGTACCTCGAAAATCGTGCCTGACATCCGTCTGCCTCGGCTCTTGAGCGACTCTGCGACTTTAAAAACGCTGGTTCGCGTTTTTCAAGTAATTCCTCGACGTCTTTTTATTTGCCTCCTTTACCTGCTTTATCTCTTGCCCTTCGCTTGTTTTTGCTTCCTTGACCTTTTCGTCCCTGTTATTTCTTCGTCGCAGGCTGGCGCGCATAATGCGAACTACGCGCGAGATGACTACCGACGAAATCGCTGCCCGCGATGCGGCTGCTGCTGCCCAGGCGCTTGCTGCCCTTGGGCGTCCGAACGTGCCTGCCGATCCCGCTGCCGGTGGAGATGAGAGCATGGTGGAGGAGCCGGTTGGCTCCCGCGAAGCTGACGGCTCCGACTCTGGAGATGCTCGTGACGAAGGTACCTATCAGATGGACGCCATGGAGGTTGATCAGGAGAGCGAGGATCTCTCGCTTGTTCATGCTGATGTTGGTGACTTGATTCCAAGTAAACGCGTCTACGAAAAAACCACTCGGTTTGGAGCTTCCTTAGTTTCTGCTCCTACCCTTGCGTTTTATGAGAGCAAAGGTTACATTCGAGTTGGACAAGGCCGGTGTCCTGGTTCTGAAGAATACCCAACTCCTCGGGCGCACGAAGCTGTCATATTTCGGGATTTTTTTATCGTTGGCTTGAGGTTTCCGTGTGACTCTTTGGTTGGTGCTATCCTTAAGCGTTTCCATATTTGCCTACATCAGCTTACTCCCAACGGTATCAGTCAGTTGGTCAAGTACTTTTATGCTATGCGGAGCCATGATGTCGAAGCTGATGTTGACGCTTTTTGTCGTCTTTACGAGATTCATCATCAGATGAAAAAGATCACTTTTCCCGGAGATCCCGAGACCTATGACGCCCAATTCGGGTGTCTTACTTTCAGAGCTCGTCGGGCCAACAAACTCCATGCGAAGCTTCAGCTAGTGCCTTCTCAGAAGAACAAATGGGATAATGACTGGCACCGATATTGGTTTTATGTGAGCCTTCCCGGAGGTCCAGGGGATTTTGATGCTGGTAACCTTCGGTCTTATTATGAATTGCACCGCAAGCCGGAGCTTCTAACTGTTGTACATTCTCCTTCGTTCAATATCACTCCGTACTTTGAGAGGAATTTGGCTGCCTTTAGGGTTATAGTGGCCTTGTGCACTGGTCGTGATCTTTACGAGGAAATGATTGCTGCTGATGTTTTTTCCCTTGGCGCCGGGTTGGAGACCTTCTGGGTTTAAGAAGCTTACCATTACCGGCTTGGGTGAATTCATAGCGCCCGTTTTTGAGCGAAGGAAGCCAGATGCTCAGCCTGATGGAATTTTTGTTGAGGAAGTGGAACGCAGAGTGAACGATATACTTGGTTATTATACTCAAGAAGAACACCAAGCTGCTGAACAAATCCTTCGTCACAATGGTCGACTGAACCGAGTTTTCGAGGAAATGGGGATTCGGTATGACCCTCGCCCTGCGCCGATGAAAGCCACCAAGCGCTATCAACGTGTTGTCCAGCCTGGCACGGAATCAATTGGGGCACCCTCCAAGAAAACTGGTGGGAAAGTGAAGGCTGCCGAGAAGCGAAAGCGCGAAGCTTTGACTGACTATCATACCAAGCGTTTGAGGGTTGTCGTTTGCAATGACACCTTTCAATCGGATGCTGCCGTCCCGCATCGTGTACCTGGCGTCGAAGGTCCCTCGGTGGCTGCCGACTCCTCAAAAGGTCTAGCGTTGGCTTCGACCGCTTTTCCTGTCGACCAAAGCCAAGGTGCGAGTGGTGAACCTGCGGCGGCTGCTGAAGGTCAAAGGTGCTCGGTTGCTGACGTAGCTCTTGCGGACTTGGATCTTGGGGAAACTTATGTTGCCGATTGGCCCAACTTTGGACTCCACGATGATACTCGTCCTCCTGTTGGCCTTCGTATTGGGGACATTTTTGAGGAGGAAGAAAAAATTGAGTATGATGACTTGTTTACCCCCCGTGGAAGCCCTCGCCCTCAAACCGATGCTGGTGCTCCTGTCAACCAGGACCTGGGGATGGATGCTGTCAATGCCGAAGCGCAAGACCTTCGCGCTAGCGAATCGGAGGTACCGCAGGACCCTCCTTCGATGGCCGCACCCGCCGCTGGTACTGCTGACACTGCTGCGCACACCTTCGTTGATGTTTCAGGTGCACATCGACCTGATGCCAAAGCGATAGGCGAGTCAATTCCACTACCTACTGCCGTGCCACTGCCCCCCTTGCCAGCCTATGATTTCTTTAGTAATGTGGAACAATTTCGGGGCTCTTCTTGTGACGTTGATATTACTGGTACTAGAGGCGATTCTTCTTGTAGTTCTAACGGATGTTGCCTATATCCTCGCTTGCCTCCATTGCCTGTGGAAAGTGGCATTGAATCTGAACTTGCACTGTTTTGCACAGGTGACTCGACCGAAGTGCGAGTCGATGCTCCTCCTGGCGACCAGCTGCCTGATACCGAGATTGGCCAAGATGTGATTATTTCACCTGGAATCGAAGGTGCTTCCGTTGCTCGCCCAGGTCCGAGCGATGTGGCTGGAGCTTCGCAAACGCCGAGTCGACCGGGCAGCCCCACTTCTTCGTCAGGTCGCTTTCCTGATCTTTATGACCATTTAGCCGACTATTCGGCGTACCTGTGGTCTGCCATTGAAGATAGTAATCCTGATATCTATGCTCGCTTCATAGATTATGAGGGCGAGATGGAAAAGCTTCATCTTGAAGGTGTTCTTTAGGATGTGGTCAAACACGCCTTCCGGGTACTTCCTTTATCCTCTTAACCTTTACCTTCTTTTTGAATGGCACTCTCACGAGCCGTTGTGGCTTTGCTTTCTTGTGCTACGCTAGACCTTCGCTGGCATACGCATTGTTGACAAGAAGCTAATTGCAGGGGAGAAGACCGTTCGGAACGTTACTGACGCATATGACAAGATGAAGCTCGAGCAGACTGAGCTTCAAGCTGATCATGAGAAACTAAAGAAGAATTTTCATGAGGCCGTTAAGATCCAAGATAATATGGAGAAAGAACTTGCCGACCATCACCTCCGTGAAGAGGAACTGAGCCAGCAACTTGCCGCCGTCAAGCGTCAAGCGCGGGATGCCGAGGGCTTGCGGAAGCGTAATGAAGAGCTGGAACTAAAGGCGCAGCAAATTGCCATTCTTGAAAAACAGAATCTTGACCTCGAAGCTGAAGTTCTTGCCCTTCGTGAGCAAGCTACCAGTGACGCATCCCTTGTGTCATCTTTAAAGGACGAACTGAAGCTTTCCCAAACGCTGGCCTCCTCAAGGCAAGAAGAGAACGTCGGGCTTCAGCTAGAAATCAAAGTGCTGAAGTCTGCTATGGATCGCTCTCGTGCCTTGGTGGCCGAACGTGGTCTACAAGTTTATCGATGCTACCAAGAAACTCTTCGTCAGTTCGGAGCTGAGCCCCTGTCCTTTCCCGAAGGTGGCGGTGAAGCTCGGTTTTTTGACTGGTTAGACGCGGAGTTTAAATCCTTGTCCAGTGTTATGGTTGGTATCGGAGACCATGCTGCCAACACCATTTGTGCAAACCTGCTGTCGATGCTTGAGAAAGAAGGGTGTCTTCACTTTAAGACTTTCGGTAAGGGTTATCGCTTTGATGCAGCTCAACCTCCCGAAGACAATTCTACGCTGGTCAAAGCTACCCGTCAAATTTTTATGCGCCAGTTTTGGCAATCTTTGGGTCGCGAAGCTGCTCGCCGCTCGGCTGTTGAAAGCCTTAACAAGGTACTTTCCCCTTGTGTACCTCTTGTGTCTCTTTTCCTTCTTACTGAACCTTGTACTTTGGTGAATAGAAAAAACTTTGGTTGGCCCGCGAAGAGCAAGCTCGCAAGGGAGCAATTTGCAATGCTGCTGCCGGCCGCGACACTGGAGCTGCTGCACCTGGCGAATCATCATCTCGTCCGAAGGTGGATGACCGCCAAGGGCACTGATCTTTCTTGTAATAGGATAGCTTGCCCGGTCGACTCATTAGTTTACTAACTGAAACTGCTTAACGTAAGATTTTGATTGCGCAGGCTCCTGCTGACGAGCCTGCGCGCCTTGTAATTCCTCGTATGATTCGTAACGGCCGGTTGTGTGTTAAGGGTACCGCTTTGGTTGCTTATCGACAACTCTTTCCCGAGGCAGCTTCTCTAGTTTTTGGGATCATTGCTGCCGATTGTTCTCAACTGAGTCTTTTATCGTTGATCGGAGCTTTGGACCCGATCCGACCAGAACAAAGGCTCCCGTTCTTCCCCTGGAGATTTCGACCGGCGCCTGCGAAGGCAGGGAAGACTTCGATGATTTCCATTTTGTCTACAACCTTCGACGTGATGTGCATGATCGTGCTTATGTAATTGAGATTTCTTTTTAGACTTTTGGCACTTTGAATGTGGTCGTGCTTTTGTAATTTTCGGTGTCCGGTGGAAAGATTGCTGCATTACCCTATGTCTATTGATTTATACTAGTTGCCATTTCTTGGTGGGTTGAAATGAGATCTACGACCCGAAGCTTGGCGTGCTTTTCTTTTGCCTGAGCTTCTTGTTAGTTAGCTTCGAACGCATTGAAACCGTAAATCTTGTTGATTTTTGGCCGGCTCTACTTCGTTTGCGAGATCTTTTCTAAGCTTCGAAAGACGCCCTTTCCCTTTTTCTAGCGAGGTACGCCAAAAACAGCCATCTCGAAGCTTAGCTTAAGCTTTTCTTGCTTGGATTTTTCGTCGCTTAGCTTCGGGTGCGTTAGTGACGTTGCTAGGTCACAGCCTCTGGCGCTTTTTTGCCGGGCTTGTTTTGCTTACGAGCTCTTTTCTGAGCTTTGAAAAGCGTCACCTCCCTCCTTCTAGCGAGGTAAAGCAAAATATGCGACTCGAAGCTTAGCCTGAATTTCTTTTACTTGAATTTTACGTTGCATAGCTTCAAGTGCGTTAGTGACATTGCTAGGTCACAGCCTCTGGCGCTTTTTGCTGGGCTTGCTTTGCTTGCGAGCTCTTTTCTGAGCTTTAAAAAGCGTCACCTCCCTCTTTCTAGCGAGGTAAAACAAAATATGCGACTCGAAGCTTAGCCTGAATTTCTTTTACTTGAATTTTACGTTGCTTAGCTTCGAATGCGTTAGTGACATTGCTAGGTCACAGCCTCTGGCGCTTTTTGCCGGGCTTGTTTTGCTTGCGAGCTCTTTTCTGAGCTTTGAAAAGCGTCACCTCCCCTTTCTTAGCGAGGCGAGCCAAAATAATATTGTTTGAAGCTTAGCATAGCTTTCTTTCGCTTAAAAATTTTATCGGCTAACTTCGAACAACTTTTTGATTTTTCTGAGTCATAGCCTCTGGCGCTTTTTGCCGGGCTTATTTTGTTCGCGAGCTCTTGTTTGAGCTTTGAAAAGCGTCACCTCCCCTTTCTTAGCGAGGCGAACAAAATATGCGACTCGAAGCTTAGTCTGAATTTCTTTTACTTGAATTTTACGTTGCATAGCTTCGAGTGCGTTAGTGACATTGCTAGGTCACAGCCTCTGGCGCTTTTTGCCGGGCTTGTTTTGCTTGCGAGCTCTTTTCTGAGCTTTGAAAAACGTCACCTCCCTCTTTCTAGCGAGGTAAAACAAAATATGCGACTCGAAGCTTAGTCTGAATTTCTTTTACTTGAATTTTACGTTGCATAGCTTCGAGTGCGTTAGTGACATTGCTAGGTCACAGCCTCTGGCGCTTTTTGCCGGGCTTGTTTTGCTTGCGAGCTCTTTTCTGAGCTTTGAAAAACGTCACCTCCCTCTTTCTAGCGAGGTAAAGCAAAAATAACCGGCTAAGTTCAATCAGTTTCGGTTTGCCGATCTCTGATTGAACTTGACCCTTTTGCCGAATCTGCAACCTTCTTCGACGGTTGCTTTTTCGGCTGCGAGACATTTCCTTGGGGAATCACTGCTTTATAATTTAGCATTTTTACAAAGGTGCTCGCCTCATTAAAAACCTCACCCCCGTTGCGGGGTTTCCCCTGTGAGGAAAAGAGTACGAGACCCAAATTTCGAAATGAAAAGAAACCTAAGAAATAAAACTACACTTTTGTTTGTTTCTACACGTAGAATCTTCTGAGAGTGTCCACATTCCAAGAATGTGGTAACTCTTTGCCTTCTTCATCTGCCAAGTAAAAGGATCCTGGTCTGTTGCTTCTGCTAACTAGAAACGGTCCTTCCCAGTTTTCTTGCAGTTTTCCATTCTTTCCTGCTTTTAGCTTTAGGACAAAATCCCGGCAGTTATGCCCTTTCTCACTACCTTCTTGTCTCTCCATTTTTTGGTCTCCTGTTGATACTTGTCTAGGTTCTTTGCAGCTTGCAATCTTTCTTCTTCCGCTAAGTCCTTATCTACCTTTTCGATGTTCTGTTCCTGCCTTCCAGTTGCTCTGCTGCTTTTGAATCGGAGCTCTTCTGGGGTCATTGCCTCTTCTCCATATAACAGCTTAAATGGAGTAAACTATGTGGCTCGAGACTTGGTGGTATTGTGCGACCATATCACCTTGGCCAGCTCCTCGACCCACTTGCTTTTCTTAAGGTCTAACAATCTTTTCTTGACGCCCTCGAGGATAATGTCATTAGCTCTTTCAACCGCCCCATTTGACTGTGGATGATAAACTGATGCGAATTTGACCTTCGTACCGATGGAATGGCAGAACTCCTTGAATAGCTCGCTATCAAACTGCCTACCGTTATCCACAGTGATCTCCCTTGGTACACCAAACCGACATATGATATTCTGCCAAAAGAACTTTTTGATTGTTTCTGCCGTGATGTTTACCAGCGGTTTAGCCTCTATCCACTTAGTGAAATACTCGACGGTGACTACTGCAAATTTGTAATTGCCTTGCGCCGTTGGCATTGGCCCAATGATATCAATGCCCCACCTCTGCAAAGGCCAAGTTGGTGAAATTAATTGCGTAGGTGCTCCAGGTGCCCTTTGCTGCTTCGCGAATTTTTGGCAAGCTTCGCAGGTCTTGACTACCTGCTGAGCATCCTTTAGTGCTGAGGGCCAATAGAATCCCTGTCTGAAGGCTTTTCCTGTTAAAGCTCTTGCTCCGATGTGCGATCCGCAACACCCATTGTGTATTTCTTTTAAAAGTTCCATGCCTTCGCTAAATGCTACGCATCTGAGCAGCGGGGTTGTGACGCCCATTTTAAATAGTTCGTCTCCTACTAGGACGTAGCTTCGGCATCTTTGCTCCATTCTTTTGGTTTCTTGCACTGATTCTGGCTCTCCTGCTCCTTTTAAGAATGCAATTATCGGGGCTCTCCAATCTTCGCCTTGTATAGCAAATATCCATGAGATTCTACTTGTCTTTTCCTTGACTGAGGGTGCTGTTAATGTTTCAAAGAATACGTCTGGCGGCAGTTTCTCCCTTCTTGCCGCTGCTTTAGCTAATGCGTCGGCTTCCCCGTTTTGATTTCTTGGCCAGAACTCGACTGTGTAACCTTTGAATTGCTTTTCCATCCTTCTAACCATTTCCAGATACTTTATTAACTCTGGGCTCTTAGCTAGACTTTCCTTTTCTACTTGATCAGTGATGACTTGCGAATCTGTCTTTATGGTGCACACTCTTGCTCCCAGCGCTCTTGCCTTGCGCAAGCCTAGGAGTAATGCTTCGTATTCTGCAACATTGTTTGTGCTCTTATCCTCCTCTTTGCAAAAATCCAGCCGGATCGCGTATCGCAGCTTCGCGCCGTTTGGGGATGTTACCACCGCCGCTGCACCAGCTTCGTCTCTGCCCCAGGCACCATCGCATGTGATGAGCCATTCCGGTTCCGGCTTTGGTTGTTGGCTGGAGTCGGGTGAAGTCCAATCTGCCACAAAATCGGCCAGTACTTGAGACTTGATCGCTGTTCTTTTTTCATATGTTACTGATAAGCTGGACATTTCTGCTGCCCATTTTCTGATGCGACTCGGAGCTTCTCTGTTGTTGAAGATTTCCTTGAGCGGTTGGGAAGAGAGGACCACAACCTTATGCGCTCCAAAATAGTGCTGTAACTTTCTTGAGCTCATGACCACCGCGTAAGCTATCTTCTCTAGTTCTGAGTATGCTTTCTTTGATTCTGTGAGTGCTTCCGACACGAAATATACTGGCAACTGAATCTTGTTGCCTTGGCTTTCCTTTTCTTGAACCAGCGCTGCACTTACTGCTGACTTGGTTGCTGCTAGGTAAAGGAACAAAGTAGCTCCGGGCTCTGGTGGTGACATTATGGTCAAATGTTGGAGATATTCTTTTAACTCCTGGAAGGCTCTCTTTTGCTCTGGTCCCCAGCTGAATTTGCTTGATGCTCTCAAGGTTTTGAAGAAAGGTAGACTTCGCTCTGCAGATTTTGCGATGAATCTATTCAATGCTGCTATTCTTCCCGTGAGCTTCTGCACGTCATTCCTTGTCTTTGGCTCCTCCATGTTGATCAAAGCCTTGACCTTGTCTCTATTGGCCTCTATGCCTTTTACTGACACCACACCAGGCACCCAAATATTTTTCCTTTTCTTACTCCGAAAACACACTTCTCGGGATTTAACTTCAGTCCCGCCGCTCTCATGTTAGCGAAGGTTTCGGCTAGATCAGTCACATGCTCTGATCTTGCTTTGCTTTTTACCACGATATCGTCCACATATGCCAGCAAATTTCTTGGAATCTGATCTTTGAATACCACCTTCGACATTCTGGAAAATGTTGGTCCGGCGTTTTTCAAACCCTCTGGCATTCTAACAAAACAATAGGTTCCTAAAGGTGTGATGAAGCTGGTGCACTCCTCATCTTCTTTTTTCATCCAGACTTGATGATAGCCTGAGAAGCAGTCTAACAGAGATAGCATTTCGCTATTGGCAGCTTCGTCCACCACTCTATCAATTCTTGGGAGAGGAAAATCATCTTTTGGGCAAAACTTGTATCATAACATTAATTTTATCCATTAAATATTCATAAACAAGATTTCTGAGAGCCACAGCCAATGAGTACCTAAGCTAGCAAACAGTGGATAGACTAGATTATCATACTACTGCAAGTAATTCAGTTTTTCTCAATGAAAACTAACATGTAATTTTTTTAAAGAAAACCAACATGTAATTTCTATTTGACAAGAAAATTAAAAAGAGTGACACATGTAATTTACACGGGCACCAAAGTAGGGAAAACCCTACAAGATATCCTAAGTGTGCTACCTGGCCCACATATCAATATAGAACTTCAGGATCAATACCTTCACAAGCTCATGGAGAAGGGCTGTAGCTTGATGAGCATCCCCAGGTACCGCAGCAAGAGCAAGGACCAATTGGACTACTGAAGTCATGGCAGCTAAAATTGGATTGCTACCACTTGCAAGAAAAGAAAAAATTACCGATTGCTACCACTTGCCGTTTCCATCAGTTTCACAGGGAGATCAAGAAAAAATCTCCTTTATCCATCTACAACAAATCTGTATCAGTAAACTCCAGATGAGAGAACCGTAAGAAGAGAGAATCGGGAGGCAAATATGGGCATTGCATACATACTCTTAGCAGCAGATGATTTTCAAGGACCATGGTAGTGGAGTTGAATCCCAAAGGAGCAGAGCCGGCTGGCATAGGAGGCGCAGCGCCACCCAACCAGATCCGGCTTGCCCTCGCCGCCACCAACCAGTCAGCCAGGCCATGGATGGGAGGAGCTCCAGCTAGAGTGGGAAATGATGACGGGGAAAGGGTGAGGCCGCTCCCGCCGGGCTTCGAGATTCGCCACCACCGGCCACGGATCCATATCAAACGCGGCGGCAGCCAGCCACACGACGCGGCTTGAAGCGATGGCCATGTTGCGCGGCGACGGCGGCGGTTGGGGCCCCTCGCCGCGGCAGACCGAGGCGGCGGCGATATGGGAGGCTGCGCGCGCGAGCAAGGAGGGGCGGCGGCGCCCGGGGAGGCGAGAGCGCAGGAGGCGCGGCTTGACGGGATGGCCCCTCGGCGCGGCGGCGATGGAGGCCGCGCGCAAGCAGGAGGGGCGGGGTGATGGCGCGAGGAGGAGGAGAGGGGTGACGGCGCGAGCAGGAGGGGCGGAGGACTGCTAGGGTTTTGGGGGTGCGGGTGGACCACGATGTAATTTTTAGAGAACAGAGGGACCTTTTTGCAAAACAGCCAGGCGAGACGCGGGAGCGAGCGCTGCGCGACACGGGCAGCAAAACGGGGTGCTCTCTAATCAAGCTGATGTTTGGATCCACACATCTAGAACTACGGGGTACTCCCTCCAGTATCGTATTAGAAGTCATTTAAGACAGTGACACGGTTACTAAAGCATAATTTTTTCACTTTTTTATAAAAATATTTATTGAGAAACTATATGTGTATATTTTTATAAAAGTAATTTTCAAGACCAATATCTATTTATATGATTTTTACATTTCCAAAACCCAACAACTTAAATGTTTATATTCCCAATGTTTGACTCAAACTTTATCTAAAACGACTTCTAATACGATACGAGAGGGAGTATATAGATAATTTTAACTCTAGCCGCCCAAACAGGACCTAGGTAATTAATTAATATACCAACTAAGAACTCCTAAGCTACCTAGCACTACCCAACTAGCTAGCTGCCTTTCACCCAGCTAGAGAGAGAATTAGTTGGATAACTCTAGCTAAGTAGATAACTTCCCTGGATAGCCCAAGGCCACGTAAAAACCCAAATCACCAAGTCCTTAACCTGAATACGAAAGTCCAACTTTGTGAGAAGTCAATCAATGGTGCTCACCAGAGTTCATGTGGTGCTTACTGAGGAAGAAGGCACATAGAAATATATGCACATGTTGAATCAATGGAGAAGTTAAGATGTCTAATGCAAAATATTAAACATCCTAGTATGGGACCGAGCAATTATTGCTCGGTTCGTACGTTCCTCTCCCAGGTGCGAGCGCACATCATGCGGATGTCCACCTCCTGAGAATATTCAAAAACTGTCCTAAACAAATCTGTCGCATCACTTACAGTACAGACTCACAGTTTGACTCAGCACAGCGGATCCCAAGCCTCCGCTTATCCGCTATATATATGACAATAACTGACACACATACTATCGCGCTTCGAAGCACTGAAAGAATAGACTATGGTCTCTTCTCAATGGCTTTTACAATGAAATGGATTTGGAATGGCTAGTTTGAGTTAAGCTAAGACCAAAAATTACTTTCTCCTTTCTTTTGCAAGGAAAAAAACATATGGCTGCCAGCAATGCCATGCTTGGTATTGTAAATTTCACCTAGTACTTTTGCCTTGAAAGTGCTCAGTTCCTTGCAAAGATGAAAGAAAGAATACTCACATTAACATCAAGAAGGCCAACCGTGCTGCCCTTTCCATCAGTTTCACAGGGAAGATCAAGAAAAAATCTCCTTTATCCATCTACAACAAATCTGTATCAGTAAACTCCAGATGAGAGAACCGTAAGAAGAGAGAA
>OAMR01000339.1:144317-158093 GCA_900205405.1 Echinochloa crus-galli
CAGTTTGTTTTAAGTGTTGGAAATTTGCAGAGACACCTATTCACCCCCCCTCTAGGTGACATCACGGTCCTTTCATTTGCATTAAGAGCTTGGCCTCACATCCAAGCTTAACCGCCGTGAGGAAAGATGTCGACCACTTGTGAGGTAAACTATGAACCACTAGCTAGAGACGGCTCAAACTATTCAATTTGGTCTTGTAATGTGCATGCCAATCATTATGTGTCGAAAGCTGTTCAAGAATGCAGCATTATGATTGGTCATTGTATCCCCCAAGGCCTTGTACAGCAAGCTAGAGAACTTCTCTCTGTTCATCTTCAGTGAGATCAGACTGTCCAGGCAGTAGAACTCTTGATAGGTCTGACTTGAGAAATGGTGCACCACTTCTGTTTTTAGCAAAAGATAATAGACACTTCTTGATGAACTGTTCTGCAGCAGTCTTCACCATTTGTTGATGTTCCTCAGATAATTCTTAAAGAGTGATGTCCAAAATGTCTCTTAATTCAGGCATCTTCAAAGCTTGTGTGTCCCACCGGGCGTGCCAAAAAGGTGTGTTGACGTAAAATCTGCAGTTCACGCCAAGCACACAACAAGCCGAATTAGCTAGCTTCACACACGAACGTTTGAATCCAGAGCGTGCCAGTCAATTTTCCCTGAAACTCACAAAGGAAGAAAATGTTTAGATAAAAACCTAGAACGTGTCGGATGATCCCAGACAGTTCCATATCTACGGCTTTACCAAGCCAAATTTGAATGACATATAGCTACGAGCAAGCTATCTGTCAGCAATCGAGGCACTCATTACATAATCGGCAAAGCATGCAAGAGGTACACTGCCGACCACATGACGTCACCATGATGAAAGATCGGTATTTAATTAAATAATCACTGCAGTACTTAATCACAACTGATTAACGAGAATGAAGCATAATAAACGTGAAAAGCATGATCGTGAATCTCTAGTAAACAAGAATGCATAGGTTTAAAAGCACTAGTCTACCGCATGTCTAGCTACTTTCGAACCCGTCAAGTATAAGAACAAACAAGTTAATCCACCGCATGATACAACGTGTTTGAAAATCACACCACCAACCAAGAATAGATCAATCTACCGCATGATATACTCTAAACATGGAAGGCTAAAAGCATTCATTATTTAAAACAAAGTCATGAACATGTTTCACTCGTGAAGGGACTACCGAATACGGCTAAATAGCCGAATCGGGTTCCACGAAGAAGGAACGAACTTTGTCAATGATGATAGATCTATCAGATCGAATTCGAGCTCTAATCCACCGGATGATTAGTTCTAAAACGACCCAAAAACCTGCATCTACCGCATGATACCCGGCTCTGTCAAGATCCATACAAAATCAACAAGTTTGAACCCGCGACACGTGGCAATCAAGATTGATTCGAATTCGGCTATGTAAGGTAACGTGGTCATGTCTTGCAATGAATCAAAACCAAACCTAACCAATCTAGACTGGGCAAAAAGAGTGTTATATGAATTAAACATAAAGTAAAACCCAAATAACACAAGGTAACTTAATGAATCTATTAGATCTTTGCCAAAATCTAATAGAGCCGATAACAGAGTTTTTCTTATGTCAGCCAAATGAGACTCATGATTCAATGACTTGATCACAACATCATCAATATATATTTCCACAATCTTGCCGATTTTTGCCGAACGATGACGGATTCCCGACCGCAGAGCATCTTTTGCCGAATGCTTCGAAGAAGGCCTTCCTGCCGAATGGAATCTTTCTACCGAGTCTGGCCCAGTCGTCAGCCTCTTTCAGGTGCCAATTTTTGGTGTTAACACTGTTAGTCACATAAAATTGATGAAAGACATAAATAAATGATCCAACTGAATAGTGATGTGACGTCTGATATAGTGCTTCATATGTGACATCTGTTGTGTTTAGTTCCCACAAACTTCATATTCACCTGTCATATAAAATATCTCTCCTCATGCATGGAGCACTAAACGTGGGTAAATAAAAAACTAGTTGCATGGTTTTGATGTACACGACGAGACAAATCTTTTGAGCCTAGTTAGATCATGATAGGACAACGATTACCACAAACAAACGAAAAATGCTATATTACACTACAGTATCCGATGTGACATATTCGCTAAATTTACCACATCTTTTTTTGAACTAAACACATCCATGAATAGGTTGTACGTTGAAATAAATAAAATTAATGATTCCGACCTCGGAGATTCCATCAGAAAGCGCCGTGCGTACGTGTACGCGTACAAAGTCGGAAAAAAAAATCGTTACATACATCCACTTGATCTAGTGCGCCGATATCAGACAGCGTGTCGCAGGCAGGCAGCGTACACTTGTTCCAGCGAATTTCATGTAGCGAGCCTACCAGCCGAACCCAGGGCCTTGTTTAGATGTTGAAATTGGGCAGGTGAATTTGGAAGTATGATGTCACTTCGTAATCATTGCGTCACTGTAGTATTTCGTTTGTATTTGTGAAAAGTTGACTAAAAATTGATTAATTAGGCTCAAAATATTCGTCTCGCAGAGCACAACAAAACTGTACAACTAGTTTTTAATTTCATCTATATTTAGTACTCCATGCATGTTATGACATTTTGACGTGACGGGGAATCGTCTTTTTGCATATAGTAAAATTGGGAGTTGCTTTCTCATCTAAACGAGGCCTTGTTCGGAAAGCTCGTGGCGCCTGTCTCTCTGACCCGTGGGTCACATACGGAAATCCCAAACCGATTGAACCCAGGGAAATTGTGGAATTTTATTTTCGCCCTCGCCCCCTTTCTCTGACCGAGACCGACCGGAAAGGCGCCCGCACAGACGCGAAGGAAGAAGAGAACTCGCCGCCTAGGGTTTCCTCCTCCGCCGCCACTGCCACCGCCGATCAGGTGGGAGGAGGGGATTCGTCGCGATGCCGCAGTCGGTGCTGGTGGAGCGCGCGACGAGCGAGTCGCTCATCGGACCCGATTGGTCGCTCAACCTCGAGATCTGCGACATCCTCAACCACGACCCCTCGTGAGCGCCTCCTTCCCGCTCCTTTGTGTTGGCGTTTCCTTTCAACGCTGTTTACCTACCGGCGGCGAGAGGCTCCCCGCGCGGCTGTGGCCGTCGCGCCGCCAGATTCCGTGCTGGTCTCGTGGCGATTCTGTAGGATAGGCTGCTGGGTTGAGCCTTGCGGTAAAATGGTTTAGTTGTTCGGGGTGGAATTTCTGATGATCAATTATCGTGGCCGTCATACTCTGGCGAGGTTCGATTTCTGTGGTGTTGTGGTTATATTTGTTTACTTGCTTCAATTTTCTAGTAATTAAACAAGGAGGGGTTTGCTTCCAATAGGTGAAGAAATCAAATTTGTTGTGTCATCTCATGATTAAATATGCGATATAGAGCTGCGCCATAGTGCTGATCAGCCACTTCATCTTGCATACGATCCACTATTCCTAGTAGCCACCAAATAGACTAGACACAGTATGGTTGCTGCTGAGCTTGCAGCATAGCCAGGTGAAGGGTATCATTTTGGATATTAAGGATGAACATGTGGGTCAACTTCTATCCCCACTAGACGACAAGCATTGAATAAAATTTGGTCCAGTGTGCTACCTGATGACAGAATTTCTATCCTTCATTTCTCCTGAATATTTTTTTTGGTTAAATTTGAAGTTGCGAACCTGAATAGTCCTGAGATAATGGGGTCAGATTGTCAACCATGCTCAGTTAATAGTGTTACTAACGCCCTATTTGGCAGGGCTCTAGCTCCTAGCTCCACCTTAGATTTTTGTAGGGTTAAACAAAGTGTGGTTTAAGTCTATTTCAATCTAAAATGGAAACAAAAGGGTTTACACAACCTGGAGCTCTGCCAAATCGGGCATACCAGAGATAGCATTATGATATGATAGGAAACTGAAACATGGAGTCGCAGATGCAAAACATACAAAATTTTATTCACCACGATTTTTTGTTAGTCTTGGAACTGAACTCATTTTTATGTTATGTTGACATCTGCGAGATATGGAACTCTTGATCTATTGTTGAAAAGTTGAACTTGAATGATTTGCAAATCAATAGAAAACAAGTGGATAGCATATGTTGCAAGAATAAAGGAATCATGCAAATCACAATGATTTTAATCTGGAACTTGCATGATTTTTTTTTGCTTCATTGTACTTTATACAGTTCGTGTACCTGTTTTTTGGGTGGGGACGGGTGGGTTTTAGGATTTTCTAATGACATCTTCTCAATACATGTCATGTCCTTTAGTGTATTCTCTCACTCTCCCATATTTCACATAGGCAAGCCAAAGATGTAGTGAAGACTCTCAAAAAACGGATTGGGCACAAGAACTCAAAGGTCCAGCTTCTTGCGTTAACGGTAAATACCATTCTGACATTGCCTTGATATCTGCTGTTTGCCTATGAACCATCAGTTGCCAGTTGGTCATGGACAGAGGAGCCTTGTGATGGTTTTCTAGCTTGAAGATCAAAATGATAACATACTTATTTAGCTTCTATGATATATTGTGTGCATCTTTCAGCATTACTATATTATAAACTGATCAATGTGGCCATTTATTCCATATCAATTCCATAATATTCTAGCTATGCTTATGATTTTAGTTCTTTGTTAATTAAGAAAATTCTCTAGCATTGTAAAAAATGGATATTTCACCACAAGTTATCCAAGAGAGAGAACAAGTCCTATATAATATAACCCAATGTTTATTATCTATAGAACTTAATGCTTCCTGTTTTGCTACTTCATCTTCTACCCTCTTTGATTTGTCTCAGCATAGGTTAGTTATCCCAGACATAAATAACTGGATCATGTTAGTTTCCTCAATTTAATTTGATTGCTTGGGGCAGTTCATACTTCATCTTGAAAGGAGGCAACTAAGTAAGCCTTTACTAAGCTACTGCAATTTCCCCCCCCTTTTTTCAGTTGCTGGAGACATTGATTAAAAATTGTGGAGATTTTGTTCATATGCAAGTTGCTGAGAAGGATATACTTCATGAAATGGTGAAGATAGCTAAGAAGAAGGTCTGTGAACGCCTTTTAGTGTTCTCCAACATCATTTTTACTTTTCACTTCGACATGGACATATGTTTCCGAGTAACTTTGTTTCATATTAAAAATGACATTTCATCTATTATTTTATTTGTTATGTAGCCGGACTATCATGTTAAAGAGAAGATACTAATCCTGATAGACACTTGGCAAGAAGCTTTTGGTGGTGCCCGTGCAAGATATCCGCAATATTATGCAGCATATCAAGAGATGCTGGTAAATACATCATGTCATTTTTCCCCACAAATTTTGATCATATGTTTCTAGTGTTACGTTACAACAATTACTAACAAAGAATAGGTTTATTAGCAGAAACTAAGTATTTTTTGTTTCAACCCATAGTGTTTGGGCTAAGCTTTTAGACCTCCAAAAGTGTTAGTTACCTAGTATTTATAGCGCTAAAATTTTATGCAACTTATCATACTTTTGCTCTGCGATATATCAGCGTGCTGGAGCTGTGTTTCCTCAAAGGCCAGAGAGTTCTGTGCCAATTTATACTCCTCCACAGACACAACCTCTAAGGAACTACCCACCTCCTGCTTTGCGTAATACTGATTATCGACAAGATGCACCCGAATCGTCGTCAGCACCAGAAGTGCCTACATTAAGGTACTTTGCTTTACTTTACAATGTATCCATGAAATTGATGTTTGCCCATTCCTTCTCCCACTTTATTATGCAGGCAGCCAAAATGATTTTAAGATAATTCAGATTATGCTTGCAGCATATCTGTAGTTTCACTTCCCATTAAGATTGTTTATTAGAATTAGTAGGACTGGATTGAATAAAGAGAAATACATGAGAGTATGAAAGAAACCTTTTTATGCAACTATGAGATTCTCTAATACATAAACACTTTCTTTCCATAGCTTTTCCTTTTCCTTTCTGCATTGCAGATTATCCTTTCTTTGGACCAATTTATAGTTAATAGTTTAGTCACTGTTATTATTAGAAGTCTCTTACTTTGAAGAATTCCTTTTAATTACCAGCTTGACAGAAATTCAGAATGCACGTGGGGTCATGGATGTTCTTTCAGAGATGTTGAATGCTATCGATCCTAATAACAGAGAGGTATGTCTGCCTTGTGCCTACTTGTCCTCTGTAGTTACATGTCTAGTAGTAAAATAATGAGATGACCCTTGTAGAAACAAAGTCTCCAACCTTTTGGAATGTTCCGAATTCCACTTGAGCAGTTTGACCTCCCATTTTCTTCGTGGATTTCTTTTTAAAAAAACTGGATTATATGTTGGCATGTTCCAGATTGTTCAACTGAACTCTAACATGGAATTCCAAATCTTCTCTAGTAATTCCTGGGATCAGTATTTCTAAGTATTAATGAACATGCAGGGTCTAAGGCAGGAGGTAATTGTGGATCTTGTGGACCAATGCCGTTCGTACAAGCAAAGAGTGGTGCAACTTGTCAACTCAACATCGTAGGTTACTGCTTTACATTATGCTTTCCAACTAATTTAGACTAAATGAAATTAATTAGTCAAAACATAGGATATGAATATTGAGCCCACTAAACTACTACTCAATGCCAAGTTCGTTCTTCTGTCGTTTTGTTAAAGCTATTAAATTGCCCACATAGTACTGTGTACTGCCAATATTAGTCTTAGATTCTTACTGTCGTGTTGATCAGTTCGTTCTAGTATTGGGCATACCCACTCACAAATAATGGCACCTGTGTCAACCAAACTTGCCAGGGAGAAACAAAGAGATTTGTTCTAAAAAATCCATAGGATGGGGTCGGAATGTGCAGAACCTTTTATGTAATAGTAATGACTCTTGGTAGCAGTAGTGAACTACCAATCTTCAATTACTCCCTCTATTTATCTTTGTAAGGCACGATTTGACTTGGCATGGTCTTCTAAGATATATTTTGACCATTTATTTATCTTATATTATATCATTTGTGGTTATAAACTTATAATCATTGAAGAGTATATTTGATTACAAATCCAACCGTATCAAGTTTGCATTATAAAAGTTAAAAATTGTTGTTAGCTAAATTATTGATCAAAGATTGTAAAATTTGAATCTTAATATTCGCGCGCGCCTTAGAAAAATAGATGGAGGGAGTATTCTCTACTCTCTGAGCAAAACACAATGCGAGGAAAATATGACTACTTGTACATAGTTTGCTTTTTTGCTTAGTACTTGAAGCTTGAATACGATATAGTATATTCTTTTCTATATGAGACCATTCTGTACGTGATGCATATGAATTCTGTGGGGTTCATCATTCAGAGAACCTGCTAGAATGTACCACTTCCTGTATTGAGATTATTTCCTTGAACTGGATATTCAAAACATGACTTTCTTCCTATATGCTTGTTTTCATGTGAGAGTAGACTGGATTTCTAATACTTTCAATATATTTAATGGCAATAGGGACGAGGATCTGTTAAGTCAGGGTCTTTCCTTGAATGATGATTTGCAGCGTGTTTTAGCAAAACACGATGCAATTGCTGCTGGCATAGCCGTTTGGGTAGAAAAACCAAAAGCACTCCCAGTTCGTGCAGACAGTTCTCCAACAAAATCAGAGGGGTCAAAAGCGACAGATCAAAGGTTGTGTTATGTCCTTTAGCAGATCCTGTTTTTATTCGCTATAATGTTTCTCTAGCAAAAAATCCTTTTGATGGTGAGGGTTTAGTAGCAATCAAAACAGTATCTTAACTCTCTGACTGACCGTGTCAAAAAAAAAACTCTCTGACTGACATTTCTTATAAATGTTACTAACTTGTCAGGTCTTCTAAAGATGCCAGTAGTGTGACGCCGTTTGAGCAGTTAGCACTTCCTGCACCACCATCATCAAGTGCTTCAAAGCCTCAAGAAAAACCAGCTGTTAACCCTAATATTGACCTACTTAGTGGAGATGATTTTTTCAAACCAGAACCTGTTCATTCCCAAGCCCTTGTTCCTGTAAGCAATCAGCCTGCTGCTTCAGCTTCTTCAAGCAACAGTACTTTAGATCTTTTAGACATGTTTTCAGATAGCAATGCTATCAATAACTCCAGCCAGAACCCTGCCACACCTCCTATACCAAATGCAAATCCTAATCCCTCAGCACCACAAAACTATCCTCCTCCGCAGCAACCTGTTCCACCACAACATCCTTCTCCGTATTCTAATGGCTTAAATTCGAATCCAGTGGCGACCTATGATCAAGGCTCTAACTTAACCTCAGCAAGTTCATGGAATGGTCAGTTTGCTCATGGAATGATTCCACCACAACAAGTACCGGTTCCACCACAACAAGCACAGAATTATGGTACTAACACTGTCTTCATCAAAGTTTTTAAAATTTATATTAGGTTAGTATTAATGTATTATTTTTGTTTGGTTTACTCATTTGTTAGTAACGCACTGAAAGCAGCTTCTGGCTAGGTATTGTGAAAATGGTTTTATTGCCTACTTATTTTGGTCAGTTTACAGTTGCTGTGTTTATGCCTCTCTTATTTCCTCATTTTCTCTAAGCTGTTGTACAAAAGCACCTTCAAGATATATCTAGTTTTTAGAAAGAATTATGCTATCATGGATTTGTGACTCTGCTTACACTTGTGTAATTTGAGAGAAAGTAATGTCATCATTTGCAACTTAGCCACGCACCAAAAAAATTCTAAAGAGTCACACACAAGAGTTAGCACAAGTACCTCAATGCTCGACAAGTAGACATGCTATTAAAAAGTTAGCATCAAACAGGTTGAGTTTTTATCTGTTTGTGAAGTACTCTCTAGCTTCTTTGTTTATTCACCGTGTAGAAGTTACTGTTCTCGGATAGTTAGCTATTTGGCAATTGGTCCTTGACAGGTCAAGATGAACAAAGCAGCGACCTTCCACCACCACCCTGGGAAGCCCAGCCTGCAGAAAATGAGCAATTCCAAGCTGGACATCCTGGTGGGTTGTCAGTTCCGCCACAATTTGGAATTGGTCAACCCCAGCCAGTTCAAATTGCCCAGCCTGGGCAGCAAGTTATACCATCACAACCAATGCCAACGGGACAACCAGGAGGGCAGTTTCAGCCTGGGCTTGGGGTTGAACAACAGTATGTGATCCCAAATACACAATATGGAGGAATGTTTCCGCCAGTGCAAGGCAACCAACCAGCAGGCATGTACCCCCAGCAGATGGCTGGAGATGTCTACCAGCAGCAGATGTATGGTGGTCAGATGGCCAGTTATGGCTATGGTCATCAGCCTGGTGGTTACTATGTTCCAAACGCCGGATATGCGTATGCCAGTGCAAACGAGCTGTCTCAGAGGATGAATGGTCTCTCGATGCAAGACAGCAGTCTGTATGGCACACCTGGGTCTTCCCTCCAGCAGCGCAACAGGCCAAGCCGACCTGAAGATTCACTCTTCAGTGATCTTGTTAGCATTGCTAAAACAAAGCCTAGCAAAACTGCATCTAATAAGCCTGGTGGCTTGTAAAGTTGAGCGATTGCTTACTACCAGTCCCACCATGGTGATAGCTAAGCTCAAGAGTATATAAGTTCTTTTGGATATCCCCCCTATTGGAAAGTAGCAGGTGAGAGTTATAGATTCTAAGGATTCATAGTGAGTTCGGCAAAATTTTATTTTGTTTTATTCTTGCAAGCAATTATGTTTTCTTTACTAGTATTCTGGAGTTCTATGTATCTGTACATAAAATATCCAGCCAAATGAAAAAAAAATATTCTGGTTACCGAGTGGTACACCTGCGCCCCCTGCCTCTTATCAAGAAGAATTTATTGGATATTTGGATGAGTTTTCTGATTGTCAAAGGTGGCGTTATTATTTTGTTCGTAATATCCTTTGCCTCGATTCGTTATGAGCTGTACGCTCTACCTGTTCATCAAATTTGTGAAACTAGGTGTGGATGAGTTGTGTTTTGGTTCAGATTGATTGGGTGAAAATTTTGTGAATGAAGTCATGAACTTGCATATCTACGAGGACTAAGGAGCAAGCAACTAGGTAATGTTGGGCCAATGGCTACACGTACCGACGTACCTAACATTGACCTGTGTTTGAACCAAGTTTGGAGTTTCATGTCCTGATTCTGACGAATCAAAAGTTTGGAGTTTCATGTCCTGATTCTGACGAATCAAAGTTTGATTGCTGCACCCGTATGCCTGTTTTGTTTTGAAACAAACCTGCTCGTATTAAAAAGCAGAAGTACGCCAGTCTGAATAGTACAACTAATGGAAGAGAAACTTTCTCAACAACTCTCACAACAAGCAACAGCTGGGAGAAAATTGAGATTTCGTCATTCTCAAAACTGGGCTTCGTCGGTTTGCCATCATGAAAATGGGCTTCGCTTTTTTTCCATTATCAAACCATGCCAACACGCTACAATGCATCTTCTTCCGAAATTGCCCTTGTCTTCCTCAGACCACCAAGCCCCTCTTCCTCCACTGGTCAGCCGGCCGGCCTGACCTCCTCCATCGGTGAGCTGTGCCGCCCCCATCCTCCACCACCGCGAGCGGTGCTGGCCCTTGTCCTACCTTCACCGACGAGCTCTGCCCCGGCGTCTTCTCCCCCATCTTCTTCCCCAGCGAGGCAAGGGGAGGACGAGTGAGCTCGACCCCACATGCAGGCCCTGCTCCCTTTCTCCCTCCCCACGACTGGCACATCCGCTGCATCCATGGCCGGCGGGCGTGGGCGCGGAGCAGCCCTGCAGCGGCCGGCCAGCGCGGCATGGTCCCTTCTCGGCTCCTGCTCTCCTTCTCCCTCCTCGCGGCCGGCGCATCCGCCGCTTCCATGGCCGGCGGGCGTGGGCGCGGAGCAGCCCTGCGGCGGTGGGCCGGCACGGCATGGTCCCTCCTCGGCTCCTGCTCCCCTTCTCCCTCCTCGCGGCCGGCGCATCCGCCGCTTCCATGGCCGGCGGGTGTGGGCACGGCTCGCCGGCGAAGGGAGGATGGAGCTGGCGAAGGCGGACGGGGAAGACGATGGTAGTTTCGGAAGAAGATGCATTGTAGCGTGTTGGCATGGTTTGATAATGGTAAAAGAGTGAAGCCCATTTTCATGATAGCAAACCGGCGAAGCCCAGTTTTGAGGATGGCGGAATCCCAATTTTCTCACAGCCGGGGGTTGGATTAGGACAAAGGCAGACATGAAAGCTTGAGGTTTGTGAGACAGCTCAGCTCGTAGGTTCAGTTCAGCTCGTCACGATGCCTCAAACGAACCGAGCCAAGCCTATTTCGGTTGTGTTTAGTTCAAAAAAAAAGGTGGAAAAATTTGGCGAAAATGTCACATCGGACACTGTAGCACTTTTCGTTTGTTTGTGGTAATCGTTGTCCTACCATGATCTAACTAGGCATAAAAGATTCGTCTCGTCGTGTACATTAAAACCATGCAACTAGTTTTTTATTTACCCACATTTAGGCTCTGTTTGGTTCCGGACTAAAATTTTTTAGTCATGTCACATCGCACCTAATAATGCTAATTAGAAGTATTAAATATAGATTAATTAAAAAACACATTACATAAGCCTATTTACGAATTACGATACGAATCTATTGAGCCTAATTAGGCCATGATTAGACTATGTAATGCTACAGTAATCATTTAATAATTATACATTAATTATAGATTAATTATGTTAGTTAGGTTCGTCTCGTGGAGTAGACACGGCTTGTGCAATTAATTTTATAATTAATTTATATTTAATACTCCTAATTATTATTTATTTGATAGAGACTAAATTTTAGTCCAACACCCCTTTAGTACTCCATGCATGAGGAGAGAGATTTGATGTGATAGGTGAATAGTGAATATGAAACGAACATGCAGAATCAAGTATCCATTCATCATGACCAGAAACACAACCAGCAAGAACAATCAGACAATCTCCTGAATTAGAAGTATTCCCAGCACCAGAAACAACAGAGGCATTACCATCCGAATTATTTTTTCTGTTCTCTTTGTTCTTAAGCTTCCAACACTCCTCAATAAAATGTGATTTCTTTTTGCAATACTTACAGAACTTCTTGGTTGGTCTGGACTTAGAACGCCCTCTACTTTCTTGGCTCTTGTAACGATCATTACTTTCATTGGAAGATCTCTGCTCCGGTCTGCCTCTCACTTGCAAAGCATTGCCCTTGGACGACGACGATCCGTCAGACTGCACCATGCCTTTCATCTTTTCCCTTGATTGGAGTGCCTCATAAACTTCCGAAGCGGTTAGTTCATCACGGCTAATCAACAAGGTGTCATGAAAATTTGCAAAAGAGTTTGGCAGAGAACATAACAATAGAAGGCCTAAGTCCTCATCATCATACTTAACCTCCATCGATGCTAACACAGATATATGGCTCATCACTGAATCACCCTCCTTCATCTTGAGTGTGAACAGCTTCAACTTCATGTGCATCTTACTGGTTAGATCCTTAGACATACAGATCGATTCTTCAACTAGAGTGCTGCAGCAGTCTGTTCCTGCAGACATTCTTGCAGAATATCATTAGACAGATAAAGCTGAATTAAAGACAGTGTTGTAGGACTAAGTTTGAGCTTATGGATGGATTCACTAGGTGCTAGCGGTGCTCACCGCACGGCCCGGTCACAAGCGCCGCCGAGCCGGAACGCCGGCGCCGCCGCAGAGCGCGGCCGCGCCATGACAGGTCATCGAGGGGAGTTATGCTCTGCCTCTTTTCTGTAACTTGAAGCTAGTGGATCGTGTATAGTAGGTCGAGGTTGTTGTAAATGATGACGAATAAACGACAAAGAAGTAAATGAATCAAACCGCCGGAGACACGAGATTTAACGTGGAAAACCCTCCCAATGTAGAAGGGAAAAACCACGGGCGCCAACCAGCAACACTTTAATATATCAAATGTGTGTTTACAACGCCTATTGGCGGCTTACAAGAGGATGATTATTCATCAAGGGGCTCTATTATATAGGCAGCTCACGTGTCCGTGCTTGGTGCGTTGCCGATGTGGGACTAAACTGTGCGCTCATGAGAGAAAAACACAGTACCTCTTTGTTTTTGACTTGCGGCTAGGGTATCGCGTAGAGGAGATCGTCGCGAAGCTGTAGCACCTCTTCAAGTTGCCGGACTCGCCGTCTCTTCACCGACCGACGAGCCCGAGCGGAGTAGCGCCGCCGCCGCCGTCGTGTTCCACCGTCCGGTCACCAAAGCTAGGGGTTCGACCCATGGGACTGTTTGTCATGATGAGGAGATTCTTTTGGTGCACTTCCCAACGCCGGACACCTCACCGTCGGCGAGATCAGGCCGACCGCCGCCGCGGGGATTAGATTAGGCGCGGGAGGGACCTGATTGCAAGGATTCAGATCTTTCTAGGGGGTTATCAGCAGAAGTACTATGTTTAGGCGCGGAAGGACGAGTTTGTGAGAGTTTAATCATCCTAGGGGGTTTTCAGTAAAAGTAGTTTTTTTAAGTTGTTTTCTTTTGTTTAAAATAACTGAAAGTTATTTATTTTGCTATAAATTGTGTAATTGTCCAAAATTAGTGAAACTAATTTTATTAGCTTTGTTAGATTTTTCTCTATATATGAAAAAGGATAAACTTTGCAAAAGTTTATATAAAAATTTAGGTTATTTAAATGCTTTTCTTTAAAGCTTTTAAATAAGATAATATATATAGTTTCTAAATGAATTAAAATTATGTTAAAGTCTTTTAAAAAAATAATTTATAATAATTAGTGTTAACACCTGTCTCTTATACACATCTAGATGTGTATAAGAGACAGGTCTGCACC
>OAMR01000339.1:159052-181425 GCA_900205405.1 Echinochloa crus-galli
ATCTCTAATAAACAAGAATGAGGATTCAAGGTTCGAAGGTACCTAGACATGCGGTAGACTAGTGCATTTAAACCTATGCATTCTTGTTTATTAGAGATTTACGAGCGTGCTTTCATAGTTATCATGCTTTATGCCCGTTAATCGGTTGTATTTAAAGTATTGTAACGATCATCCAATTAAACACCGATCTTTCATCATGCTGACATCATGCATTCGGTAGTGTAGTCTCTGTACATCTTTGTTGATTACCGAATGGAGTTCAAACCTCCATGGCCGAAAAGAAAAGCATTTGTACCATTGGACCAGAAATGGCAGGCTGCAATAAGAAGACCCTCATTCTTGGGTGTCTCGGCTAAGGATAGCTCTAGACAGTGTGAGATGCAGAGATTGTCCCAGTTTTTGGTTTGAGGGCTTTTGTCATCAAAAATTCTTTTATACCAATTTCTCCAGCCAGCAATTGGGGGCAAAGGCCAGTTCTTGAAGGCATCTTGCCATTCGTGAGGCTTTGTCAAAGAAGTTTTAAAGGGGATTCTCTGGGATTCGGCTGCAATGAGCTCAGAAGGATCTGAAATTCCTACGGGCCCAAGGAAATAAGATGTAGCTTTCTCCTCAATGGGAATCAGGAGTTCGGCATCGAAAGCCTGTCAAGAACAGAAAGAGGCAAGAGAAAGATTTAGAGAAGCGATTCAAAAGAGAAGGGAAAAAGCAAAGCAGAGTAATGCCGAATGAACCCAAGAGGAGTTAAAAAAAAATTACCCGGAGAACTTGATCTTGGTCCGCCATTTGAGGATTGAAGCTTGAAGAAGTGGATGAACTAGGGTTTGGATCCAAGCAGAAGCTCCGACGACTCGAGCAGAAAGAATGGATATTGGGTAGATTCGATCCAGGAATGTTGCGGATTTCTAGTCAATTCCAAGATAAAAGTATCTTTTATCCCGAAATTGAAGGGGCATGTGTTAACACCAAAAATTGACACCAGGAAGAGGCTGACATGTGGGCCGGATTTGGTGAAAAGATAAACATTGTTCAGCTAAGAAAGCTTATCTTCGAGAACGATTCGGCAAAGGCATTCTACGATCGGGAGCCCGTCGCCGATTTGGCAAGGGAGTTGCTCTATGGAAAGCATTCGGGGATGCGTGATGACGTGGATTGAATACAAGGAAAAATCCGATTTGATAAAGAATGCGAGATGAATACGGCACTTCGACGTATTTCTTTGGAAATAAACGTTTTGTAATCGTAGTCGACTAGGAATCGTGTCAAAGTCTGGGTATAAATATAAACCCATGACAATTGTAATAGGGATCGAACAATCATACAACAAACCGGCCTTGCGCCACCTTTTCGAGTCCTTTAGTCGTGTCGTCGAAATCTTCGAGGGGAATCATCGATCCATCGACCTCCGTAAGTATCGACAACCTTGTATCATGCTTAGTATCATGCGGTGGAATTAAGCTTGGTTCAAGAAGGCTTCTTCGTTAAACCATAAGTCATGCGGTAGGCTAAGGTTTAGCTTGAAGCGAGTTATCGGCTCTATTAGATACTGGCAAAGATCTAATAGATTCATTAAGTTACCTTGTGTTATTTGGGTTTTACTTTATGTTTAATTCATATAACACTCTTTTTGCCCAGTCTAGATTGGTTAGGTTCGGTTTTGATTCATCGCAAGACATGACCATGTTACCTTACATAGCCGAATTCAAACCAATCTAGATTGCCACGTGTCGCGGGTTCAAACTTGTTGATTTTGTATGGATCTTGACAGAGCCGGGTATCATGCGGTAGATGCAGGTTTTTGGGTCGTTTTAGAACTAATCATCCGGTGGATTAGAGCTCGAAATCGATCTGATAGGTCTATCAACATCGACGAAGCTTGTTCCTTCTTCATGGAACCCGAATCGGCTATCTAGCCGTATTCGGCAGTCCCTCAATGAGTGAAAACATGTTCGTAACTTTGTTTTAAATAATGAATGCTTCTAGCCTTCCACGTTTAGAGTATATCATGCGGTGGATTGATCTATTCTTGGTTGGTGGCGTGATTTTAAACAAGTCGTATCATGCGGTGGATTAACTTGTTTGATTCTACGCCTGACGGGTTCGAGGGTATCTAGACATGCGGTAGACTAGTGCTTTTAGACCTATGCATTCTTGTTTATTAGAGATTTACGATCGTGCTTTCACATTTATCATGCTTTATGCCCGTTAATCGGTTGTATTTAAGTATTGTAACGATCATCTAATTAAATACCGATCTTTCATCATGATGACGTCATGCGTTCGGCAGTATGCGCTCTGCCGAATATGCATGTGAGCGCCTGCATTGCCGACAGATAGCTTGTTCATAGCTATATGCCGATCAAGATTGGCCTTGCAAGCCGTAGAGATGGAACTGTCTGGTATCATCCGGCATGTTCCAGGTTTTATATCTAAACATTTTTTCTTCCTTTGTCAGTTTCAGAGAAAATTGACTGGCACGCTTACAGGATTCAGACGATCGGGCACGTGTGAAGCCAGCTGATTCGGCTTGCTGTGTGCTTGGCGTGAGAAGCCGATTTTGCGTCAACACACTTTTTGGCACGCCCGGTGGGACACTCAAGCTTTGAAGATGCCTGAGATAAAAGAATTGCTGGATGTCACTCTTGAAGAACTGACTGAAGAGCATCAACAGATAGTGAAAGCTGCTGCAGAGCAGTTCATTAAAAAGTGCTTGCTATCTTTCGGCAAGAACAGGAGTGGTGCACCTTTTCTCAAAACAGAACTGCCAAGAGTCTTGCTGCCTGGACAGTCAGATATGAGTACAGATGAAGAAAGAGAGCGGTTTTCTGGCTTGTTATACAAGGCTCTGGGAGAAACAATGACCAATCACAATACTGCATTCTTGAATAGCTTTCGATTAATAATGATCAGTATTTTTGGTCAAGGCGTGGATAAAGCTTTTGAGCAAGAATATGGGCCACCTGGTGGACCAACGTACTTCAATACACACACGACAACTCAAAAGCCGCATGGAAAAGACAATATTGGAGAAACTGGAGCTTCTGGGACTAAAGATACGAATGGTCGCCCAATTCAGCAGGATCCTCAGCAAGCAGTACCAAAACCTCGCACATTTGGTGAAGCGGCATTCGGTACCACAGCAAATCCACCTGCATCTGCTTACAAGATATCTCCTTTGCATAACAGGTTGCAAAGAGATATGTATGGGAATGGATACTCAGAGTTCATGGATTACAATGCTATTGATGCTCTACCAAATCCTGGATATCATGGTGCTGCAGGAATACCTGCTGGAAGGCCAGGGAATCAAGACACCAATGTTGATCTCATGGTACAGAAAATGACCGATGTATTGCAGAATCAGTTCGGTCTAAAGCCTAAAAATCAAGGGTACATGTACTCATCGCCTTTCCCAGAGTGGTATCAAAGGGTGTCATTGCCTAACAGGGTTAAAGTGCCTACAGAATTTACTAAATTCTCAGGACAAGATGACACTAGTACTGTGGAGCACATAGCGCGGTATTTGATGCAGCTTGGTGAGGCGTCAGCAGATGAAGCTTTTAGAATCAGATACTTTCCTTTGTCATTGACAGGTTCAGCATTTACATGGTTTGCCTCTTTGCCCGCTCAGTCAATTTGCACCTGGAAGGATCTGGAGCAGAAATTTCATGCTCATTACTACACTGGCAGCACTGAGAAAAAGTTGGTTGATTTAACTAGCCTAAGGCAGAGAAATAATGAAACACCTACAGAATTCCTTAGGAGGTTCAGGGAAACAAAGAGTATGTGCTTCTCTCTAAATATTCCTGATGATCAGTTGGCCAGTATGGCTGTAACTGGGATGCTACCTGCAATTCGTGAAAAGCTGTTTGGAATGGAGTTTGAAGATCTGGGTCAGTTGTCAAAGAAATTGGCATTGATGAGTAACCAAGCATATGGCTTCAAGAAGGATGGCAGATTTGCCAAACATAATGATGTGGCCGAAATTTACAACCAATTCCTCGAGAGAGCAGATCAAGAAGATGAGTATGAGGACAATGAAGAGGTAGCTGCAGCAGAAATAGTATGGGGCAAAGAGCCGATCACAGTGAATCAGAAGTGGATTAAGCAGACCAAGGGCACATATGATTTTGATGTGACTAAGGCAGACAAATTATTTGATTTCCTTGTGAAAGAAGGCCGAATCAAATTACCAGAGGGGCATTCTATGCTTCGGCCTGAAGGAGTGAGAGACAAGAAGTATTGTGGATTTCATGACAGAAATTCTCATTCCATTAATGAATGCAGGGTCTTCAGAATGAGGATTCAAAAGGCTATCCAAGAGGGGCACCTGAAGTTTGACAACAGAATGAAATTGGATAGCAATCCATTCCCTCAGAGTATGATTGGGTTTTCAATCAACATGGTGAATGCTGTTGCACCTGAAGAAAAAGGGAAGATGAAAGTTTTAACTTCAGAAAAGGCAAGACAAAGTGGCTCAGTTGACCCCACTCGGCAAGTCACGATTGAACAAATTCGCAAGAAAGATTCTCGTTTCCCGAATGATCAATTTGAAATTGGGAAATCCTCTAAGCCTAGAGTCACTTCACGTATTCTTCTCAACAAATGGCAACGACAGCAAGAAAAAGAGCGCTACCAGAGGCGTAGATATGAAGAAGAAAGGTACAGAAAAGAGCAAGAAGAATTTGCACGGGAACAGGAACGTGCACATTGGGATTGTGCTTTCTTCAGACATTGCTGGAACGAGGGTTTAAAGTTGCCTACATGGAATAATTGCCCTGAATGCAACGATAGACATGATGAATATAGACAGGATACTGTCAATCGCCGATCTGTCCATGAAAGAATTGGCAGAGTACATCTTAGTGATGATCGGCGTTTTGATGATCAACCAAGAAAGAGGCATGCTGATCACAGGTGGGTTGATCATGAAGAAGAAGAAGATCATGGGTATATTTGGCAAGAAGGGCAATGGTGTCCACCTAGCGTAAGGAAAAGCCAAAAGAGAAGAGTACAACGCTTGAGGAATCAAGAATTAAAGCAAGCAAGGCCTAGGATGAAATCAGTATGGCGTCGAAAGGACAGACCTGAAGAAGATGATCATTCGGCTCCTACATGCATGGTATGTTTCTTGCCGAATGAATTTATGGCTCCTGCTGATCAAGTTGTACAGGAGGAAGCGTTGTCAGAGATAGATGAAGTCGAACAGCTAATGGCACAATTGATGCTCAATAAGCAAGCTGTCTTTGAAAAGCCAATCCAGAATCGACACATGAAGCCACTATATTTGAAAGGATTTGTCAATGGGAAGCCTTTAACCAAGATGTTTGTCGATGGTGGAGCTGCTGTGAATGTGATGCCATATACTACATTCAGGAAGCTTGGCATGGGCCCTGGAGATTTAACACCAACGAGCATAATTCTGAATGATTTTGCTGGGAATCCTTCAGACACCAAAGGCTGTGTTCATGTAGATCTAATGATTGGGTCCAAGGTTCTGCTCACAACTTTCTTCGTCATTGAGGGCAAAGGGGCATATAGTTTGCTGCTTGGAAGAGATTGGATCCATGCAAATTGCTGTATCCCATCCACCATGCATCAACAGCTCATTCAGTGGATAGATGATGAGGTGGAAATTGTCCAAGCAGATGATTCAATAAGTGTGGCAAATATGGAACCAGCTTTTTGGGAGTATCAAGGCATAGATTGTTTCTCAGGCAAAGACTGGGGAGAAGGTCCTGTTGCACCAGCCAGCAGTGATCAACAGCCGATCGAAGCAGTCGGCTCTCATAGTAATTTTTAATGGAGAATCCAATTGATGGAACTGACGGGAAGTTAGGACGTGGATTTGTGTCGGCTGATAAGCTAGAAGAAGTGGACATTGGAGATGGTGACAAACCAAGGCCGACATTCATCAGTGCAAACTTAGATTCAGTTTTCAGAGAAGAGTTGATTAAATTATTAAGAGAATACAAAGACTGCTTTGCTTGGGATTATTCGGAGATGCCTGGTTTGGACCGTTCTATTGTTGAGCATCGGTTGCCAATCAAGCCTGGTTATAAACCTTACAAACAGCCACCCCGAAAAATCTACAAGGAAGAAGTGTTGGCCGATGTGAAAAAGGAGATTGAAAGATTACTAGACGCAAATTTCATTCGGCCATGCAAATATGCGGATTGGATCTCTAATATTGTTCCTGTCTATAAGAAAAATGGAAAAATGAGGGTTTGCATAGACTTTAGAGATCTAAACAGAGCCACACCCATGGATGGATATCCAATGCCAATTGCTGACTCATTAGTTGATGCTGCTGCTGGATATAAAGTACTCAGTTTTATGGATGGCAATGCAGGATACAATCAAATTTTTATGGCATTAGAGGATATAGTAAAGACAGCTTTCAGATGTCCTGGACATATAGGGTTGTTTGAGTGGGTTGTCATGACATTTGGATTAAAAAATGCTGGTGCAACTTATCAAAGGGCTATGAATTATATTTTTCATGAGTTGATCGGCAAGATTGTGGAGATATATATTGATGATGTTGTGATTAAGTCATTGGATCATGAATCACATTTAGCTGACATAAGAAAAACTCTAGAGTGCACTAGAAAACATGGGCTTAAGATGAACCCGAATAAGTGTGCTTTTGGAGTTTCGGCTGGAGAGTTTCTGGGATTTTTGATACATGAAGGAGGAATAGGAGTTGGCAAGAAAAGCATGAAGGCAATTGATGAAATTGTTCCTCCAACTAATCTTAAAGAGTTGCAATCATTACTCGGCAAGATAAATTTTGTGAGAAGATTCATATCAAATTTGTCACAGAAGGTGTTACCCTTTTCTTCACTACTGAAAGTCAAAAAAGATCAAAAGTTTGTATGGGGTGACGAACAACAAAAGGCTTTCGATGAGATCAAGGAATACATGAAGGAGCCACCAGTATTGGTACCTCCACAGTTGAACAAGCCTTTCAAGTTGTACGTGGCGGCCGATGCCCAAACTATTGGATCGGCCCTCATACAAGAGTTTGAAGGGAAAGAAAGAGTGGTTGCATACCTTAGCCGAAAATTGCTAGATCCTGAAACAAGATATTCGGCTACAGAGAAGCTTTGCTTATGTGTCTATTACTCATGTACAAAGTTTCGGCACTACTTGTTAAATGCCGAATGTGTTGTATATTCAAAATTTGATGTGATTAAGCACATGTTGTCTATGCCAATTTTAAATGGAAGGATTGGCAAATGGATTTTAGCCTTATCTGAATTTGAGTTGAGGTTTGAATCGGTAAAAGCTGTCAAGGGGCAGATTATTGCTGATTTTATTACTGAACATCATGATTCCTGTCTCTTATACACATCTAGATGTGTATAAGAGACAGATACAGTCTATTGTCACTAATAATCAGGCTGAGTATGAGGCATTACTCAAAGGGCTCCAATATTTGAAAGAAGCAAAGGCTATTGCAGTCGAAATTTTTGGAGATTCAGAGCTAGTTATAAAACAATTGAATGGTGAATATGAATGCAAAAATGATATCCTAAGGAATTACTATGAAGAATGCAAACAAATATTGAAGGGCTTTCAATCAGTAATTCTACAACACATTCCTAGAGGAGATAACGAAGAAGCAAACAGATTGGCTCAAAGTGCATCGGGTTACAGAGAAAATCAAGAAGTGTTTGCCACTGATGACTATGCTTTCGGGAATAATCTGGCAGAAGGTGATTGGAGAAAGGAAATTGCTGATTATTTGGAGAATCCATCCCAGAAAGTTTCTAGAAGGCTCAGGTATAAAGCTATAAAATTTGTTCTTCTTGATAAAGATTTGTATTATAAATCTCTGGATGGGGTGTTATTACGTTGCTTAAACCAAGAAGAAGCAAAGAAACTGGTAAGCGAGGTACATGATGGATTGTGTGGAGCACACCAGTCAGCTTACCGAATGAAGTGGGTTATTAGAAGAACTGGTTATTATTGGCCGACAATGTTGGAAGATTGCTTTGAATATTACAAGGGATGTCAAGACTGTCAGAAATTTGGAAACATTCAGAGAGTTCCAGCATCGGCTCTGAACCCTATTATCAAGCCATGGCCATTCAGAGGATGGGGAATAGATTTGATTGGCCAAATAAATCCTCCATCGAGCAAGGGGCATAAGTTTGTACTTTTAGCAACAGATTATTTCACTAAGTGGGTTGAGGCGATTCCATTGAGAAAGGTGGCATCAGAAAATATGATTGAATTTGTCAAAGAGCACATCATTTACAGATTTGGAATTCCTCAGACAATTACCACAGATCAAGGGACTCAGTTTACATCTTCAGAATTCAGAGATTTTGCTGAAAGTATGGGGATCAAATTATTGAATTCTTCTCCTTATTATGCTCAAGCTAATGGTCAGGCAGAGGCTTCTAACAAGATTATGATTAAAATTATACAAAAGAAGATTGATCAGAAGCCAAGGAAGTGGCATTCGGTACTCAATGAAGCATTGTGGGCTTACCGAATGGCTCCTCATGGGGCTACAAAAACGTCTCCTTATGAACTAGTGTATGGACATCATGCCATTTTGCCATGGGAATTACAAACAGAGTCAAGGAGAATACAGTTGCAGAAAGATTTAAGTTCTAAAGATTACAGTGACTTAATGATGGACGAATTAGAAGATTTGCATATGATTCGTCTCAAAGCATTGGAAAATATTGAGAAAAATAAGATGCGAGTTGCCAAATATTACAACAAGAAGGTAAAAGTCAGGCAATTTGCAGAAGGAGATTTGGTTTGGAAAGCGATATTGCCGATTGGAACCAAATATGCAGCATTCGGCAAATGGTCTCCAAATTGGGAAGGCCCTTTCAGAGTGGTTAGATGCGTGCCTGGAAATGCATATATTTTGAAGACATTATTGGGAGAAGAATTTGCTTCTGCTATAAATGGAAGATATTTGAAAAGGTATTATCCCAGTGTTGATGGAAATATATATTGATGATGTAGTGATCAAGTCACTGGATCATGAGTCTCATTTGGCCGACATAAGGAAAACTCTAGAATGCACCAGGAAGCATGGGCTTAAAATGAACCCGAACAAGTGTGCTTTTGGAGTTTCGGCTGGAGAGTTTCTGGGATTTTTGATACATGAAGGAGGAATAGGAGTTGGCAAGAAAAGCATGAAGGCAATTGATGAAATTGTTCCTCCAACTAATCTTAAAGAGCTACAATCACTGCTTGGCAAGATAAATTTTGTGAGAAGATTCATATCAAACTTGTCACAGAAGGTGTTGCCCTTCATGGAATAATTGTCCTGAATGCAATGATAGACATAATGAATATAGGCAGGATACTGTCAATCGCCGATCTGTCCATGAAAGAATTGGCAGGATACATCCCAGTGATAATCGGCGTTTTGAGACATATGAGAATGATAATCAAACGAGGAAGAGGTATGCTGACCACAGATGGATTGATAATGAAGAGGAAGATGATCATGGTTATGTATGGCAAAAAGGACAGTGGTGCCCACCTGGTTTGAGGAAGAGCCAAAAGAGAAGAGTACAACGCTTGAGGAATCAAGAATTAAAGCAAGCAAGGCCTAGGATGAAATCAATATGGCGTCGAAAGGACAAGCCTGAAGAAGATGGTCATTCGGCTCCTACATGCATGGTATATGCTATTGATGCTCTACCCAATCCTGGATATCATGGTGCTGCAGGAATGCCTACTGGAAGGCCAGAGAATCAAGATACCAATGTTGATATCATGGTACAAAAAATGACCGATGTATTGCAAAATCAGTTCGGTCTGAAGCCTAAAAATCAGGGATACATGTACTCATCGCCTTTCCCAGAATGGTATCAAAGGGTGTCATTGCCTAACAGAGTTAAAGTGCCTACAGAATTTACTAAATTCTCAGGACAAGATGACACTAGTACTGTGGAGCACATAGCGCGGTATTTGATGCAGCTTGGTGAGGCTTCAGCAGATGAGGCTTTCAGAATAAGATACTTCCCATTGTCATTAACAGGTCCAGCTTTTAGATGGTTTGCTTCATTACCTGCTCAGTCAATTTGCACTTGGAAGGACCTAGAAAAGAAATTCCATGCTCATTACTACACTGGCAGCACTGAGAAAAAGTTGGTTGATTTAACTAGCCTAAGGCAGAGAAACAATGAAACACCTACAGAATTCCTTAGGAGGTTCAGGGAAACAAAGAGTATGTGCTTCTCTCTAAATATTCCTGATGATCAGTTGGCCAGTATGGCTGTAACTGGGATGCTACCTGCAATTCGTGAAAAGCTGTTCGGTATGGAGTTTGAAGATCTGAGTCAGTTGTCAAAGAAATTGACATTGATGAGTAACCAAGCATATGGCCTCAAGAAAGATGGTAGATTTGCCAAGCAAAATGATGTAGCCGATATTTACAACCAATTCCTCGAAAGAGCAGATCAAGAAGATGAGTATGAGGACAATGAAGAAGTAGCTGCAACAGAAATAGTGTGGGGCAAAGAGCCGATTGCAGTGAATCAGAAGTGGATTAAACAGACCAAGGGCACATATGATTTTGATGTGACTAAGGCGGACAAATTATTTGATTTCCTTGTGAAAGAAGGCCGAATCAAATTACCAGAGGGGCATTCTATGCTTCGGCCTGAAGGAGTGAAAGACAAGAAGTATTGTGGATTTCATGACAGAAATTCTCATTCCATTAATGAATGCAGGATCTTCAGAATGAGGATTCAAAAGGCTATTCAAGAGGGGCACCTGAAGTTTGACAACAGAATGAAATTGGATAGCAATCCCTTCCCTCAGAATATGATTGGGTTTTCAATCAACATGGTGAATGCTGTTGCACCTGAAGAAAAGGGGAAGATGAAAGTTTTAACTTCAGAGAAGGCAAAACAAAATGGCTCAGTTGATCCTACTCGGCAAGTCACAATTGAACAGATTCGCAAAAAAGACTCTCGCTTCCCGAATGATCAATTTGAAATTGGGAAATCCTCCAAGCCTAGAGTCACTACACGTATCCTCCTTAACAAATGGAAACGTCAGCAAGAAAAGGAGCGTTACCAAAGGCATAGACGTGAAGAGGAGAAGAGGAGATACGAGGAAGAAAGATATAGGGAGGAACAAGAAGAGTATGCTCGAGAGCAGGAACGTGCGCATTGGGGGTGTGCATTCTTCAGACACTGTTGGAACGAAGGTTTGAAGCTTCCCACATGGAATAATTGTCCTGAATGCAATGATAGGTATGATGAATATAGGCAGGAAACTGTCAATCGCCGATCTGTCCATGAAAGAATTGGCAGGATGCATCCTAGTGATGATCGGCGTTTTAATGATCAACCAAGAAAGAGGCATGCTGATTACAGGTGGGTTGATCATGAAGAAGAAGAAGATCATGCTTATGTTTGGCAAGAAGGACAATGGTGTCCACCTGGCTTGAGGAAAAGCCAAAAGAGAAGAGTACAACGTTTGAGGAATCAAGAATTAAAGCAAGCAAGGCCTAAGATGAAATCAATATGGCGTCGAAAGGACAAGCCTGAAGAAGATGGTCATTCGGCTCCTACATGCATGGTATGCTTTTTGCCGAATGAATTTATGGCTCCCACTGATCAAGTTGTGCAGGAGGAAGCGTTGTCAGAGGTAGATGAAGTCGAACAGCTAATGGCACAATTGATGCTCAATAAGCAAGCTGTCTTTGAAAAGCCAATCCAGAATCGACATATGAAGCCATTATATTTGAAAGGATTTGTCAATGGGAAGCCTTTAACCAAGATGTTCGTCGATGGTGGAGCTGCTGTGAATGTGATGCCATATACTACATTTAGGAAGCTTGGCATGGGCCCTGGGGATTTAACACCAACGAGCATAATTCTAAATGATTTTGCTGGAAATCCTTCAGACACCAAAGGCTGTGTTCATGTAGAACTGATGATTGGATCCAAAGTGCTGCTCACAACTTTCTTTGTCATTGAGGGCAAAGGGGCATATAGTTTGCTGCTTGGAAGAGATTGGATTCATGCAAATTGCTGTATCCCATCAACCATGCATCAACAGCTCATTCAGTGGATAGATGATGAGGTGGAGATTGTCCAAGCAGATGATTCAATAAGCGTGGCAAATATGGAACCAGCTTTTTGGGAATATCAAGGCATAGATTGTTTCTCAGGCAAAGACTGGGGAGAAGGTCCTGTTGCACCAGCCAGCAGTGATCAACAGCCGATCGAAGCAGTCGGCTCTCATAGTAATTTTTGATGGAGAATCCAATTGATGGAACCGACGGAAAATTAGGACGTGGATTTGTGTCGGCCGATAAATTGGAAGAAGTGGACATTGGAGATGGTGACAAGCCAAGGCCGACATTTATCAGTGCTAACTTGGATTCGGTTTTCAAAGAAAAGTTGGTGACATTGTTAAAAGAATACAAGGACTGCTTTGCTTGGGATTATTCGGAGATGCCCGGTCTAGACCGTTCAATTGTTGAGCATCGGTTGCCGATCAAACCTGGTTACAGGCCTTACAAGCAACCACCCCGAAAAATCTACAAGGAAGAAGTGTTGGCCGATGTGAAAAAGGAGATTGAAAGATTAATAGATGCAAAACAATGGCTCAAAGGTGGATCAAGCAGATAAAGGGAACATATGATTTTGATGTGACTAAGGCGGACAAATTATTTGATTTCCTTGTGAAAGAAGGCCGAATCAAATTACCAGAGGGGCATTCTATGCTTCGGCCTGAAGGAGTGAAAGACAAGAAGTATTGTGGATTTCATGACAGAAATTCTCATTCCATTAATGAATGCAGAGTCTTTAGGATGAAGATTCAGAAAGCTATCCAGGAAGGACATTTGAAATTCGACAACAAAATGAAACTGGACAGTAACCCTTTCCCTCAGAATATGATCGGGTTCTCAGTTAACATGGTAAATGCTGTTCCATCTGGAGAAAAGGGAAGATTGAAAGTTTTAACCTCAAAGAAGGCAAAGCAGGATGGTTCAGTTGATCCTACTCGGCAGATCACAATTGAACAGATTCGCCAGAAAGATCTTCGGTTCCCAAATAGCCGATTTGAAGTGGGAGAATCCTTTAAACCTAGAGTTACTACACGTATTCTCCTCAACAAATGGCAGCGTCAGCAAGAAAAAGAGCGTTTTCAAAGGCGTGAATACGAGGAGGAGAAAAGAAGGCGCGAAGAAGAAAGGTTTGAGGAAGAACAAGAAGAGTATGCTCGAGAGCAGGAACGAGCGCATTGGGGGTGTGCATTCTTCAGACACTGTTGGAACGAAGGTTTAAAGCTGCCTACAAAGAATAACTGTCCTGAGTGCAATAATGGGTATGTCGAACATAGGCAAAATGAGGATTCTCCCACTTCAAATCGGCTATTCGGGAACCGAAGATTTTTCCAGCGAATTTGTTCCATATCATCAATATATATTTCCACAATCTTGCCGATCAACTCATGAAAAATATAATTCATAGCCCTTTGATAAGTTGCACCGGCATTTTTTAATCCAAATGTCATGACAACCCACTCAAACAACCCTATGTGTCCAGGACATCTGAAAGCTGTCTTTACTATATCTTTTACCTTCTTGTTGTAATATTTGGCAACTCGCATCTTATTTTTCTCAATATTTTCCAATGCTTTGAGACGAATCATATGCAAATCTTCTAATTCGTCCATCATTAAGTCACTGTAATCTTTAGAACTTAAATCTTTCTGCAACTGTACTCTCCTTGACTCTGTTTGTAATTCCCATGGTAAAATGGCATGATGTCCATACACTAATTCATAAGGAGACATTTTTGTAGACCCATGAGGGGCCATTCGGTAAGCCCACAATGCTTCATTGAGTACCGATTGCCACTTCCTTGGCTTCTGATCAATCTTCTTTCGTATAATTTTAATCATAATCTTGTTAGAAGCCTCTGCCTGACCATTAGCTTGAGCATAATAAGGAGAAGAATTTAATAACTTAATTCCCATACTTTCAGCAAAGTCTCTGAATTCTGAAGATGTAAATTGAGTCCCTTGATCAATGGTGATTGTCTGAGGAATCCCAAATCTGTAAATGATGTGCTCTTTGACAAATTCAATCATATTTTCTGATGCCACCTTTCTCAATGGAATCGCCTCAACCCACTTGGTAAAATAATCTGTTGCTAAAAGTACAAACTTATGCCCCTTGCTCGATGGAGGATTTATTTGGCCAATCAAATCTATTCCCCATCCTCTGAATGGCCATGGCTTGATAATAGGGTTCAGAGCCGATGCTGGAACTCTCTGAATGTTTCCAAATCTCTGACAGTCTTGACATCCCTTATAATATTCAAAGCAATCTTCCAACATTGTCGGCCAATAATAACCAGTTCTTCTAATAACCCACTTCATTCGGTAAGCTGACTGATGTGCTCCACATAATCCATCATGCACTTCACTCATCAACTTCTTTGCTTCTTCTTGATTTAAGCAACGTAATAATACTCCGTAAAAGCGTCAGACCCGAAAAACGACCTAACACAACACAGCCGAATCCAATTCAGTAGAACCGAACCCGATTCGGCATGAATCCCAAACGACACGGCAACTGCTCGGTTCGTGGGGCTTTCCACCTTCCGAAATTTTGGGATGCGCACCACGATCCCCGACCACGATCTCCTCTGCGGATTCTATAAATAAACATACCGAGTGCCGCTATCTCTTCATCAAGTCTTTTGCCTTCCTCGAACTCTTCTTTCCCCAAGCACAGTAAACTCAAGAAAACCCCAATGGCGAATGGAAGGCGACCGGCCGCCGACGAGCCCGAAGGAAGCCGCGCCGGCGCTCGCCGCAGGTGATTGGCTGCTTGCTTCTCTCTGTTCTTCTCGAGATTTGCCCTCTCCTTGACGAATCTCTTTGTTTTTTCAGGGTAATCCAATGGATTGTCGCCGCTGGTGCGCCAGTTGCGGCTCCAGCCGCTGCTCCTGCGGCGTCCAGCTCTTCGAGTTCATCCAATCGATCTCTCGAATCGGACGACTACCGCTACACGGACGGCGATGCTCGCCGATTCAAAGCGGAGCGTGACGACACTCGCCGCGAGTTGGAGGTCATCTCCAAGCAAGCCGGGATTGCGGACCTCGAATGGCAGGCCGAGCGCAAGCAACTGCTTGAAGTCATCGACGGTAATTTCCGTAACTTGTTCAATCCTAATCCCATCTCCAGTCAATATTGATCTACCTCCATTTTGTAATCTTGCAGAACGCGATGACGAGCTCAATCGGCTGAAGGCGCTGGTGGAGGAGCTGGCGGACAAGGTGAACGCCCAAGGGGACACACCCGAGGCACGCCTTGGTGCGGTGACAGGCCGTGTCGATGAGGTGGCCTCCCATGGCGTTCGCCTGGGCGTCGCTACGGGTCTCGTTGCCATGTCGACGCACACCGGCACTGACTATTCCAGGATGCCGGTTGGTTTCGCCAACAGCAACCCAGAAGACATCGAAGACATTGACGCCTCCATTGATCGTCTTGATGGCCATGGTGCTGCCATTGCCGATTCCATTCATCCCCAGTCTGTTTTGAACAGGCTCTTCCAGTAGTTTGTACTAGGGATTTATGGAATTTCGGCAATAAAACTTATCTTTTGTGATCTTGCATGAACTCTTGATGTAATATATTTTGTGCTAAGGGCAATACATTCAGTACTGGCCATTTTTCTTTTATCGGAAATTTTTGTTCTGAAGGCGGCTTCTTCCCGAATGCCGGCTATTTCCATTGTGTCTTAATCAACGATCAATCTCAACGCTAGGATAGTATTTCTTCAAATATCTTCCGTTTATAGCAGCAGTGAATTCTTCTCCTAGCAAAGTTTTTAGGATGTATGCATTGCCAGGCACGCATCTAACTACTCTGAAAGGACCTTCCCAATTTGGTGACCACTTACCGAATGTACTGTATTTAGTACCAATCGGCAATATTGCTTTCCAAACTAGATCACCTTCTGCAAATTGCCTGACTTTTACCTTCTTGTTGTAATATTTGGCAACTCGCATCTTATTTTTCTCAATATTTTCCAATGCTTTGAGACGAATCATATGCAAATCTTCCAATTCGTCCATCATCAAGTTACTGTAATCTTTAGAACTTAAATCTCTCTGCAACCGTATTCTCCTCGACTCTGTTTGTAATTCCCATGGCAAAATGGCATGATGTCCATACACCAATTCACACAAAGAAATCTTCCAGCTTCTCTTCAGCAAGATACACAGAATCCTCCCATTGAGCCTGAAAGGCTTCCTTCCTCCATTCGGGAAGTCAGGAACGAGGTAACCAAAATCATTCAACTTTCTCTACCCTTTTTCCCAGCGGATTATTACTAATTCGGCAAGACCCCCCTTTTCAGGAGAAATCCAATTCATCATCCAGCTATTCTTTTGCTGTGGACGACTTGGTTGCCGAACAAGGGGAAGAAATATCTTCTGGCCAAACTCTGTCAGAAGAGAATCAAACAAAGCTGAAAGATATCCTTGCTTTGCTGCACAAGAGTATCCAAGATCAAGTCAAAGATGCTGATCTCTTAAGGGATGTACTAGAATCCATTGACCAAGAACTTCCTGATGATATCAAAACTTCTTGATAGGCTCTGGCCACCGAAATCTTGACCCCCACCGAAGAACAATCCGCATCTTTCTTCCTCGGCCCCTCAGGGAATCCAGATCCCTCCGAAATTATTGCGGCCGAATCCCAGAGGATCCCTTTCAAGATTTCATTGACAAAACCTCATGAGTGGCAAGACGCCTTCAAGAACTGGCCTTTGCCCCCAATCACCGGCTGGAGAAATTGGTATAAAAGGATATCTGATGACAAAAGCCCCCAAACACAGAACTGGGACCAACTGTGCATTTCTCATTGCCTGGAGCTATCACTAGCCGAAACACCAAAGAACAAGAACCTTCTGATTGCAGCTTGCCATTTTTGGTCCAATGGTGCAAATGCTTTTCTTTTCGGCCATGGCCCAATGTCCCCCACTTTAGCTGATGTCTACATGATGACCGGCCTGAACATTACAGGAACTGTATACCCATATGGCCACAAAGGTTCTTCCAAGCAGACAGGAGTAAAAACAGGGGTTGGAACAAGAAATGCATAGGCCGAAAGCAGCACCCGTCAAGCATGGCAACAAACAAGTTAATCCACCGCATGATACGACTTGTTTGAGACCACACCACTAATCAGATAAGATCAATCCACCGCATGATACAATCTAACCATGAAAAGCTAAAAGCATTCAGTGTTTAATACGAACACACAACACAGTCACGAATTTACATTGAAACAAGAATGCATAGGCCGAAAGCAGCACCCGTCAAGCATGGCAACAAACAAGTTAATCCACCGCATGATACGACTTGTTTGAGACCACACCACTAATCAGATTAGATCAATCCACCGCATGATACAATCTAACCATGAAAAGCTAAAAGCATTCAATGTTTAAATACGAACCCACAACACAGTCGCGAATTTACATTGAAACAAGAATGCATAGGCCGAAAGCAGCACCCGTCAAGCATGGCAACAAACAAGTTAATCCACCGCATGATACGACTTGTTTGAGACCACACCACTAATCAGATTAGATCAATCCACCGCATGATACAATCTAACCATGAAAAGCTAAAAGCATTCAATGTTTAAATACGAACCCACAACACAGTCGCGAATTTACATTGAAACAAGAATGCATAGGCCGAAAGCAGCACCCGTCAAGCATGGCAACAAACAAGTTAATCCACCGCATGATACGACTCGTTTGAGGCCACACCACCAATCAAATTAGATCAATCCACCGCATGATACAATCTAACCATGAAAAGCTAAAAGCATTCAATGTTTAAATACGAACCCACAACACAGTCGCGAATTTACATTGAAACAAGAATGCATAGGCCGAAAGCAGCACCCGTCAAGCATGGCAACAAACAAGTTAATCCACCGCATGATACGACTTGTTTGAGACCACACCACTAATCAGATTAGATCAATCCACCGCATGATACAATCTAACCATGAAAAGCTAAAAGCATTCAATGTTTAAATACGAACCCACAACACAGTCGCGAATTTACATTGAAACAAGAATGCATAGGCCGAAAGCAGCACCCGTCAAGCATGGCAACAAACAAGTTAATCCACCGCATGATACGACTTGTTTGAGACCACACCACTAATCAGATTAGATCAATCCACCGCATGATACAATCTAACCATGAAAAGCTAAAAGCATTCAATGTTTAAATACGAACCCACAACACAGTCGCGAATTTACATTGAAACAAGAATGCATAGGCCGAAAGCAGCACCCGTCAAGCATGGCAACAAACAAGTTAATCCACCGCATGATACGACTCGTTTGAGGCCACACCACCAATCAAATTAGATCAATCCACCGCATGATACAATCTAACCATGAAAAGCTAAAAGCATTCAATGTTTAAATACGAACCCACAACACAGTCGCGAATTTACATTGAAACAAGAATGCATAGGCCGAAAGCAGCACCCGTCAAGCATGGCAACAAACAAGTTAATCCACCGCATGATACGACTTGTTTGAGACCACACCACTAATCAGATTAGATCAATCCACCGCATGATACAATCTAACCATGAAAAGCTAAAAGCATTCAATGTTTAAATACGAACCCACAACACAGTCGCGAATTTACATTGAAACAAGAATGCATAGGCCGAAAGCAGCACCCGTCAAGCATGGCAACAAACAAGTTAATCCACCGCATGATACGACTTGTTTGAGACCACACCACTAATCAGATTAGATCAATCCACCGCATGATACAATCTAACCATGAAAAGCTAAAAGCATTCAATGTTTAAATACGAACCCACAACACAGTCGCGAATTTACATTGAAACAAGAATGCATAGGCCGAAAGCAGCACCCGTCAAGCATGGCAACAAACAAGTTAATCCACCGCATGATACGACTCGTTTGAGGCCACACCACCAATCAAATTAGATCAATCCACCGCATGATACAATCTAACCATGAAAAGCTAAAAGCATTCAATGTTTAAATACGAACCCACAACACAGTCGCGAATTTACATTGAAACAAGAATGCATAGGCCGAAAGCAGCACCCGTCAAGCATGGCAACAAACAAGTTAATCCACCGCATGATACGACTTGTTTGAGACCACACCACTAATCAGATTAGATCAATCCACCGCATGATACAATCTAACCATGAAAAGCTAAAAGCATTCAATGTTTAAATACGAACCCACAACACAGTCGCGAATTTACATTGAAACAAGAATGCATAGGCCGAAAGCAGCACCCGTCAAGCATGGCAACAAACAAGTTAATCCACCGCATGATACGACTTGTTTGAGACCACACCACTAATCAGATTAGATCAATCCACCGCATGATACAATCTAACCATGAAAAGCTAAAAGCATTCAATGTTTAAATACGAACCCACAACACAGTCGCGAATTTACATTGAAACAAGAATGCATAGGCCGAAAGCAGCACCCGTCAAGCATGGCAACAAACAAGTTAATCCACCGCATGATACGACTCGTTTGAGGCCACACCACCAATCAAATTAGATCAATCCACCGCATGATACAATCTAACCATGAAAAGCTAAAAGCATTCAATGTTTAAATACGAACCCACAACACAGTCGCGAATTTACATTGAAACAAGAATGCATAGGCCGAAAGCAGCACCCGTCAAGCATGGCAACAAACAAGTTAATCCACCGCATGATACGACTTGTTTGAGACCACACCACTAATCAGATTAGATCAATCCACCGCATGATACAATCTAACCATGAAAAGCTAAAAGCATTCAATGTTTAAATACGAACCCACAACACAGTCGCGAATTTACATTGAAACAAGAATGCATAGGCCGAAAGCAGCACCCGTCAAGCATGGCAACAAACAAGTTAATCCACCGCATGATACGACTTGTTTGAGACCACACCACTAATCAGATTAGATCAATCCACCGCATGATACAATCTAACCATGAAAAGCTAAAAGCATTCAATGTTTAAATACGAACCCACAACACAGTCGCGAATTTACATTGAAACAAGAATGCATAGGCCGAAAGCAGCACCCGTCAAGCATGGCAACAAACAAGTTAATCCACCGCATGATACGACTCGTTTGAGGCCACACCACCAATCAAATTAGATCAATCCACCGCATGATACAATCTAACCATGAAAAGCTAAAAGCATTCAATGTTTAAATACGAACCCACAACACAGTCGCGAATTTACATTGAAACAAGAATGCATAGGCCGAAAGCAGCACCCGTCAAGCATGGCAACAAACAAGTTAATCCACCGCATGATACGACTTGTTTGAGACCACACCACTAATCAGATTAGATCAATCCACCGCATGATACAATCTAACCATGAAAAGCTAAAAGCATTCAATGTTTAAATACGAACCCACAACACAGTCGCGAATTTACATTGAAACAAGAATGCATAGGCCGAAAGCAGCACCCGTCAAGCATGGCAACAAACAAGTTAATCCACCGCATGATACGACTTGTTTGAGACCACACCACTAATCAGATTAGATCAATCCACCGCATGATACAATCTAACCATGAAAAGCTAAAAGCATTCAATGTTTAAATACGAACCCACAACACAGTCGCGAATTTACATTGAAACAAGAATGCATAGGCCGAAAGCAGCACCCGTCAAGCACGATAACAAACAAGTTAATCCACCGCATGATACGACTCGTTTGAGGCCACACCACCAATCAAATTAGATCAATCCACCGCATGATACAATCTAACCATGAAAAGCTAAAAGCATTCAATGTTTAAATACGAACCCACAACACAGTCGCGAATTTACATTGAAACAAGAATGCATAGGCCGAAAGCAGCACCCGTCAAGCACGATAACAAACAAGTTAATCCACCGCATGATACGACTTGTTTGAGACCACACCACTAATCAGATTAGATCAATCCACCGCATGATACAATCTAACCATGAAAAGCTAAAAGCATTCAATGTTTAAATACGAACCCACAACACAGTCGCGAATTTACATTGAAACAAGAATGCATAGGCCGAAAGCAGCACCCGTCAAGCACGATAACAAACAAGTTAATCCACCGCATGATACGACTTGTTTGAGACCACACCACTAATCAGATTAGATCAATCCACCGCATGATACAATCTAACCATGAAAAGCTAAAAGCATTCAATGTTTAAATACGAACCCACAACACAGTCGCGAATTTACATTGAAACAAGAATGCATAGGCCGAAAGCAGCACCCGTCAAGCACGATAACAAACAAGTTAATCCACCGCATGATACGACTCGTTTGAGGCCACACCACCAATCAAATTAGATCAATCCACCGCATGATACAATCTAACCATGAAAAGCTAAAAGCATTCAATGTTTAAATACGAACCCACAACACAGTCGCGAATTTACATTGAAACAAGAATGCATAGGCCGAAAGCAGCACCCGTCAAGCACGATAACAAACAAGTTAATCCACCGCATGATACGACTTGTTTGAGACCACACCACTAATCAGATTAGATCAATCCACCGCAGGTTCTTTGCCCCACACTATTTCTGCTGCAGCCACTTCTTCATCATTTTCGTATTCATCTTCTTGATCTACCCTTTCGAGGAACTGGTTGTAGATATCAGCTATATCATTGTGTTTAGCAAATCTAGCGTCTTTCTTAAAGCCATATGCTTGATTGCTCATCAATGCTAATCTCTGTGACAGCTGGCCAAGATCATCAAATTCCATCCCGAATAACTTCTCCCGAATGGCAGGCAACATACCAGCAACAGCCATTCCGGCCAACTGATCATCAGGTATGTTCAGAGAAAAACACTATTAATCTTTCAATCTCTTTTTTCACATCGGCCAACACTTCTTCCTTGTAGATTTTTCGGGGTGGTTGCTTGTAAGGCCTGTAACCAGGTTTGATCGGCAACCAATGCTCAACAATTGAACGGTCTAGACCGGGCATCTCCGAATAATCCCAAGCAAAGCAGTCCTTGTATTCCTTTAACAATGTCACCAACTTTTCTTTGAAAACCGAATCCAAGTTAGCACTGATAAATGTCGGCCTTGGCTTATCACCATCTCCAATATAATACAATTTATCATCAAGAAGAACGAACTTTATAGCTTTATACCTGAGCTTTCTAGAGACCTTTCGGGATGGATCCTCCAGATAATCAACAATCTCTTTTCTCCAATCGCCTTTTGTAAGATCACTCCCGAAAGTATATACATCAGCAGCAAACAACGCCTGATTTTCTCTGTATCCTTGAGCCAACTCTGA
>OAMR01000339.1:181588-192039 GCA_900205405.1 Echinochloa crus-galli
CATATAGCTATGTCCTTACGTCATTACTCAAGCAGTAATTAAATACCGATCTTTCATCATGATGACGTCATGCGGTCGGCAGTATGCTTTCTTACGTGCTCTGCCGAATATGCTGTGAATGCCTGTATTGCTGACAGATAGCTTGTTCATAGCTATATGCCGATCAAGATTGGCCTTGCAAGCCGTAGAGATGGAACTGTCTGGTATCATCCGCTGCTGCTATAAACGGAAGATATTTGAAGAAATATTATCCTAGCATTGAGATTGATCGTTGATTAAGACACAAATTGCTAGAAATAATGGAAATAGCCGGCATTCAGGAAGAAGCCGCCTTCAGAGAAAAAAATTTCCAACAGAGAAAAATGGCCAATACTAAATTGTATTTCCCTTAGTGCTAACAATATACATCATCAATTCAGTAAAGATATCACAGAGGAATCACAAAAGATAAACTTTATTGCCGAAATTCAATAATCCCTGGTACAAACTACTGAGACATCTTGTTCAAGACAGACTAGGGATGAACTGAATCGGCAATCAATGTGTTCAATATCATCGATGCTTCCGCAAAAATCCAAACGTGATGGAAAGAATTTCGATTGTTGCGGGAGCTACTTTTAATATTCAATCATCCCTAATACAAACTACTCAAATAGCCTGTTCAAGACAGACTGGGGATGGATTGAATCGACGACGGCAGCGCCATGGCCCTCGAGGCGCTCGATGGAGGTGTCGATGTCATCGACGTCTTCTGGGTTGCCGTCGGCGAAACCGGCCGGAAGGATGGAGTAGTTGCGGCCGGTATGCGTTGACATGGCGACGAGGCCCACAGCAGCACCCAGACGAACGCCATGAAGAGCCACCTCGTCGACTCGACCTGCTACAGCACCGAGGCGAGCCTCTGGTGTCTCTTCAGGAGCGTTCACCTTGTTCGCCAGCTCCTCCACCAGCGCCTTTAGCCGATTGAGCTCGGCGTCACGATCTGCAAGACGAGGCAACCAAGATTAGATTGGTTCAAGAACAGATTGGGATTAATGCAAAGAACAAGTCTCACCGTCAATGGTCTCGAGCAGTTGCTTGCGCTCGTGCTGCCATTCGAGATCCGCGATCCCGGCTTGCTTGGAGACGACCTCCAACTCTCCAGCTCGTGGCGCGTCTCGTCGCGCTCTTGCTTGAAGCGACGAGCATCGCTATCTGAATAGCGAAAGTCATCCAACTCCAGAGTTCGATTGGACGAACTCGAAGAATCGGATGCCGCAGCAGGGGCCGCGACTAGAGGCGCAGCAGGAGCTGCGGCTGGAGCAGCATTAGCGGAGATCCATTGGATTACCCTGAGAAAGCGAAGAAATTTGTGACGAAAGGGAATAAAATCCTAAGAATTAAAGAAGATTCAAATAAAAGGGAAAAGGCGGAAAGAATAAAAGTAATGCCGAATGAGCTTAGGGGAGATGAAATTTACTTGAAGAGCTTGATCTTGGTCCGCCATTTGGAGATTGAAGCTTGAAGAAGTGGGATGAGCTAGGGTTTGGATCCAGGCGAAACTCTGAAGACTCGAACGGAAAGAGTGGATATTGAGTGGATTCAATCCAAGAGTGTTGCGGATTTCTAGTCAATTCCGAGATAAATTATCTTTTATCCCGAAATTGAAGGGGCATGTGTTAACACCAAAAATTGACACTAGGAAGAGGCTGACATGTGGGCCGGATTTGGTGAAAAGATAAACATCGTTCAGCTAAGAAAGCTTATCTTCAAGAACGATTCGGCAAAGGCATTCTGCGATCGGGAGTCCGTCGCCGATTTGGCAAGGGAGTTGCTCTATGGAAAGCATTCGGGGATGCGTGATGACGTGGATTGAATACAAGGAAAAAGCCGATTTGATAAAGAATGCGAGATGAATACGGCACTTCGACGTATTTCTTTGGAAATAAACATTTTGTAATCGTAGTCGACTAGGAATCGTGTCAAAGTCTGGGTATAAATATAAACCCATGACAATTGTAATAGGGATCGAACAATCATACAACAAACCGGCCTTGCGCCACCTTTTCGAGTCCTTTAGTCGCTTCATATCCGCGTATTTACATAGCCGAATTCACACCAATCTAGATTGCCACGTGTTGCGGGTTCAAACTCGTTGATTTTGTGTGGATCTTGACAGAGCCGGGTATCATGCGGTAGATGCAGGTTTTTGGGTCGTTTTAGAACTAATCATCCGGTGGATTAGAGCTCGAAATCGATCTGATAGGTCTATCAACATCGACGAAGCTTGTTCCTTCTTCATGGAACCCGAATCGGCTATCTAGCCGTATTCGGCAGTCCCTCAATGAGTGAAAACGTGTTCGTAACTTTGTTTTAAATAATGAATGCTTCTAGCCTTCCACGTTTAGAGTATATCATGCGGTGGATTGATCTATTCTTGGTTGGTGGTGTGATTTTAAACAAGTTGTATCATGCGGTGGATTAACTTGTTTGATTTTACGCTTGACGGGTTCGAAGGTACCTAGACATGCGGTAGACTAGTGCATTTAAACCTATGCATTCTTGTTTATTAGAGATTTACGATCGTGCTTTCACAGTTATCATGCTTTATGCCCGTTAATCGGTTGTATTTAAAGTATTGTAACAATCATCTAATTAAACACCGATCTTTCATCATGATGACGTCATGCGGTCGGCAGTATGCTTTCTTACGCGCTCTGCCGAATATGCTGTGAGTGCCTGTGTTGCCGACAGATAGCTTGTTCATAGCTATATGCCGATTAAGATTGGCCTTGCAAGCCGTAGAGATGTAACTGTCTGGTATCATCCGGCATGTTCCAGGTTTTATATCTAAACATTTTTTCTTCCTTTGTCAGTTTCAGGGAAAATTGACTGGCACGCTTACAGGATTCAGACGATCGGGCACGTGTGAAGCCAGCTAATTCGGCTTGCTGTGTGCTTGGCGTGAGAAGCCGATTTTACGTCAACAATTAGTATAATACTATTTTTAGTATAAAAATAATTTAAGTAATTCTTTTATGAGTTTAAAAATACTTTCAAAAGGTTTTAAATATAGGCAAAATATTAATAAGGTATAGATGAGTGTTTTTAATGTTGGCTTGCAACTTTATCGTGAAGGAAAGTTGTATAGATAGCCTTTCTAAAACTTGCATATTGCATTCATGGCATGTAGATATCGAGTTGTGGAATCAAAGTACCTCAAGCTTCATCCGGAAGAAACTCAGGAGTACGAGGATGTGATCGTGGTGAAATAGGAACCCGAAGCCGCTACTGACGATCCTAACCTCATTACTAATCCAGGCAAGCCCCGGAGCATCTACCTCTACTATTTTAATTATTATTTCATGCGTCCAAACTATTTCAGTATATGCATTATGTCTAGGAGTTGTTATGAAACCCTTTGTATGCATGACATCCTTTATAAGGACATCTTTGACACCTCTTCAAAAAGATCATGGAACCCTGCTTAGTTAAGCTTAGTAGTTACCTGCCAGGCACTTGTGGTATCAATCTCTATGATAACAACACATAAAATATGGAGCTTTGCAAATATGGAGATTTGCAAATAAGTTAGACGAGGGCTTGAAAGGTCGGTTTGTGGATGAGTTCATAGGATAGCCTCGTCTAACTTTTAAAGTTGCTCAAGGATTCAATAGTTGTTGACATGCTGGTCAAGTTTTGAACGTACTAATCATATGCTGGGGAATGGGACCAGTAAACCAATGTAATTCAGTTACACCAAAGTTTGAACAGGCATCTCGCCCGACTTGGCGTGTGATAGGGGACGGGGACGTAGCCATAAACCCGCATGGTGGTTTAGCCAGACGTGGGACCTCTTGCAGGGGTGCGAACCCGGGTGTGGGCGAGGCATCTTTAGGCTTGTGGCAGTTCTAAATGAAACGTTGCCACGTGCGGTTCGATGGGACACACACGTGTCGTGTGATTAGGTCTTTACCCTGCAAGATGTACAATTGATCATGATCGTCGCACTTCTCGATATGAATACCGCTTGATCACTGATTAGCAACTTAGTAATTTAATTATGAGGAATGGTTGAAAAATGGTTGAAGTTGTGAGAAGTATCACATGAGATCTTGTTTGAAAAATGTTATGTTTTCCAACTTAGAATTAATAGCCTCCACTATAATATGATTAAAATATTGAAAGTATAAGGACTCACTTAGTAAGCCTTTCTCGCAAAACTTCAATTACCGGTCCACTAAATAACCTTGCATTCCTGTGTCTTGATCTATTTTATACTGGTTAGTCGCGTAAGTCTTGCTGAGTACCTTTGTACTCAAGATTCTATCATTGCTGCAGAAGAGAAGCCGGAGCTAGTTTAAAGGCTCACGAAGACCAAGAGACACGAAGGGTCTGCATGATCTCTTGATGCAAAACGTTAGTTTTTAAAACTATGGCCTGTATAACTTAACTACCAGTACGACCGGGTTGTTTTCCAAAACTCTTAACGTTGTTGACCTGCACTTAAGTTTCATGCTTTATGATTTGTAATAATTCATTCCTGAAGTAATTTTTGTAAAGAATGTAATGTGTGTTGAGAGCTTCCTATGCGAACGATCATGTATGCATGGATTTGTTATTAAATGTGGTGTTTCGGGTGTCTGCGAACACTTGACAGATACCTAGTTTACACTGTTTCAAGTGCATTAAGTCCTAAACCGTCCTTAGATGGTGATTAATACATTTGAGCCGGTTTAAGCCAAACGGTTCTGCCACACACTGCCTCCACTTTCACAAGATAGGAAGACTCCCTCTACAGTTTGGAAAGCAACCAATTCATCTTTCCTCTTTTGGCCTTCGCTTACCTTCCTACACCTTCTGGCCTCAACGGCTCTAGCGATGCCGGGTTTGCCGCTGTCTCCATCTCCAACGCCGTTGTCTCCATCTCCAAGGTCCCTTTCTTTGGTAGCCATGGTGGTCGCCCTGACTACTGATGTCCACAAAGAAGCAGCCACCACTGGACCTTGAACAATCCTGCAAACTGGGCCATGGCATGTGGCTGAAACCACCTAGACGATGCCCCTCACCTCCCCTAGACAGAGAGCGGTCACGACAACCTCTGAGCTGGTTCAGTGCAGACATCCGGTGACCAGCCTACTGCCCATCTGGAACACCAAAGTTCCATATATAGGAAATGGTGCCGGACCGGCCACTACACCTGAGGCTCTTCATCTGGAATCCCACTGATCGGACCGCTATAGCTCATGAGATGGATGTGAATAATTGAACACCTGATCTATATGCACAATGACCTCATAGTCCATCATCTCCGTCGACCCATCTCTCTCCGGCATCTCCATGTTTCCAAACCCAATAGAATAAACCTCGTGATAGGTTATCGATTCCTCAACTTGAATTGCGGCCTCTTTGGCTATATTTTCTGGATCCGTTATCCAAATCAATAAGTGGTAGCACGATTTCTCCCCCTCTCTATGTGGAGCACTATCAATCTCCTCGATGAACGACGACGCTGTTGGATATTTTCCAAATTCACATCCACGATATAGGCCAGGTTTGGGCCGGAGCGAAGCGGAGGCCCATCATGCTGTGGTTTCTCTCAGAATTGCACAGTTTAGTCCCACCCTGGTAACGCAACCAAACATGGGCGTGTGAGCCGCCTATATATATGTAAGACCTATGTAGACGGTAGGGTAAGACAGATAAGCCATGTATCATCCCTACTTGTAAACTCTCCTCAATAGTGATTGTCTTCCGTGGTTTTTTCCCGCAAGGGTTTTTCCACGTTAAATCGTGTCTCGTGTTCGATCTTGTTTTCGCATTATTTGCTAACAAGTGGTATCAGAGCTTGGCACGAGATTATCTAAAAAAAATATTAGGGTCTAAGTTTTCTTCGCCGCCAGTCGGATCAAATTCATTGACGAATTCAAGACGGAATCGATTTCCGTATTACGGCCACCGTGAAGATCTACCAGAAGGTTTCCAGAGCTGCTCGCTGGATGTACACACAAAGTGTACCAGGCTGCAAGTTATTGCTAGAGTTACACAGTAACATTTCTAGATTATTTACTGCAGATTATATTCTTCTGGTTATTTCTTTCATATGGCTTCTATGATATATGAATTCCGCTACTGAGACATATTGAGATTTTGAGGAGATGTTGGGATTATTATAGGATCACTTTGAGTTAATTCATCTTGATGTTTCAACAACATCGTTCATGTCAGCCTAGTGGTTTCCTTTTACTCCTATGGAGTTGGTTAATTGAAAGTGAAGATTTTGCTCTGAATTGAGTTTGAGGTGGAGGATTCAAGTGCAACAGTGGAAGTTTTGTTTGACTAGATACTACAGTGTTTTGTATTGCGGGAGCAGTACGTTTATTGCTGTCTTTGGTCGTGTTGAGGGATCTAGTTCAAAGTTGCTGCATAGATACTACAATGTTTTGTACTGGCCAGCATTCAGTACATTTATTGTTCAAAGTGGAGACGTCCACTCATGACTGCTACTGCAGGGTCTATTGCAGAGGTTTATACTCCGTTGTTGCACATTTATGCCTACATCTGAATCATGTTCGAATGGAGCAGTAATTGAGTTCTTCACTGGATATTTATGCCACGGGTGATATTGTGACTTTATGTCGTTTGATGATTGAGCGTTATTATTATTGCCATTTAAGGTCAATTGCACAGACTCAGATTTTTGCTGGGATTATGAATTTGTTGAAGACCCAGATTGTTCGTCTGCGTTGTTTATAGTTGTGTGATTTTGGACCTATTGGTTATTGGCTCAACTTTTGCTTCCTATGAAGTGTCGGGAAGAATACTCAAGTGATCTTACTCATCGGTTAGTCCGATGGACATTGGCATTCAAGATTTGAATATGGAGGTTTATTATTCGTCTACAAGAGGAATTTGTCTCAAGATGGAGTTTGTTGGATATGTTCCAAATTCACATCCACGATATAGGCCAGGTTTGGGCCGGAGCGAAGCGAAGGTCCATCATGCTGTGGTTTCTCTCAGAATTGCACAGTTTAGTCCCACCTTGGTAACGCAACCAAGCATGGGCGTGTAAGCCGCCTATATATATGTAAGACCTATGTAGACGGTAGGGTAAGACAGATAAGCCATGTATCATCCCTACTTGTAAACTCTCCTCAATAGTGATTGTCTTCCGTGGTTTTTCCCGCAAGGGTTTTTCTACGTTAAATCGTGTCTCGTGTTCGATCTTGTTTTCGCATTATTTGCTAAAAGACACCTTGGACAGTGGAGCCACCACTTCCCTCTGCCAAGCATGTCTAGGTAGCCCCTCGATGCATACACGTACTCGATGTAATAGCTTGCTCCCACCATCGTTGCCCATGGCATGAGATGCAAACATAGTGCATTCCACCGAGAGCATCCGCTTTGCCAATGTTGAGGTCCATTGCTCAGGTGTTTGAAAATGCAACACGAAGGTAGAAGGCTTGAACATCACCCCCAGCTTATGTTCCGAGACTGTCGTAGAGCATCTCGTAGCATCGTACTGCAGTCGGGTTGCACTCGTGCACCTACCTGCACTCCGATGAGAGTGTGCAATTTGAGGTTGCGCTCCGCTCCCCTGATGTCGCTCCAACGTGTAGCACAAATCCGTGCCCTTTTAGGGCGATGATTCGGGCCGATGGTTAAACCTGCGTGTTAGGATATCTCGGAAATTGTAACAACCCTAAAATTTACCTTAGGATTTGTTGAATGCAAAAATGAGGATTTAAAATTTTTTGGTGGAATTGTGTGCATGCAAACAAACATATAAGATTGCTCTCTATTTTGCTCCCTTTGCTCCTAGGCAAATTGAAGCGAGTTATCGGCTCTATTAGATTTGAAGTGCTAAGGATTAAATAGATGTGATTTGGAGTTCTTTTGGTTTTATTGGATTTTTGGTTGGTTTGAATTCATATCCTAGATTTGAATTCAAACATTAACTAGCCAAACTAATTTTCAAACCCCTCTAACCTCTGTGGGCCGAAACTGCGAGCCAAGTCCAGAAATCACCCTTCAACTTTTCTCCCGAGCCAGCCAACCGAACCAGCCTGCCTGGCCTTTCGGACCAACGCCGGCCCAGCCGAGCCCCACCGCGTCGCCTCCACGTTCTCTCTCTCTCTCTCTCTCTCTCTCTCTCTCTCTCTCTCTCTCTCTCTCTCTCTCTCTCTCTCTCTCTCTCTCTCTCTCTCTCTCTCTCTCTCTCTCTCTCTCTCTCTCTCTCTCTCTCTCTCTCTCTCTCTCTCTCTCTCTCTCTCTCTCTCTCTCTCTCTCTCTCTCTCTCTCTCTCTCTCTCTCTCTCTCTCTCTCTCTCTCTCTCTCTCTCTCTCTCTCTCTCTCTCTCTCTCTCTCTCTCTCTCTCTCTCTCTCTCTCTCTCTCTCTCTCTCTCTCTCTCTCTCTCTCTCTCTCTCTCTCTCTCTCTCTCTCTCTCTCTCTCTCTCTCTCTCTCTCTCTCTCTCTCTCTCTCTCTCTCTCTCTCTCTCTCTCTCTCTCTCTCTCTCTCTCTCTCTCTCTCTCTCTCTCTCTCTCTCTCTCTCTCTCTCTCTCTCTCTCTCTCTCTCTCTCTCTCTCTCTCTCTCTCTCTCTCTCTCTCTCTCTCTCTCTCTCTCTCTCTCTCTCTCTCTCTCTCTCTCTCTCTCTCTCTCTCTCTCTCTCTCTCTCTCTCTCTCTCTCTCTCTCTCTCTCTCTCTCTCTCTCTCTCTCTCTCTCTCTCTCTCTCTCTCTCTCTCTCTCTCTCTCTCTCTCCCCTTTTTCCAGCCAACGCCGCCGCGGACCGGGATGCCGGCCACCGCGAGCGCGCCGCGGCCGTGTCGCGGCCTCGGAGTGCCGAGTACCCGCGCACGTGCAACCTAAAACCCCTCCTTGCGTCGCGTTCTAGCAGCGCTTGGGGTCGCCGCACCCGAAAAACCCCAACCTTGAGCCATCTTCCGTCGTCGTTGAGCCTGACCGCGCGAGCTCGCCGGCGCCGTGGCCTCGCCGTCGCCGCTCGCGTCGGGAGCACCCTAGCAAGCCAAGAACCCGCCTTTCTCTAGCCCTTCGCGTTCGCCGAGCCCTAGCCGTGCTAGCCCACCGGATCCCGAGCCTCGCCGAGCCTTTTCCGGCGAACTTCGCCGCCGCCCGTCGCCGCCGGCCGCGCTCTGGCGCGTCCGCGTCGCGCTGTGGCCAAGCCACACGGGGGACCACACCAGCACGCCACACAGCCATCCGCAGAAAATCCCGCACAGCCACACCAGATCCCGTGCACCCGGCACACCGTGAACCCGTGACACGGTCCACCGTGGACCGCGTCCACCAAGCCGCACCAGCCGAGCCTCCCCTCTTGGGCCGATTCTCGCGTTAAAGTCCGGATTAGCCCCCTGAACTTTCTCGGCCCATTTAACTTTCGGCCCGTTTCCAGCCCAACCGCGTCTAATCTTTTTCCATTTAACTGCGCTGACAGGCGGCCCACCTGTCATTGACTGCCTTAGGATGACATGTGGGCCCACTAACCCCGCTGACCCGTTGACCATTGACTGGTCAACGTTGACCAAGTCAACGATGACGTCATCCGGGCCCACGATGACGTCAGCAAGGCCGGCCCCACTGATGACATCATGCTTACGTCAGTAGTGATGACATGGCACGCCCTGGTGCTGCCACGTGTCCCAGGCTGAGTGTTTTTCTTTTTCGGAATCTTTACAAATACAAATATAACTTGAATTAATTATAACAATTAATAATAAATCAACCGTAGCTTAGAAAAATATGAAACCAGTTTCTATATTTTTCTAAAATCATGATCTACGCGTTAGTGTAGAGTTTGGTGTTCTTTGGGTCTTCTTTCCTCGCTGTCTTGGTGTTTCTTTGCTAGTAGCCGCGTCTTATTTTATTTATCGCAACCTTAGGAGCACCAGAGAGCCAGGAGGAGCCGGACTACCCCGACAACAGCTTTGAGGAGGACGAAGAAGCCTACCCAGGTTCACACCCGACCAATCTCTGAAATACCTGTTAGACATGCTATTAGAATGCTAGCGCTTTACTTTAATTGCATGATAAACCTACACTACCTTTGTTATTATCCTGTTACCTTGATATCCTATTATCCACTGAGTATTAAATGCTATGCTGTGCATGTGTTGGGATGGTTGTGATATTACTCCTTACACCGCCTAGCTGCACTACTCCTCCCAAACACCCACAACTCACGCCAAGAGGATTAGGTGAGTAGTAGGTAGCAAGGTAACACGATATTAACAAAGGCAGTGCAGGTTTATCATGCGAGTAAAGTAAAGCGCTAGCATACTAGTTGCATGTCTAATAGGTATTTCAGAGATTGGTCGGACATGAACCTAGGCAAAAGTCTTCATCTTTGTCAAAGCAGTTGTCGTAGTGGTCTGGCTCCTCCTGACTCTCCGGAACTCCTAGGGTCGCGGAAAATAAAATAAGACGCGACTACTAGCAAAGAAACACTAAAACA
>OAMR01000339.1:225798-237329 GCA_900205405.1 Echinochloa crus-galli
GCTGAGCGACGGAAGAAGGGACGGGAGTTGGGATGGATATGTTAGGGTTCAGATTTGGGCTGGGCTTGAGTAGTTGGGCCTCTTTGATGGGCCTTTCAGTAACGACTAGGCGTCGCCTAGGCGCGCCCAGGCGCGATTACTCGCTAGGCGGAGCGTCTCCGCCCAGGGAGCGCCTAGCGCCTTCTTGAACATGGCATGGTATATAATATATTATGTGAAAATTCATCCATGTGGTATATAACTTATTATGTCAAAATTTTTGTAACCTTGACAGTTAAGTGTTACCAGCAGATAATCATGCATGGTGAATTCTGTAACCATGATAGTTGTGTTACCTGGACATGAGTGCAGGTGTCGGAGTCAGACTTGGGTGTGGTTGTCTGACATTGCGAACTCTAGAAAATAGGATTTGGGAACTCCGTCTAGTATATACTATTTTTAAATTTCATAAATTCAGTTATAAGTCTTTTGGCATAAAATAGACTGATACGCACTAGAACAGCTAACCTATTTAATTGAGAAAAGACATAGTTTGGACACTTAACTGCATCACTTAATGTAACACTGACGAATACCCATGTGATGATCAAATCGTTCTTTCTCTGACTTGTATATGTAATTCTGTTTTATTGCCAGTCCTTTATTTTATTAACATTCAGTCATTTTAAGATTTTTATCCTTATCTGACGATCTGAAATTGCAACTAAAATTAGTGATTAGTGGCTTTTTCAGTGTAGCATCTTTCTAGTTTTTTCCTTGTAATTATTGGTGCTTGATTGTTAATTTATTGCATGCCTTTTGAGAACACTTCCACTCTTCCCAACATTTCAGTCTTTCAGATATGCCTCCTTTTGCTCTTTGTATATCAACCTGGCTGTAGGACACTGGCTGGTGTCGTACAGACAAAAAACACTCTTCTAGAAAAAAAAATATTTTCATGTCCTACAGACAAAATCACAGAAATGTAGTGTGCCCTAGACAAATTTCTGCTACTATTACAATTATTGCCATTTTGCTGGTCTGTTTTATCAAAATGATTTGGCTGAACCACATCTAATACATACGGAGTACTTTGTTTGAGCACTATTTTTTAGTTATCTTATTCTAATGCTGTTGTTCTATGCTGTTGCACTAGTCATTGTCTTGTGACAAAACACTCACCTGTTTTCTATAGGTATTTTCATGTGCATCTATAAACAGTGAAGCAGTATATTTTTTCCAGGTACAGTAACTATACCATGCATTCTGACACAATGTTGCTTTATTTTACTCTACAGGAAACTCCATGCCTTTATGACAGCATAGTTTTGTGCTGCTAGTTACAGGTCTGGGCTCAGCTGAGAAGCATTTCAAATTTTTTTGTGTTTTTGTCACAAAGTACAGTTGAGCTTACTGTAGAGGTTAACCGTTATACGAAACATGTTCCATTCTGTTGAGAGACATGGCTCTGGTGGCTACAGTATACGGTTCTGCAGGCTCATGTTTGATTTATGTTGCCAATGCTTGTTTCTGGAAATGTGGGTCTTGGTTGAATGACAAATAAGTTTTGATCAAATTCTAGTGACCCAGCATTTGTTTATCTGCCCTTGGGTAAGTGTAAGCAAATGGTTAGCTTGTCGCCGTCATTTCCTGAGTTAACTGCCGCTCAGTCTCCAATTCACCATCTGCAAAGAATGGCTTCCTGTTGTTCGGGTGTTGTAGTTAGCATCAAGAGGGTAACAAGGGGTCTACTTTTGTAGTTATTATTGTTTTTTAATCAGCAGCTCCATTCAACATGAATTGAAGTTTTATCCAGACTTTACCAACGGGAATCTGCACTAAACTGGAGAGAAAGGGATAGAAAGATTATCAATTAATCTTTCAAAGCGGTTCAGCCTCCATTGATATAACTGGGACTGATAAATAAAGAAAAAAACAAGATGAATCCTAGCTAGGGGAACCTAAAGCAGGGAAATTTATATTTGCAAGAAATTAGGATATCTCGGGACGAGAAACTCGACCGTGGGACAACCAGAGCCAAAAGTAGTGTGCAAAACACAAACCATTAAAATGATGATCTTATTGGTGACACATTAAATTAACAACAACAAACGTGGTAAGCAAATCCCTCAAATCAAAGAAGGGCATTGCTAGCGTCCGGACGTTCGATGGGACAAAAAATTTTGGACGCGTGACGTGGCGCAATGAGGACCAAGTATTCCATTCGACGGTACTGTAGCATGCAAAAAAAATCCCGCCGCAACATGGCGTGATGTTGCATGAAACATGTAAAATTTTTTGCAACATCCAAAAATAGCGAATGCAACATCAAACAATAGTATCTGTAACATAAAAACTCATCGTTTTGCAACACCAGAAACACGCGCTCATAAAGTCTCATCCATGCACGACAGCAGTAAAAAAATCCCAATAAAAATGCAACATCCGAATGAAACACTTGCAACATACCTGCGAAACAAATGTAACATCGCAACATTACAGATCTATTTTTGCAACATTCAAATCAAACAGTTGCAACATTTTTCTAAAACATCTGAAACACGTGAAACATGCTGTTGCAACATGCAGCGAAACCCTAGAACATCTCAGATCTACTTTTTTGCAACATTCACATCAAACAGTTGCAACATTCCTCTGAAACATCCGAAACACGTGAAATATGCTGTTGCAACATGGAGCGAAACCCTAGAAAAGAATGAGAATCGAATGAGGAGGAGAAGATGGCGAGCAGGTTGGCCGGTGAGCCACACCCTCCCCTACCTCGTGCCCGAGTCGTCCATGATGCGGCGGCGGAGCTCCGTGTGCTCGCCGGTGACGGATCCTCCACATCCATGGCCGAATCGGGTGGTGGTAGCAGCAGAAGAAGCGGTGGCTCCGGCGGCGTCCGGTGGGACGGCGCCTGCGGTGGCTGCCGGAGCGCCGTCGTGGCGCTGCGGCGGCGCCTTGGGCTTCCCGGGCGCGTCCTCCCACAGAAACGGCACGGTGACGGGCGAGCGGCGGCGGCGGCGTCATCGCCATGCTGCTGGGCACGCGGAGGGGAGTCGAAATGTTTGTGGGGCGGAGGAAGAAGGCGTCCGATATTTTCGTCGCGTCGGACGCCTGATAGGAAGCATTTCCCATCAAAGAATAACGAATTCAACGCACGCTACGAAAGCTAGTATACGGCCCGAGGCTTCCTACATATGGGTGCAAATTTGGCCTTGATGGCATCCACTTGCCCGTTGCCGATTCGGAAGGCCTTGGCCAGGACGTCGGTGGGCACCGGCGGCGTGGCACCGAAGAGAGTCATGGCGACGGCCTGTGTGCCCTGAAGCTGGCTGTTGAAGGCGGCGAGGACGGCGGCAGGGCCGGGCCGTGCCGTGCCCCCTGTTCTGCTGGAAGTGCACGAGACCCCAGGGAAAGACGAAGACATCTCCCTTGGTGACGGTCTTGGTGAAGAGCTTGTTGGCGGTGGTGACAAAGCCGACCTCGAGCGTGCCCTCGAGGATGAAGATGATCTCGGTGGCGCGCGAGTGCGTGTGCGGCGGGTTTTGGCCGCCCGGTGCGTAGTCGATGCGCGCCATGGAGACGCACATCGTGTTCACGCCCGGGAATTTTTCCACATTGGCCGCCGTCACGGCGGAGCCTACCGGGTTGTTGGTGTTGCCGCGGTTTCTCAGACCGGCGAAGAAGAAATCGTCCGCCGTGATGTTCGCCTTGCACGGGAACCCATTCGGCTTGATCGCTGCAAGGCACGCACGCACGGGTCAGTAACAAACAAGTCGATACATAATTGGCAACAACCCAGTTGGATAAGCGCGCGGCAAGTGGCCAGAGACACGAGAACGATTGGTAGATTACTAACGGGAGGCGAGGTCAGCGACGCAGACGTCCTCAAGCATGTCAGGGTTGCCGGCGAGGGTTGGAGCGGCGAGCGCCAGGACAACGTACGGCGCAGGCTGCGGCGATGTAGAGGGTGAATGCTTGCCATGAGCCCCATGAGCGAGCGGGTTGTCGGATGCTACTGGCCAGCAGATGCTATGACTATGGAGCACGTAGTTGATGAGTGATGGAAATGAGTATAGCAGGAGCCCTTACTGGTAACCTTTAAAAGATGCTAATACGATGGTCAACTCAATGTGAGGGCCCCTGAAGAACCTCGACGTCGTTTTCAGTCCTTCGGGGGTGCAGCTTCGGAGTCTTTTGGAAGTGGTGCCTCTTCGGGTCAGCAAACTCAAAGGATGCCGGGCAGGAAGGGCGATAGGCGATCATCAAAATCAGCTGGAGGGGCTCGCTCTTCCGAGAGTTTGGTGGGGAAGTCGGAAGATCAAGAGGTACAATCTCCACTTAAGAATGTCGAGAGGAAGATTGAGGAGATGGCCAAAGCTGGTCCAGGTGCATCAAGAAAACTGGATCTCCAGGATGAGGCAGAACGGAAAGTTCGTAAGAGAAAGTCCAAAGGGACAGTCACCCAACCCCAGGATGTGCACACTCCGGCTGATGCCTCTAGTGCACTGGTCCCGGTGGGATTGGTCAACTCGAGAGTAAACCAGTTGGATAGCGGAGGTGAAAGCTTGGAGGAAAAGCTGAAGAAGCAAAGGAGGGGTAGCAGTGAAAACAATCAGAAGGCAAGATCGGCGGCGGCTGCAGTGGACAGCCCCCGCCGGGCCCAATGAATATCCTAAGTGTGAACTGCCGGGGCTGCGGGCAGCCCGAGGCAGTTCAAGAACTCCGCCGCCTGGTGGAGGAAAAGAGGCCCGACGTGGTGTTTCTGATGGAGACGAAGATGGGAGAAGAACGGGCAACTGGCTTGCAACGTAGGCTTGGTTTCCAAAATGCTATCGTTGTAAAGTCAGATGGCCTAAGTGGAGGTCTGATGATGCTTTGGCGACAGGGTGTGGTGGTGGGGGAGTTGAGCAAATCGAGATCTCATATTGATGTTCTCTTGTCATGTGATAAGTTGAATATTACACAATGGAGATTAACCGGGTTCTATGGAGAGCCTAGGCGTGAGAGGAGGAAGGAAAGCTGGTACTTGATGCGCTTTTTGAGAGCGCAGTTAAGTGCTCCTTGGCTGTGTGTGGGTGATTTTAACGAGGTGCTATCGGCAGAGGAGCAGTTTGGGGTCAATGAAAGGGAGGACTGGCAGGTAGCGGCCTTCCAAGATGCTGTGAATGATTGTCGTCTCACGGATCTGGGTTTTTCAGGCCTGCTGTACACCTGGGATAATAGGCAGGAAGGAAGTCGGAATGTAAAGGTACGTCTCGATAGGGCCCTGGGAGACGACAAGTTCTTGTCGGCGCTGGGGGCTTCATCGGTACTTCATGTTCCGTTGGCGGAGTCCGACCATTGCGGGCTGCTGGTGTCAGTGAGAGAAAATGATGGCAATCCTAGGGGGCAGTTGCGAAAGCCAAAGCCCTTCCGGTATGAGAATATGTGGAGAAGTCATGGGGAGTACCTGGATTTTGTGCATCAGGTTTGGGACGCAGGGCCTGGCGATCATGATCTAGCTGCGGTCTCATCGGCGCTTGAGAAGCTACAAGTATCCCTCAAATCCTAGGATCGAGAGGTGTTTGGCTCGGTGAAAAAACAAATCAAGGAGTTGAGGGAGGAACTGGAGACGGAACGGAGAAGCACTTTATACCATGGTCCAACTGAGAAAGAGAGAACAGTGCTCGCAAAGCTTTCTGAGGTGCTGGCTAGAGAGGAGACGATGGAGCGTCAACGCTCCAGAATCGCTTGGCTGAAAGAGGGCGATCGGAATACAGAATTCTTTCAGGCTAAAGCAAGGGCGAGGTCACGGACTAATAGAATTAAGATGTTAAAGGATGAGACGGGGGCTCGGATGCTGGTTTCTGTTTGGGGGACTGCACTGGGAGTGCCGGAGTTGTTATCCGAGACCACGATGGTGAAGTGCTTGCAGCGGAGGCGAGGTGGCTTGAGGACGTGCCAGACGCGCTGACTGCAGAGGCATTAGCGGCGAAAGAAGGACTGGAGCTTGCTGCGGAGCTTGGTTACCGGAGAGTGGTACTAGAAAGCGATTGTCAAAGTTTGAGGTCGCTGCTCAGGGATCCCTTTGGTAGAAGATCAATCATCGGAGGGCAATGTTTTGACATTACAGAGCTTGGTAGGGAGTTTGATGAGTTTAGAGTTGAGTGGGTGTGTCGGGGAGCTAACTCATTGGCCCATGTGTGTGCTTCTCGAGCCTCTGCTCTTGATCGTAGTTCTTTCTGGGTTGAGTCTGTACCAGAGTGGCTGCGAGAACTCGCAGTGAAAGATTGTAATCCTACCAGTGGTTAATGAAAGCTCTGTTCCCAAAATAAAAAAATTCAGCCCAACAGAAAAACTGGACCAGAAGGCCATAGTCACCAGGCCGAAAGGTAGGTGGCCCCAACAGTCCTAATTGGGTCGAAATTGTACTCTCGCTGTGTCCACGTACGCTGTCCAGCTGGATTTCCCATCTTCTGTTCGCGGATGACTGCCTCATCTTTACACAAGCTTCGAGGAGAGGTGCTGATCGTGTAGCAGAAATCCTGGAAAAGTATAACAAAGGGTCTGGGCAGTTGGTGAATAAGAATAAGTCAGCGATTTTCTTCAGTCCCAACTGCCAACTGGAATGCAAGGCAGAGGTGCATGAGAGCCTACAAATTGCAAATGAAGCTCTTGCCGAGCGCTACTTGGGCTTGCCCACAGCGGTTCATGGTGGGGCAGGTGATTCTTTCAACTATGTGTCGAGTAGGGTGAGAGGTTTTGTTGGAGGTTGGGCTGAGAAGAGCTTAAGCTGTGCGGCGCGGGAGGTTCTGCTAAAGGCAAATGCTCAGTCGGTCCCTACTTACCCGATGGCTTGCTTCAAGCTCCCACCGGCTACTTGTAAGAAATTGACATCGGCTGTTTCAAATTACTGGTGGGGCAGCTCCCTTGACAATCATAAGATGCACTGGCTGAATTGGGAGAGGCTAACTAGGCCGAAATGCCATGGCGGTATGGGTTTTAGGGATTTTCCCTTGTTCAATCAAGCAATGCTAGGGAAACAAGGGTGGAGACTGATAACGCGGCCGGATTTGTTGTGTGCTAAGGTTCTGAAAGGGAAGTATTACCCATCTTGTGATTTCCTTTCAGCAGCCAAGAAGAAGCGATCGTCGGCTACTTGGAGAGCGATTCTCCACGGAAGGGACGTCCTGAAGCGGGGACTGATTAGAAGAGTGGGACCGGGTAATATCAGCATCTGGCAAGACAATTGGATACCTGGGGTGCGGTCCTTGAAACCGGCGTTACGTCTCCCGAACGCTGCTGTCGAGAAGGTGAGTGACCTCTTTGTTCCAGGTACTCGTGTTTGGAATACCCGGCTTGTGATGGATTCTTTCTTGGCACTGGATGGGTTGGAAGTGTTGAAGGTTAAGCCGAGTGAGAGGGCTGAGGAGGATGTTTTGGCTTGGGCGTTTGAGAAACATGGCTCCTATTCTGTTCGGTCGGCTTATAGAATTCTGAAAGAAGATCAGACTGCTAAGACTATGGCTGCCAATGGTGAAGCAATGTCCTCTGGTACTGATCGAGCATGGCACGCAGTGTGGAAGCTTCGAGTGCCACCAAAGGTGCGTGTTTTCTGGTGGCGCATACTGCATAACTCGCTACCGTCCAAGGCGGAGATGAAAAGGAGACATGTTGCAAAGGAAAGCCACTGTGAGATGTGTGGTGACCCAGATGAGACTTTGTATCATATTATATTCTCATGCACAATGGCAAAGAGGTTCTGGACGGAAGTTAAAAAGCTGCATGGGGTAGCAATCCCAGATGTTCACCCTTGCTCATGGGCGACGGATATCTTCGGCCTGAGGTGTGCTCGATATCGACTGCCGCTTTAATAGCCTGTGCAGCATGGGCTCTTTGGACTGGAAGGAACAATCGAAGACATGGCAGGAAGGTTTGGGAGCCGGGTGCAGCAGCGAGATTTATTGCTCTGTTGCTTGAGGAGCTTGCCGGACTTAAGGTGCCAACACAGCTAGCGTGCCCGAGAGTGACGACGGGTTGGAGAAGGCCCGATCCGGGCTGGGTTAAGGTGAACTCGGATGCTGGTTTCTGTTTGGGGGACTGCACTGGGAGTGCCGGAGTTGTTATCCGAGACCACGATGGTGAAGTGCTTGCAGCGGAGGCGAGGTGGCTTGAGGACGTGCCAGACGCGCTGACTGCAGAGGCATTAGCGGCGAAAGAAGGACTGGAGCTTGCTGCGGAGCTTGGTTACCGGAGAGTGGTACTAGAAAGCGATTGTCAAAGTTTGAGGTCGCTGCTCAGGGATCCCTTTGGTAGAAGATCAATCATCGGAGGGCAATGTTTTGACATTACAGAGCTTGGTAGGGAGTTTGATGAGTTTAGAGTTGAGTGGGTGTGTCGGGGAGCTAACTCATTGGCCCATGTGTGTGCTTCTCGAGCCTCTGCTCTTGATCGTAGTTCTTTCTGGGTTGAGTCTGTACCAGAGTGGCTGCGAGAACTCGCAGTGAAAGATTGTAATCCTACCAGTGGTTAATGAAAGCTCTGTTCCCAAAAAAAAAACTCAATCTGAGTTTTGTACAAAAGACAGTGAGGCATACCGGCTAACCCTTGCATTTGTACAAAACAGAGAAAAACGAATTTAAATTTACAGCAAAGTTGTCTTCAGCTGAAGTACACGGGAAATTGCCCCTTTCCGTACTAAAATACGGAGAGGAAACCCTCCCATATAGAACCGTAAATACGGTTGTTGCAGTTTGATTAACAAGTTACATCCAAGCATAAACATCAAGGGAGGATAAATGAAAAATCAAATGGACGTACAAATAAAAGATTAGCATGATGAAACACAACTACATATATACATGTGGATGGCAACAGAACATGATATTTTAAATAAGGATTTGTTATAAATGAGGGCATAAACATCATATATTTTCATTGTTCTGGATGAAAATAGGTAGGAAGCACGGAGTGAAAATAGTAATAGGAAGCACGGAGTGGTGCAAAGGACCAAAGTTAGCTTCCATAAATTTCACACTCCAGTATTACTAGCATTTACCCCTTGCCACTGAGGAATTTGGATTCAAGCTTGGTTCACATGGAAAGATGCATGAATTTGAAAAGATCTTAATAACGCCAGAATTGATAGGTAAATCAATATGTGAACTGATGAACATGACAGATGGACAAGTGGGTCTTAGAAATGATAACATGGTCAGGTAACCATCATTAGATATATTGTGATTGGGATGACAAATTAAGGTGGCAATGGCATCAAAGGCGGCCCTATAAAACCTAATTAAATACTACTTTTTAGCATAAAGATAACAATGTGTGGTGATAAAGCTAAAGTGACTTTACAATAGTGTGTTCATAACCAAACAATATAACTCCGTGAACAAGAGATTCAAACAATCTAGGTTCATATAAGTGAATGCTTGGGCATGGCAGTTGGAATAAGATCACTACTGACATTCCGTAGGAAGTTATCATAACTCAGTTTACAATTCAATGTACCGAATTATGCTTATTTCTAAAATAGCAAACAAGATAACTAAAACAAAACTAATATATATATATAGTATATTGTAAAACAAAAACTATGTAGCTAGTCTATTCAATTAGTAAAATTGAACTAGAGTTAGTATCTAACACAATGTGTATTACATGTGAGAGGGGAGAGTGGCCACAACCCGAAAGATTCCAATTTATATAACATTATAGAAAATGTTTTTCCAATTCATATTGTCAATCTAACTCTCCTAATATGATGCTGAATGGATATGAGATATCCTTGAGACATGGACCTTGCTTACACAAATGCATACTGTGGTTTTTGAGCCTTGCACTGCAATTGTAAACCACAAGAGAAAGTAGTGGATCCTCTGCATAAATCGATCGATGAAAACATCCAAATCCAAGGAAACACCATCTTCTTTTAAACTTCTTTCCATCTTATTTTAAACTTCTTTTTAAACTCTCCTTGATTTATTGCTTTTGCTTGTGCTACTTTAATAGTTTAGGACCAACAGAAACATTTTGCTATTTTAATGGTTTAGGACCAACAGAAACATTCAACAGACTCATCACTGATGTTGCAAGTATTTAACAACAAATACCTTGCAGCGTTACTTCTTGTTGAGAAACACCCGGTAAACACATTGATATGAGATGGTTTATATAACTGAAATAGAAACAATTTCAACATAAATGGAGTTTGACATTACCCAATTGCTAAGGTCGGCAACTAAACACCTTTTCAGCAGTAACACATCCACAAGCTAGAACCATGACAAGCTTTTAACAACATGGTTAGCTAAAATTTAGTAAGCCCTTGACATAGGCTAGCATGATTCCCTATTTAACCAAATCGGCCATATTTACAGCAGACATGTGTCAGGCCAAGCCTTGGTACAATTAGTCTATTGGAAAGCAAAACAAATTAGCTTGGTAGCTGAATGAAAGAAACAGAAAGCACAGAAACATAATCTACTTTACAATGTATATATACATGTAAACGATCACTGATGTGGAAGGAAAAATATACATATAATCGATGAAAACATCCTAACCCACAAGCAAACACAATTTCTTTGTGTGCATCTGCTTCCAGATGCAAGTAACTCTCTTAATTCAAGCTTTCGCTTGTGCTATGTAATGCTTTGGTGCCAACAGATAAATTCAACAAACCCGTCACTTATATCGTAAGTATTTGATAATAAATACCTTCCAAGTTACTTATATTATTGAGAAAAATACTACTACCCTCATAACAATTTTTCCTTTCCCCACCAATTTCCCAAACACAACTGAAATAGAAACAATCTCCCAAACACAACTGAATCCCAAACACAACTAAAACAGAAACAATTTCCTAAACACAACTGAAATAGAAACAGATCAAAATAGATGGAGTTTGGCATTGCCTCAGTTGCTCGCAACAACAGTTTTTTCCAGCAAAGGCCGTAGCCAGCTTTATAGATAAAGCGATGGAAAAATACTGGGGTTACCAGTTTACAATAAAGCCCACGCCGCAAGACGGCCAACATCCAACAGATCCTAAAAAGGACCCTCTAGGCCTCTCGCCAAAGATAGTCCGAAACTACTCTAGGCGACCAAACTAAAGGGCCATGAGACCAAAGCTTCATCTATCGGACCCGACCAACCGCGGATCCCAAAACTCCTCAACCAACAGCTACAGGAAGAGCTCCAAACAACGCCTTCAGGAAGGCAAAAGCGCACAGCGCCAACGTTTGGTTTTCACCACGGAGAGCTTCCACGAACCGCCGTCGAAAGGGACCCTGCAGACAACGCCCTCAAGAGGGGGGTGCTCAACGCCGTTGTCCAACCCGGCGGCCAGATTGAAGCTTTCGCTTGAGGGTCACCACCCGACGAGCCAATAGCACCATTGCCGCTCCCGCTCGCTTCCATCCATTGCCCGCCATCGCAGCCGCCGAAGCTCACCACTGGATTCCATAAACACCCGCGCGACAGCACCCGACCCTTCGGGAAGGTTTGGAACCCTCGATTGTTCCCAAAACTTCTGTCATCCCCTCAACGGGACG
>OAMR01000339.1:247888-263980 GCA_900205405.1 Echinochloa crus-galli
CATGTCACCATCCACTAAAACAATCTATTAATATCTTCCATCGATTTTCTGTAGCTAATAGCATATGCAATTTTTTAGTTATACGAGAACGAAATGATCCAAACATGGTCTTAGTGTTTTTTAATTTAAATTTTATTTAAAATTCCCGCTGCAACGCGCGGGGTATCACCTAGTTTTAAATGTCTATGAGGCTCGCATGTCAAATCCTTATCTCATTCTTCTCCCCCACCTCCCGGCCTACTCCTCCGCGGCTCCTCCGTGGCCACCGCACTTCCGCCGTCGCCGTGTTGGCCAAGCCCTGTTCGGCGCGGAGGGCCAGCCACTCGACGGAGCAGCTCAGGGAGATCGTCGCTGACCCGTGGAACTCTGTGGTGGCCCCTCCCTTCCTCCCACCGCTGACTAAGTCAGTACCAAAACCGGTCAGACCGGTTTGGGAAACCGGTCAGACCGGTTTCTGACTGAGAAACACTGGAATGTAAATTAACCCCTCTTTCGAGCTCTAGCACAAATGAAACTTGGTGGAGTGCTTCTGTAGATGTTTTCTAGCAGGTTCACCAAGCTCCTGCACACAAGTAAAGCACAACCAAGTAGATCGAAGCGGAATCAAGTTTATGTGCTAGAAAGGAAATTGTGAGGCAAACCAAATTGGAGACGCAGCGAGTTGTTTCCCGAAGTTCAGATTCGCTGTTGCCCAAAGGCCGCCCAAAAGCGCAGCGAATCCTACGTCTCCGTTGAGGAAGCCCTTAGTGACCCAAAGGTCGAGCTATCTCCTCGGTTCCACTAACTTGATCTTTTCCCCGAAGGAGGCAAGATCACACCTGCACAAACAATCCGTGGCACACCACAACCTTGGTGGCTCACCGGCGACGCCTAGCCGTCTAGGAGGCTTCACCTCCAAGAGTAACAAATGCTTCAATGAGTTGCTAGACCTTAACCTCGAGTGCTCAAGCTATGGATTCACTCCTCACTGATTTGGCTAGCTCTCTAGCTCTTTATTGCTCACTCACACAATCCCTCTCAACCCAAATCCAAAGATATGAACAAATTCAACCAACTCTCACAAAGAGAGGCTTGGGGAGAGCTTGCTGGTGCTTGAAGTGCTTCGGGACGCTCAAGGGACCCAATGGAACCAGCAACCCTCAAAGGTGAGGGCTAGGGGGTATAAATACCCCACATACAAAAACTAGCCGTTATGCCCGAGGAAAACCGGTCAGACCGGTTTCCCAAACCGGTCAGACCGGTTTTCAAACAAAACTAGCTGTTACACCCAAGAGCTCCCAAACCGGTCAAACCGGTTTCCCAAACCGGTCGGACCGGTTTGGGTCCTTCCAGCACACTCAACTCCAAAACACTCCTCTCAAAGGCTATCTCACATGGGTTGACCTATGAGCACTTTTTGGTGTGTAGTCAAACAACTAATGTTGCATCCCTCTTGATAGTACGACATTCCTAAACTCAAGATTGCAAATAATAAATAAAACCTCTACTTGAGCTTCTATGTCTTCATTGTGCCATGCTTGATCAATATCAACTTGAGGGCTTCAACATCCTTTCCTTGCTAAGCGAATCCAACTTGAGCTAGTGGCTTTGAATCTCCAAGTGTATGATCATGAATCCATACCAATTCATAAGCCACTTCATCACATTGTTCAACAATAATTGGATGCATTGCATTGCTTCACTAGTTAGGCTTGATTAATGTCTAGAGATCAGTCCACAATACTAGTTCCTTCACCCTAGCAAAGTTCCTCGGCCACAAGACGACTCTTGTCCTTCACTTTGCTTAGTACCTCGTCACTAGCAATCTAGTTTGATCCCTTCCATCCTATCTAGCCGCTTTAAGTTTTGCTTTGCTTTGCATCCACATGAAATCCACATTGAAATCCATGTCTTCAACTATCCGAGATATATCCAATATCTTCAATTGAGTTGTCCCAATGTTATTTGACAAGCTTCTTCTAAATGAGACCTATCCATAAGCATAGTCCTCTTGTCTCATTTGTTATTTCCATTTACTTGTCATTGTCCACTTTAGTTACATGGGATCACATACACTTGTTTGCATTTATACCAATATAAATCAATGGAGCGCATATTCTTATCAACAATTATATGACATGAATATCCATAAGAATAATCCCCTGCTCATATACTTAAACAAACAAGTTAGATTACACATCATGTTGTCATACAAATCACCAAAACACTTAAGTGCCTAGATGCACTTTCAGATGCTCTGGCCTCTGGCAACCCAAAAATTATTGTCTTGCTATGGGTTATGAGATGACTATGAATTTTCTTTTATAGAAGAATCGAAACACATGAGGAAATTGGCCGACCATGCACGCTCTGCCTAGAACTGACTAACGATCTGAATCTATGTACCACCGATACATTCCTGCCACCCTTGTCTTGCTGTTCTCTTCATTCTTCATTTCTGCGCATATTCTTTTTCGTGTTTATTGCCTGCCCTGATATTCATTACCTCAACCACTAAAAATTTCGAATATCATGGTCAGATAAGGCTGCTGTATACCCTCCTGCCTTGTTGGCATGTTCATGTTCATCACTTCATATAACTCTCCGGTATCCTCTACCTCACGTTGCAGCCATTTCTCGTTGGCAATGAGCCCCCTGCGCCAGATAAACTCATCTGTAGACGGGCAGCAGTTGATGCTGCGGCGCCCGACTTATGAGCCCCCGACGCAGCTTTCAGAGGATCTGGCTTTGTCGCACAAACTGCTGTAGCTGCTCAAGTGCTCAACCAACCAATCGCGACGTGGTCAGCGTCAGCCTGCACCATCGAGCGCCCGTTGCGATCGATTGCCCGGTGATGTAGCCAGAACCGCCCCCCGTCCTTGTCGCGTTTTGTTGGAAGCAATCGGCAGCCACATCCATCTTTATTCTTATGAGACCAAGCACATCTCTTAAACTCGAATCGCGGGCTCACAGCCGGCGGATTCTCTGGCACCTCAGCGAGCCACGTCGCACGCAATTCCTGGCCGTTAGATCGTGCTCGCGAATGACAAGATCATGCGAGGCTGGTTGCCACGCCGCTCCAGAACAGTTCTATTTGGGCTGTTTACCACGCCCCAACGGCCCACCCAGAAAACATCGTATAACGGGCCGTCGCTTTGCGGAGAACTCCGGGGGATCCGACGGAGAGAACATCCGCCGCCCTCGTGTCCTGTACTCATACTCATCGGAGAGGAGGCCGAGCCCACGGTGGCGGATCTCGTAATCCACGCCGCCTCCGCTTCCTTCGTCTCGACCGCCTCTGTCTGAGCCCTCCGCCGCCGGAGCCCGGAGGCACGCACCCGCCGCCATGTCGAAGCCCGCAGACCAGCAGCCGTCGGACATGGAGGTCGACTCGTCCTCCGCCGCCGCCGAGGAGAAGCCGGCCGTCAGGTTCTCCATCAACGGTGAGCTCAGCCTCCCCTGCCCCCCACGCCCCTCGTTCCGTCTCCTGACGGGTCTCGTCTCTCGCAGTGCTGGAGCTTATGAGGGAGGCGCAGATGCAGCATGGCCTCCGCCAGAGCGACTACACACGGTACAGGTGCGTTATACCACGCGTGCTCCGCCCGGTCCTGCTCTACCCCTCCCCAGATCTGCGAGTACCCTCTCCCAGATCTGCGAGTCTAGTTCGATTAGTTTCTTTTCTATCTTCTTGTCTGCCGTAATCTCAGATATGATTTGCGATGAACTGTTCGCTTATCAAATTGATGTGCCCTGTAATCCAAACTGTGAGAATTGAACCGTCGGTTTCTAGTCTACTTAATTCCAAAAGGCAGTCTTGAATTATTTTACACATTTGCTGTACCATACGTGCTTGATCGAATTCTATGCATTTGTTCTTGTATACCCAGTAAGGAATTTCGTTTTTAGTTTCTGACCTGTTTATATGCAGGTGTATGTATCTTATTATCTCCTCTCTGTTATATGTTTCGTTTGCCCTGAGTATGATGCTCTCTTTTACTAGTTAGTATGTGGTGCATTGCCTGCAGGAGATACTGTTCTGCACGACTCAGAAGGTTGTACAAGTCTCTCAAGTTTCTTCATGGCCGTGGTAAATACACAAGGAGGAATATAACCGAGTCGACAGTAACAGATGTCAGGTGTGGTTCCTTCAGCTGATAATCTGCTGTATGCCTATATATCATGTTGTTGCTGCTCTTCATAACTCACTTTGGAGTGTATTGCTTTCTCCATTCTTAAAAGAAAGACTGAAGGGAAGTGGCTGTCAAAATAACAGTTTGTGATGTGCCTTGTGTCTGGAACTTTATCATGTATCGCATTCCACACTCTGTTGATAATAGCACTACATAAAGTATTTCACTCATATTTCTGGATCCTTGATGAGCCATCTTACAACTAGCATGATGCTTCAGCTAATAATTGTGTTGCTGGTTTTTGTGGTCATGTAAAACAAATGAACCTTGTTCTTGGTTGGTAGTTATGTTACTTAGAAAGGTTTTGAGCCATTAGATTTTATTAGTGCTAAGCCCTTCCTCCCGACACTTATAATTGTCAACATACACGTGTACCATGGTGGTGGTGTTTTTAATGGCTTACTTAAGTTCAACAGAAATCACATTTGTAATTTCATTTTTGCAAACTTTTACATCTTGGTTTAAGCAAAGACCATTACAATTTGTGTAAACCAGTTGATTACTTCCTGAATCAATTTTAACTTGTGAGAGCAGGTTTCTCCATGTAGTGTTTTATATGGCTGAGAGAGCATGGAGTCATGCCATGGAAAAGAAAACTGCTGGTACAAATGCACAACAGCGTATCTACATGTTGGGTCGATTTAGAAAAGCAGTTAAATGGGCATCACTTTTCTCGCAATTATGTTCTGTAAAAGGAGATTCCAGGACATCTCTGGAAGCTGAGGTTTGCTTTTTCCTATATTTTGTTTCGCTTTCTCTCGATTGTAACTTTTATTTAGAAATTTATTCTGCACTATTTTTGGAACAGTAAATATCATTCAGTTCAACCTGAAATATTTATGTTTGATATGTATTTTAACAGGCATATGCTTCATATATGAGAGGTGCTTTGTTTTTTGAGCAAGACAAGAACATAGAGGCTGCAATGATAAATTTCAAGAATACGAGGTTTGTGAAATTGTGTTTGTTTTGTCAGAATTTAGGATCATTAGAGTCTGACATTATTTCTTGGGCTATTTTGATTATTGTTACTTTTTGAATGAGTAATTAGGATCAGTTATTTGATGATTTGAATTACTTACTATCAATTCTTCATAGGGCTATATATGAGGAGCTTGGGAAATATGGCAGTATAGAAAATCAACTTTTATGCCGTCAGCGCATCGAAGAAGTGGAGCCTATGATTGATTTCTGTTCACACAAACTAGGTGGATCATCTTTACAAGCACATGAACTCCTGGATACTGCCAATGATCTTCTCAAAGCAAAGATGGAGGTATTTTCTTTTCTTACTGCTCATCTGACATAACTTTGATATCTTTTTAAATAGTCAGGGGCTATCACATTATTGCAATTGACCATAAAAATAATATTAGATTGATGCGTTTTAAATTCTACGCCAGCTCTTAATGTGATGTTGGACATGCTAATTGTTTTCTTTGCTATGGGAAGTTAAAAAGAATTGCAATTCTACACAAGTGCTAGCAAAATTTTGGGATCTCCCTTTTTTTTCCCTGAATGCTCTACCACCTAGCATTTATGTCTGCAGTGCAATTATACACATGATTGTACAGTTGCGAAGTAAAAGAAAATAAATGCTATAGGCATCCTGCCAGCTGATTTCATGATTGGACCACCATTGCTATGACTTCATTTTCTGGAACCTGGACTATCTGAAGATAATTTCATAAAATTGACACCAACTTGTTTACTTATAGTTTCTTTTTGGCCATTGTGATGCCTTTTTCGTCCTATATTCTAATAGGTGTACATTGACAAACTTTCAGGCTGTATTGTCTGAGACAAGATCACAGCAGGCAGCTTCCATGACCGAGTTTAACTGGCTTGGTCGCAGGTTTCCTATTACAAATGCAAAGACCCGTGTCTCCATTTTGAAAGGTATATAGTTACTCTCATTTTTAATTCTAGGGGTTATATTGTGCAGAGTTACAATATAATACTGCCTTTTTGTTATGAATTGAGAGAGCAGATAGTTCAGGCAATGATGGTTGAACGATTAGAATTCTTATTTGAGCAATTTTCTTGCTGCATTGTTTATTTTTATATTTGTTGACTTGTGGACCTCTCTTTAATCGAATGATGTGATCAGCTCAGCAGCTTGAGAGGGACTTGAATGGTGTAGCCACAGAATCAGTTGCTGCTGACAAAAAGCTTACCATTTTTGATAAAATATTTTCTGCATACCATGATGCTCGGAGCTGCATCCGCAATGATCTGGTATGCAATATGTTGTTTTATTGGTTATATTGGGTTCAGACCAGCATAATAGAGAAGTGTTACACAATGGTTAACATTTTTTTCTAACTTCTTTTCCAAATGTAGGCTTCTGCTGGCAATGCTGAGGATATAAGAGACGACTTGAATGGTCTCGACAAGGCTGTTAGTGCCGTTTTAGGATTAAGGACTATTGAGCGTAACCAGTTACTTGTTAGCATTGCTAAAAGTAAATTTACAAAGCATCGAGATGAGAAAAATGAGAGAATTACAAAGCCAGAAGAACTTGTTCGGCTATATGATCTGCTTATTCAGGTAAGTTTGCTTTCTATCATGTCCTTTCTTCAGTTATTTTATCACGTCTTCATTAGACTTTGCGCTTTTGTTGGTGTGAAACTGCCTTTTGCAGAATACAACGGACTTAACAGATTTAGTTAGCTCTGGTAGAAACAAAAATGACGAGGAGAACTCTTTTATTCATGAGTATGAGCTGAAAGGCTTGGCTTTCCGAGCTGAGAGGTTTGTTATACCGTATCCAAGTTCTGCTTCAGCATACTCCTTAACAATCCACTTTCTTTGCGACGTCTTTCCTTTTGCAATAAATCTGTTCGTAAACTATTTTTACAATCCGCTTTCTTTGCATCGTCTTCCCTTATGCAATAAATCTGTTCGTAAACCATTTTAACAATCCACTTTCTTTGCATTGTCTTTACATGTTGGCTGTATACCTGGTTTGCTATCTTTATTAATTATGTATATATGCCAAAATGCAAATTGAATGGTAGGTTAAAGAAGAGCTTAATGCAAGCCACTTGCATAGTTAGTATATGAGTAAGAGTAAATCACTTCATATGTTTATTGGTTAACAAGGTTTGACTTACATCTAATGCCTAGTGGATCTTACCAGTTTCACTTTGAAAATTGTGCAGATGTTTCTTTTTGGCAAAGTCATATAGTTCAGCTGGTAAAAGGGCCGAAGCATATGCATTATTCTGTCATGCCCGTAATCTCACTGATTCTGCACTGCAACAGCTTGCAAACAGTACCGACAAGGTTTGCCACTAAACCAACTAACACTGAATTGCTTGCAAACTTTTTACTTCCATACTGCTTTGGATCTTGATGACTATTGAGTGAAACCTTGACACTAGAGACATAGAGTTTTATTTGTTGACTGGTTAATCAACATTGTTTATGGTCTCTCTGAGGTGAAGCAAATTGAATCCCATGTTAATTGACTTTATTGTCTAGTTAATCTAATGACATAGCTTATGGTCTTCTCTAAGCTGAAGCTAATTGAATCCAAATTTAGTTGACTTTGCCAGCTTTCTCAAAATCTTGGTTTTTAATTATTTTTGGGTTGTAAGAAGGCGCTTAATTCTAATGCATGTTCATTTTTCACAGGCTTTGATCCAAGATCTGAAGTCTCTGTCTGACAACTGTAGATCCAATAGCTGCATAGAACATGCAACAGGTATTATGGAAGAGGAGAGTGTTCCTTTAAAACTTTCTAAAGGAGTCTCAACTATGTCACTTGCTGATGACAAAACAAAGGTAAATTTAAAAAATCTGCCTATCTAGCATGAATAGCTTGCAGCACCTTACATGTAACTTTGCACCTAGTTAGTTCCTATGCTTAGATCAGTTGTGCTACTATGGCAAATTTTGAAGAACTGAATGACCAATGTTGACACCTCCATTTTTGACTTTATACTACTCGGGGTGGTAAGGGCCTAACCAAGGTCATGTGTGTAAATATGCATTTTTCTCAAGTAAATATAACAGTAGCAGCGTCTACACAATTATATTTGGTCAAAGCATAGATGATGCTATTAATTTGTGTGTGTATTATAAATTTGTGATCTGATATGTTTGGCTGCCAGAAACTGTTTGTGCCTATCTTCAATGTTATTTGGAAGTGGTTGACTAGTTGGCACAGCAAACAATGCTGGTGCTGGTCATCTTTTTTATTACAGATACTGATGCTATATTGGTATTTTGCAGGAGAACAAGTATCTTCTTGATATGCTAGAGAGCTATGAATCAGCAATTAGTGAGCCTGTGCAGAGTTACAATATAATACTGCCTTTTTGTTATGAATTGAGAGAGCAGATAGTTCAGGCAATGATAGTTCAGGCAATTTTCTTGCTGCATTGTTTATTTTTATATTTGTTGACTTGTGGACCTCTCTTTAATCGAATGATGTGATCAGCTCAGCAGCTTGAGAGGGACTTGAATGGTGTAGCCACAGAATCAGTTGCTGCTGACAAAAAGCTTACCATTTTTGATAAAATATTTTCTGCATACCATGATGCTCGGAGCTGCATCCGCAATGATCTGGTACGCAATATGTTGTTTTACTGGTTATATTTGGTTCAGACCAGCATACTAGAGATGTGTTATACAATGGTTAACATTTGTTTCTAACCTCTTTTCCAAATGTAGGCTTCTGCTGGCAATGCTGAGGATATAAGAGACGACTTGAATGGTCTCGACAAGGCTGTTAGTGCCGTTTTAGGATTAAGGACTATTGAGCGTAACCAGTTACTTGTTAGCATTGCTAAAAGTAAATTTACAAAGCATCGAGATGAGAAAAATGAGAGAATTACAAAGCCAGAAGAACTTGTTCGGCTATATGATCTGCTTATTCAGGTAAGTTTGCTTTCTATCATGTCCTTTCTTCAGTTATTTTATCACGTCTTCATTAGACTTTGCGCTTTTGTTGGTGTGAAACTGCCTTTTGCAGAATACAACGGACTTAACAGATTTAGTTAGCTCTGGTAGAAACAAAAATGACGAGGAGAACTCTTTTATTCATGAGTATGAGCTGAAAGGCTTGGCTTTCCGAGCTGAGAGGTTTGTTATACCGTATCCAAGTTCTGCTTCAGCATACTCCTTAACAATCCACTTTCTTTGCGACGTCTTTCCTTTTGCAATAAATCTGTTCGTAAACTATTTTTACAATCCGCTTTCTTTGCATCGTCTTCCCTTATGCAATAAATCTGTTCGTAAACCATTTTAACAATCCACTTTCTTTGCATTGTCTTTACATGTTGGCTGTATACCTGGTTTGCTATCTTTATTAATTATGTATATATGCCAAAATGCAAATTGAATGGTAGGTTAAAGAAGAGCTTAATGCAAGCCACTTGCATAGTTAGTATATGAGTAAGAGTAAATCACTTCATATGTTTATTGGTTAACAAGGTTTGACTTACATCTAATGCCTAGTGGATCTTACCAGTTTCACTTTGAAAATTGTGCAGATGTTTCTTTTTGGCAAAGTCATATAGTTCAGCTGGTAAAAGGGCCGAAGCATATGCATTATTCTGTCATGCCCGTAATCTCACTGATTCTGCACTGCAACAGCTTGCAAACAGTACCGACAAGGTTTGCCACTAAACCAACTAACACTGAATTGCTTGCAAACTTTTTACTTCCATACTGCTTTGGATCTTGATGACTATTGAGTGAAACCTTGACACTAGAGACATAGAGTTTTATTTGTTGACTGGTTAATCAACATTGTTTATGGTCTCTCTGAGGTGAAGCAAATTGAATCCCATGTTAATTGACTTTATTGTCTAGTTAATCTAATGACATAGCTTATGGTCTTCTCTAAGCTGAAGCTAATTGAATCCAAATTTAGTTGACTTTGCCAGCTTTCTCAAAATCTTGGTTTTTAATTATTTTTGGGTTGTAAGAAGGCGCTTAATTCTAATGCATGTTCATTTTTCACAGGCTTTGATCCAAGATCTGAAGTCTCTGTCTGACAACTGTAGATCCAATAGCTGCATAGAACATGCAACAGGCATTATGGAAGAGGAGAGTGTTCCTTTAAAACTTTCTAAAGGAGTCTCAACTATGTCACTTGCTGATGACAAAACAAAGGTAAATTTAAAAAATCTGCCTATCTAGCATGAATAGCTTGCAGCACCTTACATGTAACTTTGCACCTAGTTAGTTCCTATGCTTAGATCAGTTGTGCTACTATGGCAAATTTTGAAGAACTGAATGACCAATGTTGACACCTCCATTTTTGACTTTATACTACTCGGGGTGGTAAGGGCCTAACCAAGGTCATGTGTGTAAATATGCATTTTTCTCAAGTAAATATAACAGTAGCAGCGTCTACACAATTATATTTGGTCAAAGCATAGATGATGCTATTAATTTGTGTGTGTATTATAAATTTGTGATCTGATATGTTTGGCTGCCAGAAACTGTTTGTGCCTATCTTCAATGTTATTTGGAAGTGGTTGACTAGTTGGCACAGCAAACAATGCTGGTGCTGGTCATCTTTTTTATTACAGATACTGATGCTATATTGGTATTTTGCAGGAGAACAAGTATCTTCTTGATATGCTAGAGAGCTATGAATCAGCAATTAGTGAGCCTGTGCAGAGTTACAATATAATACTGCCTTTTTGTTATGAATTGAGAGAGCAGATAGTTCAGGCAATGATAGTTCAGGCAATTTTCTTGCTGCATTGTTTATTTTTATATTTGTTGACTTGTGGACCTCTCTTTAATCGAATGATGTGATCAGCTCAGCAGCTTGAGAGGGACTTGAATGGTGTAGCCACAGAATCAGTTGCTGCTGACAAAAAGCTTACCATTTTTGATAAAATATTTTCTGCATACCATGATGCTCGGAGCTGCATCCGCAATGATCTGGTACGCAATATGTTGTTTTACTGGTTATATTTGGTTCAGACCAGCATACTAGAGATGTGTTATACAATGGTTAACATTTGTTTCTAACCTCTTTTCCAAATGTAGGCTTCTGCTGGCAATGCTGAGGATATAAGAGACGACTTGAATGGTCTCGACAAGGCTGTTAGTGCCGTTTTAGGATTAAGGACTATTGAGCGTAACCAGTTACTTGTTAGCATTGCTAAAAGTAAATTTACAAAGCATCGAGATGAGAAAAATGAGAGAATTACAAAGCCAGAAGAACTTGTTCGGCTATATGATCTGCTTATTCAGGTAAGTTTGCTTTCTATCATGTCCTTTCTTCAGTTATTTTATCACGTCTTCATTAGACTTTGCGCTTTTGTTGGTGTGAAACTGCCTTTTGCAGAATACAACGGACTTAACAGATTTAGTTAGCTCTGGTAGAAACAAAAATGACGAGGAGAACTCTTTTATTCATGAGTATGAGCTGAAAGGCTTGGCTTTCCGAGCTGAGAGGTTTGTTATACCGTATCCAAGTTCTGCTTCAGCATACTCCTTAACAATCCACTTTCTTTGCGACGTCTTTCCTTTTGCAATAAATCTGTTCGTAAACTATTTTTACAATCCGCTTTCTTTGCATCGTCTTCCCTTATGCAATAAATCTGTTCGTAAACCATTTTAACAATCCACTTTCTTTGCATTGTCTTTACATGTTGGCTGTATACCTGGTTTGCTATCTTTATTAATTATGTATATATGCCAAAATGCAAATTGAATGGTAGGTTAAAGAAGAGCTTAATGCAAGCCACTTGCATAGTTAGTATATGAGTAAGAGTAAATCACTTCATATGTTTATTGGTTAACAAGGTTTGACTTACATCTAATGCCTAGTGGATCTTACCAGTTTCACTTTGAAAATTGTGCAGATGTTTCTTTTTGGCAAAGTCATATAGTTCAGCTGGTAAAAGGGCCGAAGCATATGCATTATTCTGTCATGCCCGTAATCTCACTGATTCTGCACTGCAACAGCTTGCAAACAGTACCGACAAGGTTTGCCACTAAACCAACTAACACTGAATTGCTTGCAAACTTTTTACTTCCATACTGCTTTGGATCTTGATGACTATTGAGTGAAACCTTGACACTAGAGACATAGAGTTTTATTTGTTGACTGGTTAATCAACATTGTTTATGGTCTCTCTGAGGTGAAGCAAATTGAATCCCATGTTAATTGACTTTATTGTCTAGTTAATCTAATGACATAGCTCATGGTCTTCTCTAAGCTGAAGCTAATTGAATCCAAATTTAGTTGACTTTGCCAGCTTTCTCAAAATCTTGGTTTTTAATTATTTTTGGGTTGTAATAAGGCGCTTAATTCTAATGCATGTTCATTTTTCACAGGCTTTGATCCAAGATCTGAAGTCTCTGTCTGACAACTGTAGATCCAATAGCTGCATAGAACATGCAACAGGCATTATGGAAGAGGAGAGTGTTCCTTTAAAACTTTCTAAAGGAGTCTCAACTATGTCACTTGCTGATGACAAAACAAAGGTAAATTTAAAAAATCTGCCTATCTAGCATGAATAGCTTGCAGCACCTTACATGTAACTTTGCACCTAGTTAGTTCCTATGCTTAGATCAGTTGTGCTACTATGGCAAATTTTGAAGAACTGAATGACCAATGTTGACACCTCCATTTTTGACTTTATACTACTCGGGGTGGTAAGGGCCTAACCAAGGTCATGTGTGTAAATATGCATTTTTCTCAAGTAAATATAACAGTAGCAGCGTCTTGACTCACATCTTCATCGTTTAACAATACTTGACAAAAGTCAATTATGGAGAAGATGTCAATCAAATATCTAATTGGTACACAAGAGAAATGCTCAATATAGTTGCATGCAAATGCACACGCTAGCATGATAAAAAGCCTAGATGCACAAGGTAAATACTAGATAATAGAAAACATACCTTTGCCTCTAGCCATAATTGTTGTACAATATTTCAAATTAAGTCATATGTATTCTCTCATGAGATGAGCCATTTGACAAATAAAAGAATACATTAATTTGCACAACAACAAGTTTCACATTTAATGACCTTTATATGTGGATGGCAAATGGATCATTAAATGTGAAAACCTCACAATATAGACCAAATTCCTTTCTCTAATGCATATGGAGAGGCTCACATGCACTAGTTTGGTGTCAAACAAGATCAAATAAAGGAATTTAGACTATATTATGGTGTGTTGCCAAAACATATATTAAAAGCAAGATCCAAGATATGGGATGATACAAATTTACCACTTTGGATTGCAAATAGATTTGACAACTCCAAATGAGAGAATTGATTTCTCACCATTGAGACTACAAGTTCGCTAAAAGAAATGTTAGTCTCAAGGACACAAATATTGAAGTAATCTCCCCCTTAATATGTGCATCATGCATGGAAGGCATGTGACATGCACTTTGTCTAATGAGTGACATGGATGGATTATTTCAATATTTGGTCACGGCACACAATAAATTGCTTTGTATTGAAATGTGCCAAGAAAACTTACTACCATATAGGCATAAGTTTATAGATACATGCCAAAATGAGAACTCCAATGAATATTTCATTTGCATCTCCATTTCTCATTCATCCACTCAAGTGGCACTGTTCTGGGCCAAACAACCGGTCTGACCGGTTTGGCAAACCGGTCAGACCGGTTTTGCCAGACTTTTGCCAGTTGAGTGATTTTGCTTGTGTCTTGTCGTGTTTTCTTCCAATATTCAGAGTGTTGATTTTCCTGCTCATGACAAGACTTTGCTCTACTTGAGAGCCATTAAAAGCACCATGCGGCATGTATTGAATAAACTCATAAAAATAGTTTTAGTCACTATCAAGTGTCACATGAGTTCAAGCACTTGAAACACTTGATCCTACCAAAGGCATGAGTGACTGAAACTTAGTCAAATTAAGCACAATTTTCATCGAGATGTCATTGGGTAAGAGTCATAGAGCGGAAGCAACTTATCTTGGCTAGACACTTGTACATGAGTGTCCACTCCCTAGCCAAGCTTCCAATGCATCTCGTCGTCCCTGCTAACTCATCAAGCACTCTTTGGTACCCAACTCATGTTGGGTCCAATAAGGTTAGTCACAAGATGCTTAGGAACCCAAATGGACCTTATGCTAGTTTGAGGTGAGTCAATCACTCTAGTAGCATAGGTGCAGCTCACTTTGTCTTTCCTAAGCTTAGTAAAGTCATAATGGACGAGGTTGGATTTGGGAACATTACCATTTGGACAATCCTTACCCAAATGTCCCTTAGTCCGGCACGTGTAGCAAATACGGCTTCGGACCCGTCTTGAACCTCTTCTAACTTTCTTCTTGTGGCCATCATCAATTTTTGGCCTTTTGCTTGATGTCTTGACTTGAGAAGCCCTCTTCAAAGGTTGTTGGGCTGCTGCTGCCTGAAACCGGTCAGACCGGTTTGCCAAACCGGTCAGACCGGTTTTGGCTGGGCAGACAGCCTCTTGAGGAATCGGGCACTCGGCAATCAAGTGGCCCTTTTCCTTGCATCTGAAGCATGTCCTCTTTGCTTTTTGCTTCTCTTTTCTTGAAGGGGACTTATGGTTCTTCTTGAGCTTTCTTGGACACACGGAAGCATAGTGTCCCATTGTTGAGCACTTGAAACACTTGATTTGATCAAGGCTCTTTTCACCAGCGGGAATCTTGTGCTTGTGATCTTGATCCCGTTGATGGCTTGGGCGAGTGACGGTTTGTCTCTTCTCAAGCTTCTTCACCATGAAGTCACGGTTATCTTGAGAAGGTTGCACTTGACCCTTGCCCTTTAACTCGATCAAGTCCTTCTTTAGCCTTTCAACCTCTTGCATGAGATCTTCATTTTCTTTAGCAATGAGGTCATCACAAGATTCTACAATCACATGCTCATCACAAGAATTTGTTGCTTGGGAGCAACATGGGTTATCACAAGATAATAAAGTTTCAGCTTGTGAGCATGTGCATGTGTGAGTTTGAGGTTCAAAGGATTTTACAGATATTACCACAACCTCATGAGCAATGTCTAGTAAAGCATGTGACTCTACAAGCTCTTCATGAGAACACAAAAGTTTCTCATGTTTTGCTTGTAGCAACTCATGCTCACTAGCTAGCGAACCAAGTTTTTGCTTGAGCACTTGGTTTTCTTGTTCCACGGATGCTACACATGAGAGCGAGTTAGTGGCACAAGATGTGTATAAGAGACAGCATGCAGGGAGGGCACTAAGAATAATCCCCTGCTCATATACTTAAACAAACAAGTTAGATTACACATCATGTTGTCATACAAATCACCAAAACACTTAAGTGCCTAGATGCACTTTCACATTCCCCCTTTTTGGTAGTCTTGATCTTCAAAATCTCATAATTGCCTTCAGAGAAGAAAAGATTTTCAATAAAACCTGTGACCTTGGACACTCCGGGTGCTTTCCAGAATATCCGAGAACATCCAAAACAGAAGGGGTACCCGGAACAATAAAGTTCCGGCCTAGACCCGGATATCCCAGGATGTCCACGACAGCTGAACCACTTATGACCTTGAGTGCACTTGGAAGAGATAGATATGTAAATTCCAAAAGCTCCACTAACTCTTGCTTCTTCCAAGAGAGATGGGAAAGAGATGGATGGATAGATAAGGATTTATGGACTTGAGAATATCTCACTATTTGTGACTAGCCATCAATCAAGCAAAGTTAACTATAGTCACAAATAGTGAGATATTCTCAAGTCCATAAATCCTTATCTATCCATCCATCTCTTTCCCATCTCTCTTGGAAGAAGCAAGAGTTAGTGGAGCTTTTGGAATTTACATATCTATCTCTTCCAAGTGCACTCAAGGACATAAGTGGTTCAGCTGTTGTGGACATCCTGGAATATCCGAGTCCAGGCCGGAACTTTATTGTTCCGGGTACCCCTTCTGTTTTGGACGTTCTCGGATAATCTGGAAAGCACCCGGAGTGTC
>OAMR01000339.1:275196-286849 GCA_900205405.1 Echinochloa crus-galli
CAATGGTACCTGATGGTTTTGCTGCTCAGCTGTTACAAGTTTTCAGTAGTTATTCACTGAAACCTTACGTATAGAGTTAAACTTAAGTTTTTCAACAATCAAGGAATTGTTATGTGTGTCCACATTTTTTAAAGTTGTGAATTCCGATTTTCATATATTCTGAAATCAGTCACACTTTGAGTTCTTTTCACTCATATTATTTTGACAAATCCAGTGATCAACTATAGATCAAGTTGGCTGATTTTGGTTAAAAATAAGCATACCTAATGTCATATTTGCTGCATTTAAGTTCAGTCCCATTTACTACTAGTTGAAGTTTTAATGGAACAACCATTCATAGCAATTGTCCAGGTAAGGTTGTAATAATTTTATGCTGGGAGAATATCATGGTTTAATTGCCTTGATTTTCCTAACTGCAGGAGGAAATAGATTATGGGAGTTGCTTTCTTGAAAACCAAAATAAGAAGGGGGGCCTGATACTACTGATATTTCCTAGAATTTTTTTCCTTAATGGTAACCTAGATACCATAGTGGTAGTATAGTATTGCTATGTTCTATTGCTAAGTTGTGCTTTTAGCATTGATAAATAGAATTTGCTGCGAAGATATGAATAAGAAAAGTGCATTTGTTTATTAATCGAATGCTCTCATTGAGATAAGTCTTTGCATTTGGATGCAGGGCGGAGATGCAACAAGCAGCAGACTGTACAGCGCTCACACATTCAGAGGGCCCAAGTCAATACCATTCGGGTTACTGGAAAAGTCTCTGCTAAAGCAACATTCCTATATAGATTCATTCCCCACTAGCTATGCTTATTATTGGGAAAGCACATATTCTTATTTGATGAGACAAAAAGCATAGACAATATATTTTCTTAGCTGTATTCACATTTTGCATCTGCACATGGTTCAGACATTAGAAGCTGCACTACAAATACTTCACTGCTGATAGATGGTAAACATAAATAATTTAAAGCTGCAGAAAGGTTTGACAGATAGCTAATGTAGAGATATAAACCTGGGAGCATGGTCACTATGGAATCACCGAAATAGGTGTCTTTGATGGAGGTTCACCACGCATTATGCTGGTAACTGAAGAGTGAAGTGTGTTTGGCAGGGGGCTGAGGGGGCCTTCCTGATTGCCGCTGGGCAGTATGTTTAGAGGATTTAGGTTGAGGTTGTGTCCTGTTGTCTTTCAACAGCGAAACTGACACCCTCTGTGTGTCGGGGTGGGGTGAGGAGTTTGTAAACTGACAATATTTCCTCGGTGTTCGAGAAAAAGGATATGTAGAGATATTTCATAATATTTGAATTGACTTCACTATTGTTGACCACATCCTATTGTTATTTATTAATTTTTTTTGTTAATAGTCATCTGATCATTTTACATGATTTTCCTTTATTAGTTCTGATTGAAGAAACATGCATCCTTACAAATTCTAAATGTGCTATGAGATGAACTACATTCTTTAGTTTTCTAGTAGAAGCAGAATTCAATCATTGTTGAGAATGAGACAAATTTCAATGCAGGCTTGTAGTGCAGCAGGAACATGTAGAGGTTAGACTGGCAAGTTGTTTATCCTTCCTGCTATAGTGATGTGAGAATCTGTCAACTTCTCAACAATTTAGAAAGTGTAACTTGGGTTCAGAATGAGACAAATTTCAATGCAGGCTTGTAGTGCAGCAGGAACAACATGTAGAGGTTAGACTGGCAAGTTGTTTATCCTTCCTGCTATAGTGATGTGAGAATCTGTCAACTTCTCAACACGAATCAACTAACCTAGAGGTGCTCAACATGAAAAGTTTGCAACAACAAAATATGTTACCGATGAAGCACTATATTTCTGACTTGCCAAACACATTGAGTTATTTGTGTACTGTGAAGTGTGAACCTTGAATCAGTTTAGTTTGTTTAGTTTCAGCTGTGATCATTCATTATACACATCTAGATGTGTATACGATGAAGCACTATATTTCTGACTTGCCAAACACATTATTGAGTTATTTGTGTACTGTGAAGTGTGAACCTTGAATCAGTTTAGTTTGTTTAGTTTCAGCTGTGATCATTCAATAAGAGATCATATCATCTTTTTAACTTTGTTTGTTTAAACAATACGATACTATTTATTTCAGGGTGTAAGATGTTGTGCAACTCAAACACAAAACATACTGAGGAAATCTTCTACTGCAACTCTCAAGCGAGCTGATCCCAAAGGTAAAATTCTGCATAACTGGGTGCATGGATCTAAACATATTCACATGTACTGAAACTGATCCTATTTCCATTCTTCTACACATGGGCTGTGCATTTGATTTTATTTGTTATCTATTGATTTATAGGGAAGGTAAATGGATCTAAACTTGATGGCAATGGGGGCTTTCCTCCATTCCGGTTTGGTAGAGGCGGGGGAGGTGGTGGTGGTGGTGGGGGAGGTGGCAGCAACTATTTTGGTGGGTTTTTCCTTTTTGCCTGTGTATTGCTTCTGAATTACCTGAAGGAAGCTGAGAAAAACCTGCTTCAACAAGGGCATGGTTCAAGAGATCAAGCAAGCATTGGGCTGGCGCAATAAACCATTTTCATCTCAGTTACCATTAGTTGAATGTGTTTCGTGTTAAGATTCTTCAATTGCTGATGTGGCAGTTGACCCCCCCAAGCACATTGATGTATTACATGAAAGAGTGGAATGGGTGTCAAATGCTAAATACTGAATAGGTTTGCCGATTGAAATGGGGCACCCGGAATACATAATCAATAAGTGATTGGCTGTCTATTACATATGAGATGGTTATGGCTAAAAAAAAACTCAGCCGGACCCACCATGTGAAATCCTTGAGATACTGGTACACACCAACACCTCTGGCAATGTTTTCCATCTCTGGTTTCGGTTGTTGGCAGTGCGGAGAGAACGCACTTTGGGCATGCAAGTCCTTGACGATCTTGCACCCGAGCAACTCCAGCACACCCTCTAAGGCCTCGTTCGGCTCAAGGGGATTTGATCCCCAGGAGGAACGTATCTAGGGATGGATTCAGTTGATCCCCCTGTGTCACTGAAACCCCGTGTATGAATAAATTCTGCTTCCATCCAATCCCTCTCCTATTAAAATCTGTGTTCGGTTTTGCCCTGATTCTAAACAAGTCCATCTATGATACGTGTGTCTGCTACTGGTGGCTTCCTGTGCTTGACTAAATCAGCAATCGACCTTGTTCAGTTTCAGCAGCACTCCTATAGATAGAGTTGCAGGTGTAGTCATTGTGTCAGATAACCAAGTGAAGGCAAATAATATGTCTAATAGATAACCAAATGGAAATACAATATGAATCGTTGTAATCTGCCTCTGAACAAATAAAACATGTACTTGGTTACTAGTTCTAATTCTACAAATTGCAGCTTTTCCCCTGCTCTATCTACAACCATGTGATAGTAGACACTAGCGGAGCGATAAGAACCAGGGACACAACCAAGTCCATTGCTGTGAGTAGCAAATAGCAGTTGTGCTAGTAAAGATTGATTTTGCAGTGATCTTTGTTTAGAACTTCCACAAAACCGACCTGATATCTGAGCTAAAGTACATAGCTGGGAAACTGGAACCAATAGGCAATTAAGAGAGCTGGATTTTGCAGAGCAGTTAAATGTTGAATTATTACTAGATAAATAAAGTATTAGAAGAGCTCCTGCAATCTGAAAGCCACAACGAAACACAATTATGTCAACAATTCTGCATATTAGCGCAACAATAGTAGGTGCTTGCAGAGAAACCAGGGGGTCAAAAGTCAGAGGCAGTATGTCGACACCGCAACAAATTATTCTTCTCATCAATCTCAGAAAGGGGCTAAGAATAATACTATAATTTATTGATTGTAAATGAACGTTTACTGTACATGCTTTACCACCTTGCTGCTTGCAATGGTGCAGATGAATGATGGCCCCAGCTCCTCTCGTCATATACGCCTTCAAAACATGAAAGGAAACTAGAACTTTCGGAAATGATGTAACTAGCTAAAAGAAGCAGTTTAGTAAGCTTTCTTATGGCTTGCTTATAGGCTTTAAACTGAAAAGGATACATGCTAGCTAAATTGAAGAAAAGGTTAGCAAGATCAGCAATAGTACACCGGCAAGCTGTCGCGCAAGCAAGGTAAGCTGTGTCTACTAGCAATGCATCTACTAGCAATGATTCTACTGGCAAGAAAGGGATAGCAAAATAAGCTTAGCTAGCTCGCACACAAGCAAGTTGTATCTACTAGCAGTACGTCTGGGGGATGAGGAGCGGAAGTCCTGCGGTATCCAGTCGTAGGTGAATCACACGGCGCCACTGCGTTGCGCCAGCGCGTGGCCGCCGCGGAGCAGGCAGCGCTCGGCGTCGACGGCGCGGATGGCGTGCGGGTCAACGGCCACGCTGCTGATGCCGTAGCAGCGGAGCACCACCCGCGACATCGCGAGGCGGCTGCAGCCCGACGTACGGGCGATACCGGTCGCTGGCCGCCGGGATCTACTCAGCGCCGTCATCCCCGCACACCCTCTCTGCCCCGACGCTTACTCCAAGAACAGTGATGACATCAAGAACGGAAGGGAGATGGGAGGGGAGGGAAGGATGGGCGGCGAGTTACCGGGGAGAAGCACGTAGGAGGCAGAGGACGTCGGTTGGAGGAAGATGTCGCCGCCACCGCCGCACGGAGCCGCTCCGTCATTGTGTCGCCGCCGCCTCGCGGATCTGTTCCCCAGGGTGGAGGGCCTGGCTACAAGCCGGGCTGATGAGGAACGGAATGGCTGATTTCTGGACCATCTTCGTTCCAGCGCAGGGCCAACCGAACGCCAATTCCAGGTCTAGCCCGACTCGAAACCAGGCCGGGCCAAGCATGCCGGAACGGGCCACGTTCCAGGCCCGGAATGGTCTAACCGAACGAGGCCTAAACAATCCCACAAGCTAAATTTAGAGAGTCAAACAGAAAAGTTGAGCTCCAGTAGGGCCCTTTCTTGACCTCGTATTTTGGAGAGGCCACCAAATTTATCCCCCACCCTTCATTCCTAGGGGGTCTCTAGGGAGGCCTCCATCCTTAGGGGCTATCGTTGGAGTTGAAGTAAGTTTTGAGACCCGTAAAAAATAGATGAAGCCCCCATTTGATATTTGAAGGGCCTGATTTAAGGGTTATTGCTAGAGTTGCTCTTACCGGCAAGCTTTGGTTCCAAAACGGTTCACAAACAGGAGGACCGTCCAGCAAATGCCATCTTGTCCTTGGTCCTTGTATGGTTGCCTATAATAGAATCCTCGGTATACCGCCCCATTTGGCATCCAATGAGAAGATAAATAAGAAATAGAAATCATCGGTATATGTTTGTGCCTGGAAACAACAACGGGGATGCGAGTGACGCGAGAAGACAAAGGGAGTGCGTGCGGCGGTGTGGGATGACGAGAGGAGATGAGACACTGTGGGTAGATTAATGCGCATATGTTGCTACGGGTAAAGGGGTCTTCGCGAGCGAAAACATAGAGCCATGGACGTTGCCGATTCTGCATCTTGTTAGGAGCATGGTAAAAGAAGATATCCTTGGTAGATGTTGTGTTTGGGAACAATGGCGGGATGACGACGGGGATGCGAGTGACATAACAAGATGAAGGGGTGCATGCAATGATGTGGGATGGCAAGAGGAGACGAGGTACCGCATGTTGGTAGCTGATATTTTCAAAAGAATACAACATACTGAGGAATGGCGGGTTGATCTCTATAAATATTTAAATATTTTTAGGGGGTTTGTAAAATTATCGTGCACCACGGCTGAATCAATTCTTAATTTAGTATTACTAGAAAATATGCATGTGCGTTGCTACTGATGGACTAGACTTCATTAACGAAGGCACATGGGAGCCATGGACGCCACCGATTCCGCATCCGACGTGAAGCACAAAAAAGACGTCTGGGAATGACGGCGGAGTGATGACGGGAATGCGAGGGATGTGAGACAACGAAGAGTGCATACGGTAGTGCAGACCACGTGAGAAGGTGAGGCATTGTGGGTTGATTAATACCACTGCGTTGCTACGGATGAGGGGACTTCATAAGTTCGGGCGAGTGATAGCTGTTGACTCTTCTTACATCCGCTATCAGGATTTGTGATCTCGGTAGCGGTGCAATGAGTATTTTGTTGGTTTTATTTATGACTCAATAAAATATATAAATATTTCACAAGCACATAGAATTACCGCGGTAACATTTTACCCGAGAGTATTCCAGAGAGTATCGTAATTTATATTTTTAAAAGGGAAGCACTATGGAAAAAGTATTAGTAAACAACTATTCAAGAATATTACAGAGAAATATACTACTATTAAAGCGGGGATAAAGGTAATGATAGGAGTAGAGAACCATGACACTCAACTCAAGGATAACTCAGGTAAGGCAAGAGAAAGGACTAGCTAGTTGGGAGGACAACGAGACGAGGTAAGATTTATAGGTACTTTACCTATTCGGGTTACTCGGAAAAAGATATACAACAGCTGAAGAACAATGCTTATAGATCAAATCTAACTCTATTGTCTCAACGTCGGGACAGGACCCACCGGCAAGTTCAAAGGGATGGGAAGGGGAATTGCTAGTCACCCGGGGGTAGCCCTACATGGCCAAGACTAAAGTGGTGGATTATAAAGGCCGATAGGTCTGCCACCACCTACAGATACCACACTTACATTGAATTGGGTGTACTCTAGGATCACCTTCAAGTCTAGGCACCAAGCCTACACTTGTCAAGTTCTACTTACTCCCCTAGAAAGAGAAAGAAACCCTGTCAATGCCCAGGTGATAATTCCCCTCAAGTAATTGAGCAGAATCGAAGAGACCGGCTGAGACAAAGACTTAAACAAGAACTAAAAAAACTAGAGCCACAACTTCTATATTCTAAACACGATATACTTGCAGCTAGAATAAAGTAGATGCAGAATATAAATGACTCGAAGGAAATGATAAAGATTGATAACTAAAATTCTTACAAAAGAAAAAGTAAAAGATACAAGAGCTTATACTAGAGTCTCGGAAGGCGACTCGGGAACCTCCGAGGCAAAACTTGACTCAACTCTAACTCCCAAACTAAACTATCTTAATTCTACTAAATAGAGTGATAAATGGATCTCCTAGCTTGGTGTGTCTTCAAATGGGCATGGACACCTCCATTTATAGGTGGTAGAGGCGGTTGGGTGCAGCACCGGCCAAGGCAACCCGGGGGCGGGGTTTGGGGGGGGGGGTATGTTGAGGGAGGGGTTGCCCGGCCAGTTCGGCCGAACCATCCATGAGGCACCAGTTCACCTCCCACGGCCTGGATTGCCTCTGAATGGCAGTTGTGCATGTGGAGGGCTTCGGCCGAACTGGGCCATGTGCCCTGTTGCCCTCCGATGCACCGACTCTGCCTTTGTGGACGTCCAGGTATGCCTCCCACCGGCTCAGTTTGGTTGGTTTGTGCTTCTATGACGCCAGCGATCCGTGTGATCTCACCCGGTCAGTGCTGACTCGAACCAGGTTGTTCGGCCGAATTGGCCACTTTTGCTCCATTAGTGCAAATTACATATTCAAAAAAACTCGTGGAACTTCACTAGAATATAAATCTAAGTATATGAAAGGATACATCTGACCTCGTTTATTCCCGAGAATTGGTGGTTAAAATCTAACAAGCGCCAACAAGCTCCCTCAAGCTTTAAAGGTCGACAAAAACAGTGTTAGTAGATTCATTGTTAAACCATAATAAGATGCAACTTTTTTCTATTTAAAATGTATTATTATTTAATATATTATTGGCCAAAGATAAAAATGACTGACTTTGGACAAACCTAAATGAAGGTATATCCCGAGATGAGTACAATGTGATAGGAAAATCATATAGAAACTTATCGTTAATAAAAAAATAATTACATGATCAGTAGGACTTTACTTTCCTGCTTTACATCTCATGAATGACTAATGCTACATGGCCGGTCGCCGTCACAGGCAACAAGGACTATACTATGTACAAGGAGATTAACTGTGCAACAATACATATCTTATCCTGACATTAAAAATATAGACTTTGAGCTAAATCTATTTCAACCCGTTCGTTATACACCGTCTGATGCAAATGATTGACTTGCTTTAGAATTTTCGGGGTCACTCGGAGCACTGGAATTTTCTGCAGCTCTTGACGGGGGCAAACTGGTGCTTGATTCATGATTCTGTGTAGCATCCAATTCCATCCCTGTCCCTGATGAGGATTTTCCTTCTGCGATACCAGCAAGTTCAATAAGAAACCACAGGAAAAAAAAAAGAAACAGCACATTTCACAAACACAAAACAAGATAACACAATTCTCATGTGCCAACTGTAAACCAATTTATGTGGCTATAATTTCACTAGAAAGAGTTCAAGTTCCTCAGTTCAGTTAGAAAGAACTTGACCTACCTACCAAATTTGAGTTGAAGAGTACTCAAATCTTGGCTGGTGGAGGTGTACATCTACACATGTTGCCAACTGAGCTAGGTCCAGTTCCTATTTTTAATTCATTTCAGCCTGCTGGTTTTTCTACGTGAAACAGAATGGCTAATTTGAAAAGTAAAGGATATAGAAGGGGTGACTGCTCTTTCAGTACATCCAAATGTAACTAGACAGATATGTCAAATCAGCATGCATGTTATTGAAAGGTAGAGTATCTTAGAAATCCATCTCACCATTTACTTTTCCACGTGCAATAATTAGCCGGAGGTAGTTTCTGAATTCCCTCAACACTGCATTTTCTTGCGCAGTATGTAGCTCTGAAATGTCCTGATCATGCAATGACACTGGAATCGAACTTCTATAAGTTGTTCCGAATGTGAGATCCTGCTCATCACATAACAGAGCTCGTGTTCCTGGAGAGGCAGGCCTAGAATCCTCTTGGGTGTTAGAGCAATGTGATCCAGAGTCATCAGGAATTTCCTGATCTATATTGGTCACATTGCCAAGTTGACTAGCAGCAGCTTTTTGGACTTTCTCGCTCTCATCCAAATTTCGATCAGGAGTCGTGCAGATTTCCCTATCTATTTCCATCTCCACTTTGTTATCTGCAAATGTGGGAAAATACTATGTAAAACTAAATCTTGATGATAGCACTTACAATTTTATTAGTTCATTTGGTGCTGAAAATAGAATTTGTTTTAGTTGATTTGGTGCCGAAACATCAAACCAAAAGGATATTTCAAGTGTGAATCGCACTGATAGTTACACAAAATTTTTCCCAACTAAAGCAGCACTATTCTTCTAGTTGTACAGATTGTTAGTTAAACATAAAAGCAGATATGAAAACAATCATTTTCTGTAATTTTATAATAACTATGCAGGCATCTAAAGTCCAAATGACACATTATCAGGTGCATAAGGCAATGTTAAATGTATTAACAAAAATTCTCGAGATGCAATTATAAAACAGCATGATTTTTTTCATTTGCTTCTGATCACCATGGTAGCTCATTTTTCCCTTGTGAAAAAATAAATTCACGAAATTAGCATGTACTTGCACAAAGGTTGAAATATCCAGTCAAACAGAAAAGGATGTACTTGTGTACCAGCTATTGTCGTGAATCCTTCTGCTGCCTTTCTGCATACCAGCACCAAATGGTTGGCTAGGTCATTGACATCAGCAAGATGGATAGTGTTTGCTAGCGGAGACCTAACAAGATAGCATCTCATTAGAAGGATGCACAAAGCGTACAAGTAGTAATCAAAGTAATACTACTGCAATATCCATTAATGGATAAAAATATATTGGTTCGTGCTATCAAACTAATATTTGCATACTTTAAAGAAAATAATCAGTATAACATATTGAATCAGAGAGCAGAGATGCATCTTGGATTGTCTAAAAGCCACATTTTTTTAACAGAGTGAAGTATTTGTTTACTTTTTTAATCATTTTTCTTGGTGGAACTTGTATTCTTTCTGGGTTTCAACTCTAGCCTAGCCCAACTTGCTTAGGATCAAAAGGCTTTGTTAGTGACGGTGATGGTGTGTTGAACAGAGCAGCATACTGTCATATTCAGAACTAACCCAACATCATAGACTTCATGACCAGGTATGCCTCCCACCGGCTCAGTTTGGTTGGTTTGTGCTTCTTTGCTCCAGATTGATGACGCCAGCGATCCGTGTGATCTCACCCGGTCAGTGCTGACTCGAACCAGGTTGTTCGGCCGAATTGGCCACTTTTGCTCCATTAGTGCATATTTGTCAATCATGTACATGCAAATTACATATTCACAAAAACTCGTGGAACTTCACTAGAATATAAATCTAAGTGTATGAAATGATACATCTGACCTCGTTTATTCCCGAGAATTGGTGGTTAAAATCGTGCCGTAACAAGTGCCAACAAACTCCCTCAAGCTTTAAAGGTCGACAAAAACAGTGTTAGTAGATTCATTGTTAAACCATAATAAGATGCAACTTTTTTCTATTTAAAATGTATTATTATTTAATATATTATTGGCCAAAGATAAAAATGATTGACTTTGGACAAACCTAAATGAAGGTATATCCTGAGATGAGTACAATGTGATAGGAAAATCATATAGAAACTTATCATTAATAAAAAATAATTACATGATCAGTAGGACTTTACTTTCCTGCTTTACATCTCATGAATGACTAATGCTACATGGCCGGTCGCCGTCACAGGCAACAAGGACTATACTATGTACAAGGAGATTAACTGTGCAACAATACATATCTTATCCTGACATTAAAAATATAGACTTTGAGCTAAATCTATTTCAACCCGTTCGTTATACACCGTCTGATGCAAATGATTGACTTGCTTTAGAATTTTCGGGGTCACTCGGAGCACTGGAATTTTCTGCAGCTCTTGACGGGGGCAAACTGGTGCTTGATTCATGATTCTGTGTAGCATCCAATTCCATCCCTGTCCCTGATGCAGTTAATATGATTCAACACAGCACAAAAGAGTATTGAACAGAGCCTAGTATATAACGCAAAAGGAACTTGTAAGTTACTAGCCACTTAGCATATAATTGGATGCTGCACAAAATCCGATTATTCCACCTACATGACTTCTAGAGCAGGGAATGTTCAGAAAGATTGTTATGCTGCAAGTATGAAAGCACAGTGCAAAGAAACATGATAAAACAAGCAGCAAGGTAACATCAGTGCATCAGTATGGACTGTTCTTGTTCAAGGATTCAGCCTAACTTTATAGATGTGTCTACAAACGGCTAGCAGGAAAATCCATGGTTTATACAAGCACAAGCGCGGTACGAGAAAAATGCAAGTAGAAATATGGAACAGGCACAGACTCCATAAAGATGAAAAACATCTGTTTATCCAATTATGTATAACTTGCTATTATTTCAAAGCAATTGGCTATTGTAGTACCACAAAATACATCTAAACTATTCCACTAGTGCATTGAATGTACCTTCCGAACACTGGGAGTAATTGGGCCGTTTTCAATCTTTGGTTGAAAGGCGTTTGGATTCCGTAGCTTTGTGTTGTTAATGGCCTCCTGCCTAACCTTTTCATTCTCAACAGTGTTTCCACATTGTTTACAATTGCATCCATCACAATAATCGCCTGCTGCAAAACACTCACAGTACCTAAGAAATATATGTCAAGTTAGTGACTATACCATCAATTCGCATGATGCTCTGTTCAT
>OAMR01000339.1:287662-298379 GCA_900205405.1 Echinochloa crus-galli
AGATTTATCAACTTGAGATAAAATACAGAGGTTGAACCTACCTAATTGCAAGTATTAGCAACAAGTTGGAAACACAACATTCCACTGAGAGAAAAGAAAATAGATAAATGGACAAAGCTAAAACTGCAGATTTCGCTTGAAAATGATTCAACAACAATATCTACTTCTCAAAGCGAAAATTGATGTAATCAACTAATTACGAATCCTTTATCTATTTTTCCAAGGCATTACTCAAGACCAAAGGAATTGGCTCAGCTCATATAATCACGTGTTGTTAACATATTGTTCCCCTTGTGAGAATAAGGGTAATGGAGGAGACTCTTATGCAACCGAATTGATCATCCTATTTGTTTTCTCTGCTGTGAAGAGATCACCGATTCAACTCTAGATCACATTTTCAAATATGGGAAGTTCACATTAAATGAATAACTAAGTTTAGTTAATCGCTGGCATAATAACATACGTAAGTCCTTATTTGCATGCAAATATAATGTAGAACTATGCATTCGCTGGTATCATTCAATTACATTGAATGTTTTAATAAATGATGTGCATGACTGAAACAAAAAATCATATGCTAGATTACTCACAGCTTTAAACATTGCGAGTTTTTGCAGTTACAGTGTTTCTTTTTCTTGGCTGGGGTGCCACTCTTCATTTCAACCACAGGCTTCCTGAAATAAAAATCGAAAAACAATATATAAGCAAAAGAAGTCGTTTGCAGTTTGCAAATGAGTGCAGTGCTTACCTTGTTTCTCCAAGCAAAAATGAAAGTGTACTCACACATGAGCAACAAACTGACTTTTGCTAATAAATACTAACATCATGGATAAGGCTCATTTCGGTAAATAAAAATACAGAATTAGGATGGCTATTGTGAGATTGTTTCAGCACACATTCTTTCCATCTGAGCTCCAAGGCATAGAAGAAAATGAAAAACCATTAAGACAACTAGCCAAAACAATCATTCTCCCAAAATGACACCTCAGAGTTAAAAAGCTAGGAATGAATCATAGTGAAATATATAAGCCTATTTGTCTACAACTTCCACAACACTCATATTAACATTTATAGCAGTTAAAATTCAAAATGATTAATAATGTCACTAGAAGTGAAACATTCAAACCCTAATAACCATACCAGAGCATTGTAAAGTACTGAAGTTCCTAGTGCCACATCTTAGCACAAATTATATAGGATAATAGTGTCCCCATGCCCTGAATAAAGAAAAAAAAATCCCCTAAACACGACTGAGTGACTTCTGTATAGAAGCACCTGAAAAGAAAATGCATGGGACTGAATTCTCGACACCCATAAGTAACAGACCGGACAACAGAATTCAAATTCTCAAGAGAAACAATTTGCTCACACAGAAGGGTTGATGGCCATTGGCCAAGGCTTCGTCACCAGCATAGAAGGCTGCACCGGCACCGCTGCCTTTGGCTGCTGTTGCGGCTGTTGTGGCGCCGTTGGCTGGGCGGCGGCCTGGGGCGAGGTCGCCGGAGCCGGCGGCTCCACTCGCTGCTGCTTCTCCTGCTCCATCACCAAACCAAATTTTCCACCGGTTTAGGTCACGAAACCAAAGTCCCCCGATGGCTTCTCCGATTTATCTGTCTAAACCACTCGGAGAGGCCTCAAAATCCAACCTTTCCGCGCTTTCTCGCGGAATTGGAGCAGTTTGGATCAGGGAGCCAAGAACTAGTTCCTGGGCGACTCCCAACTCGGGAGAATAATCAAAAAGCGAGGGAAAAGAAGAGCGCCGATAGGAGGGGATCAAATCGAAGAAGCGGAATTCGAGGATGAGAAGGAGAAGGATTCGGAGAGGTGAAGGCCGAAGAAACTTGTGCCGCGGGCGGATTTGGGAGGGAGGTGGTGTGGGAGGGGTAGAACAAGCTGATGGGCAACGCAGGAGGTTTGGATGGTCTCTCTCCCAAATTTTTGAATCTCAGGTATTATACTCTGTTTACTTTCCTTTTCAGGAAGAATTTTTTGAATATATCTGTGATTTTAAATCCTTTTCCGCTGAATACAACGCACATATCAGCAGTAGAGATTAATTCCGTAGGCAGACCACAAACTTTCAACGTTTTACATTTTTTTCCTTAGTGACAAATTTCACCATTGAATTTGTCGGGAACAAGCACATAATTATTGGAAAGTTTTATGAACAAGCACATAATTAACAAGCATTATCAGCATCAGATAAATTATACTCTCCGTTCTAAATTGCTATTTATTTTCAAGTTATTCTAAATAAAATTGTTTAACTTTGATCGAACTTACAAAAAAATAATATATCCAACATATAAATAAATTCTCTATCAAAATACAAAGAGTCAATCAATAGAACTTGCCCAACAAAGAGTCAATCAATATCAGCCACCAGCGAGCACTGTTTTTCTCTTAGTAAAAGCCAACACCAGCCACCAACCACCAGCAAACAATATTTTTCTCCTAGCAAAAACCAGCACCAGCCACTAGCCAGTCGAATAGGCCACAATACCATACTCAGCTGTTGTAACATCCCGAAAAATTGCGTAGGGTTTGTTAATGCAAAAATGTGTATTTTAAAATTTTTGGTGAATTGTGTGCATGCAAACAAATATATAAGATTGTCTTCTTATTGCTCCCTTTACTCCTAAGCAAATTTAAATTTAAATTAAAAATTCAAATTGAAGTGCTAAGAATTAAATAGTTTGATTTGGTTTTTATTTGGCTTTATGGTTCTTTGTTTGAATTTGAATTCAAATCTAGATTTGAATTCAAATTAAAATCTAACCTAAAAGGAAAAGCTAACCTAAGCCCCTAACTCCCCGTGGGCCCTAACCCCCTAACCAATCTAACCCGGCCTGCTAAGCAGGCCAAACCTTGAGGCCCAGCGAATTCCCCCGTGGCCCAAGCCAGCCTAGCAAGCCGCGGCCACGCCCTCACCTTTTTCCCCTGCCGACAGGTGGGTCCCACCCGTCAGCCACACACTGCACCCAACCACCCTCTTCCTCGCGCCCGGCTGCTCTGCTTTCCGCCGCTGGGCCAATCCCATCACGGGAGCACCGCGGCCCGTCCTGATGTTGACGCGTGTAAAGGTGGCACGGACGCCACCATCTCTCGCCGACCACCGCGCCGCCGCCAAGCCGAGGTCGCCGCCGTCCGTGTGGCCGACGAGGAGGAGTCGGACCAGGACCGCCGCAAGGAGGAGACGAGCGCCGACGCACCGCGAGTTTACCCGAGTTGCAGCGATCGCCTACTTGACCCGAGGTGAGTCGGCACCGCCGCTCCCCTGTTTTCCCTTTCTGCCGTTCGCCGCCATAGCCAAGCCGTCTGGGACCCAGTCTTCGAGCCGTGGCCACGTTCTTCTACAAGACCTCATCGTCGAGCCGCTAAACCCCTTTTGCAAGCTGTCGTCGCCGATCTTGCAGCCAACGCCGCCGCGGACCGGGAGGCCGGTCACCACGCACGAGCCACGGCCGTGTCGCGGCCACGGGGTACCGTGAGCCCCCGCACGCGCACCCAAGCCCAAGCCTTGAGCCGTGACCCAGTAGCTGCTGGGGCTTGCGCACGCACACCGGAATCCTGTTAGCGCCGCCGCGGACCGGGATGCCGGGATCCCGCGAGCGCCGCCGCCGAGCCAAGCCGTGCGCATGTCGCGCACGAGCGTTAACCCCGCTACTGGCCGCGCCGCTGTGGAAACGCTCCGCCGTGGTCTCGTGCGCCGTCGCCGTGCCGTCATTGAGCGTTACCGGCCACCGTCGTGTCGCCATGGAGCGCCAAGTCGCACCCGGCGTCGCGTCGCGCTGCTCTGGGGCGCGCATGTGTTCGCGTGCGGGTAGCCACAGGGTGGGCCACACCAAGTTGTGGCCGGCCGCCGCACTGGATCCGGAATAGCCGCACCCGATCCGGCCACAGCTGTTCCCTCGCATCCATGGGCCGCCAGCCCAAGCTTATTGGGCCGGCCTAAACCTTTCAGCCCAAGTTTGGCCCATAAACCTTTAATCTTTTTCTTTAACCGCTGACAGCCCGGCCCCACCTGACAGCGACCCTAGACGACTGACATGGGCCCATTGACCATTGACCGGTCAATGTTGACCAAGTCAACGCTGACGCCAGTAGGGCCCACTGCTGACGTCAGCAATGCCGTCCCATTTATGATGTCAGCATGACGTCATCAACAGACTAATTTCTGTTGTTTTTCTTTTTCAGAAAATCATTTATTAATTTGAGAAAATCATTTAAACTTTGAAAATTCATAATAAATTAACCGTAGCTTAGAAAATATAAAACCAATTTCTATATTTTTCTAAAATCATGACCTACGCGTTAGAATAGAGTTTGATGTTGTTTGGGTCTTCTTGCCTCATCTTTTTGCGTTTTCTTTGCTAGTAGTCGCCGTTCTTATTTACTGTCCGCGACTTTAGGAGCACCGGAGGCCCAGGAGGAGCCCGACTTCTATGACAACTGCTTTGACGAAGAAGAGGACCTTTGCCCAGGTTCACGCCTAGCCATCCTCTGAAATACCTATTAGTCATGCAACTAGTATGCTAGTGCTTTACTTTACTCGCATGATGATATGCCTGCACTGCCGTTTACACATCGTGTTTCCTTGCTACCTATTATCCATTATAAATGAATGCTATGCTTGCATGTGTTGGGATGGATGTGCTTGGCGTGAGTTGGGTGGTATGGGTGGCGTAGTGCAGCGAGGCGGTGGAAGCGACTAATAACAACCCGATCTTTTGATTGGGGGTGCTTGGGGACTACAGTCAGGTAGTCCCTACGGAGTACCTGTTGCGGGTACATAGTTACTTTGGATACTCTTGAGGAGTTGGGCGGCCATACCTATAATAGGTGCCAATTGCGGACCGTTGCGGCGGATCGCTTTTGATGCTGATGCTCGCTTTGCCAACAGTTAAGGACCGTTTCAATGGCGGCCTTCAGATTCGGGATATGCAATGCTCACCGTCTACCCAGAATGGGGAGGGCTCTAGCAAGCCTACTGAGTGCGGTGCCAGGACTGTTAGGAGATTCGAGTTTGATATGTGTAAGGGGGACTCATCGCGGCGTACTCTCCCTGATTTACCACTGCCCCCGACTGGCCCCGGTGGGAAGGTTTCACACCCCTGGGCAGCTGTTAGCTCAGATGTTTCAAGAGCATAGGGAAGCAGGATGACACCGTTACTTCTTAGGGTCTATGCCATGGGCTGCGTCTCAAGATTGCTCATTGCCGTCTGCAGCCCGGATGGTTCCAGGAGCGCAACCTCTGCAGAGTGAAAACTATACGTATAGTCGTGTCCACGATCATTAACGACCCATCTGATATCGTCTAGATTAGCTTGGAATTCTGCTTTCTTACCTCTACCTTGGATTGAGATATAAGAGTTTGGTCCAGCGTTGTTGATGAGACAGGTGGGGAGGGAGCTCACCGTGTTGAATAGAGAGTGTTAAGGTGTTGGTGGATGATTCATGCGGGAACCTGTCGTGACAGGATGAGCCCGAGTGGGAATGCGATGATGGGTTGGATCTGGCTGAGAGTGGTGAGAAAGGTGTTGGTGATGAGATATTATGGGAATTGCTGCTCGCGCATAGGAAACCCTAGCTTATTTTCCTTGAACCCTTTTTATACTAGTTAGGCCACCTTAAACCATTGCTGCATAATTTGGTTAGTGACGTGAACCTGTCCCATTTCCATGGGGACAGACTTTAGGTACACGGGTGAAGACACCGAGTACGAGTTCAACCACGACAGGTGATATGACTGTGGGCTTCGTGCTATGCTCAAGGATGCCTGCGGGAATGGAGGCCAGAAGCACCTGATGAATAGCTATTCCGCTGCGTAGCTGTTTTCTTATTGTCGATTTAGTCCAGAGGGCTTGTATCAGACCGCTATGTATTAATATTATGTTTATGGATGTTTTAATCGAGGTATGGATGTGATATTCCGCTGAAATGAGTTTTGTACGTGACATCCGTCTTTCCTGAGACTATCACGAGGGTACAGCGAGTCAGATTTCCGTTGTTGGAAATCCTACTCAGCTCCTCGGCTCGGGCGGGTGCTGATGTTGTGGAGTACTGATGCGGCAAGCTAGCAACAAGGAAGACCGAATTGTCCCAGCTGAAATGGTGACTCGGAGAGATGGATTAGATATGTAGAGAGACGGAGCCTTCGATCAAGGATGAAGAGGTGAATATACAGATTTCATCATAAGACAAGAAGATTAGGACAGCTTCAGTGTGTACTTTTTGAGGGTGCCAAGGGAGTCTTTTGGGCTTAGGCTGTTGGCACTAGTGTTCCTCTATTTTCCTCCCCTAAACGGAATATTCTGTCCTAGTCATCGAGATTCCTTTCCTCTATCCCAATTTCTCCCACACCCATCTCTTCTCTATCATCTTCCCCTATCTCAACTATCACATATTTTATTATTTCCTTACCCCCGTTCTCTCTTTTCTCACCCCCCGTCTCTCTCTCTTCTACCCACTAGTATGCTAGCGCTTTACTTTACTCGCCCTGACTGGCCCCGGTGGGAAGGTTTCACGACCCTGGGGCAGCTGTTAGTTCAGATTGTTTCCCGAGCCCAGGGAGGCAGTATGGCACCGTTACTACTTAGGGTCTTTTCTGTGGGCTGTGTCTCAAGTTGGCTGATCCCCAACTGCAGCCCGGATGGTTCCAGGAGCGCAACCTCTGCAGAGTGAAAACTATACGTATAGTCGTGTCCACGATCATTAACGACCCATCTGATATCGTCTAGATTAGCTTGGAATTCTGCTTTCTTACCTCTACCTTGGATTGAGATATAAGAGTTTGGTCCAGCGTTGTTGATGAGACAGGTGGGGAGGGAGCTCACCGTGTTGAATAGAGAGTGTTAAGGTGTTGGTGGATGATTCATGCGGGAACCTGTCGTGACAGGATGAGCCCGAGTGGGAATGCGATGATGGGTTGGATCTGGCTGAGAGTGGTGAGAAAGGTGTTGGTGATGAGATATTATGGGAATTGCTGCTCGCGCATAGGAAACCCTAGCTTATTTTCCTTGAACCCTTTTTATACTAGTTAGGCCACCTTAAACCATTGCTGCATAATTTGGTTAGTGACGTGAACCTGTCCCATTTCCATGGGGACAGACTTTAGGTACACGGGTGAAGACACCGAGTACGAGTTCAACCACGACAGGTGATATGACTGTGGGCTTCGTGCTATGCTCAAGGATGCCTGCGGGAATGGAGGCCAGAAGCACCTGATGAATAGCTATTCCGCTGCGTAGCTGTTTTCTTATTGTCGATTTAGTCCAGAGGGCTTGTATCAGACCGCTATGTATTAATATTATGTTTATGGATGTTTTAATCGAGGTATGGATGTGATATTCCGCTGAAATGAGTTTTGTACGTGACATCCGTCTTTCCTGAGACTATCACGAGGGTACAGCGAGTCAGATTTCCGTTGTTGGAAATCCTACTCAGCTCCTCGGCTCGGGCGGGTGCTGATGTTGTGGAGTACTGATGCGGCAAGCTAGCAACAAGGAAGACCGAATTGTCCCAGCTGAAATGGTGACTCGGAGAGATGGATTAGATATGTAGAGAGACGGAGCCTTCGATCAAGGATGAAGAGGTGAATATACAGATTTCATCATAAGACAAGAAGATTAGGACAGCTTCAGTGTGTACTTTTTGAGGGTGCCAAGGGAGTCTTTTGGGCTTAGGCTGTTGGCACTAGTGTTCCTCTATTTTCCTCCCCTAAACGGAATATTCTGTCCTAGTCATCGAGATTCCTTTCCTCTATCCCAATTTCTCCCACACCCATCTCTTCTCTATCATCTTCCCCTATCTCAACTATCACATATTTTATTATTTCCTTACCCCCGTTCTCTCTTTTCTCACCCCCCGTCTCTCTCTCTTCTACCCTCCCAACTGCCGTACCTCTCCCTCGGCCCGTCCGCCGTGTCCTCCCCTTCCCTCTTGTGCCCCTCCACCGGCTCTCCATCCCTGCCGCCATCTCCCTTCCTCTCCCTCCCCTCTCCACCGCCGCCGACGTCCCTCCCGTGCCCCTTCGCCGGCTCTCCCTCACTGCCGCCTCTCCCTTCCTCTCCCTCCCCTCTCCACCACCGTCGACGTCCCTCCCTCTCCTCCCCTCTCCCCACCGCCGCTCCCTCTCCTCCCCTCTCCCTATAGCTGCTCCACCGCTTCGGGTCCCCCTCCTCCCCTCCCTCCTCTGTCGGCGGCGTCGAGCACGGGAGCCTGGAGGCCGCGCAGCAGCTGCTCCCGAGGCTTCGATGTGGCGGCCGCGGTGCAGGTGCAGCAGCAGCAGCGTGCGACGGAGGGGAGCGGCAAGGCGGCGGCGGTGTCGAGGCCGGCGCGGCGGTGATGGATGCCCGGCGTGCCCACCTCGGCGAACCTGCGGACGAGAGCTCGTGTCTCCTGCCCCTCCTCCGCGTCGGGCGGCGGCGGAGGGCTGGAGGCCCGGGCTGTGTTGTAAAATCAGCACCTTACGCTAAGCACACAGCAAGCTGAATTAGCTAGCTTCACACGTGGCCTGAGCGTTTGAATCCAAAGGCGTGCCGGTCAATTTTTCCCTGAAAACTTTGACAAAAAGAAGAAAATATTTAGATAAAAACCTGGAACGTGCCGGAAAATATTTAGAAGAAAATACCAGACAGTTCCATATCTACGGCTACAAAGCCAATTTTGAGTGACATATAGCTATGAACAAGCTATCTGTCAACAATCAAAGTATCATTCGGTAATCGATAAAGCATATAAGAAATACGCTGCCGAACACGTGACGTCAGCATGACGAAAGATCGGTATTTGCTTAAGTAATCATTGCAGCACATGACCATAACCGATCAATGAGAACAGAGCATGATAAAATAAATAGGAAGCGAAAAGTATAATCATAATTTTTAAATAAACAAGAATGCATAGGTTAAAAGCACTAGTCTACCGCATGTCTAGATACTTTCGAACCCGTCAAGCATAAAAACAAACAAGTTAATCCACCACATGATACAACTTGTTTGAAATCACACCACCAACAAGAATAGATCAATCTACCGCATGATATACTCTAAACATGGAAGGCTAGAAGCACTCATTGTTTAAAACAAAACTATGAGCACGTTTCACTCGTGAAAAGACCGCCGAATACGGCTATACAGCCGAATCGGGTTCCATGAAGAAGGAACAAACTTTGTCAATGATGATACATCTATCAGATCAGAGGGCTATGAATTTGATTTTTCATGATTTGCTTGATCTTTGCCAAAATCTAATAGAGCCGATAACTTGCCTCAAGCTAAACCTTAGTCTACCGCATGGCTCATGATCTAACAAGGAAGCCTTCTTATACCAAGCTTAAATCCACCGCATGATACTAAGCATGATACAAGGTTGCCGATACTTACGGAGGTCGACGGATCGATGATTCCCCTCGAAAGAATTCGACGACACGATTAAAAGACTCGAAAGTTGGCGCAGGGCCGGTTTGTTGTGTAAATGTTCTATATCTATTACAATCACCATGGGTCTATATTTATACCCAGGTTTTGACACGACTCCTAATCGGTTACGATTACAATATTTATTTCCAAAGATAAACATCGAAGCGCCATATTCATCTCATACCCATCATCAAATCAGTCTTTTCCTTATATTTAATCCACGTCATCACACGTTCCCAAATGCTTCCGTTTCTATCTGTGGAACAGTCCCCTTGCCGAACGACGATGGGCTCCCGACCGCAGAACGTCTTTGCCGAATGCTTTGAAGAAAACCTTCCTTGCCGAATGGTATTATTTATCAAATCCGGCCCACACGTCAGCCTCTTCCTGGTGCCAATTTTTGGTGTTAACACATGCCCCTTCAATTTCGGGACAAAAGATAATTTTATCTCGGAATTGACTTCAAATACTCAACGTCTCTAGGCTAAATCCGCTCAACACCCACTTTTCCTCTTTTTAAATCTCCGGAGTTTCTGTCCAGATCCAAACCCTAGCTCATCGGCTTCTTCAAGCTCCAATCTTCAAATGGCGGACCAAGATCAAGCCTTCCGAGTAAGTTTCATTCCCCTAAGTTCATTCGGCATTACCCCTTTTTTTGAATTGCATCTTAAATTTTCTTCTCGCCTCCTTCTGTTCTTGATAGGCCCTAGCTGCCGAAATCTTGATTCCCATCGAGGAAAAAGCAACATCTTATTTCCTCGGGCCCGTAGGAGATTCAGACCCCTCCGATTTTATTGCGGCCGAATCCCAGAGGATTCCCTTGAAGACCTCATTGACAAAGCCTCACGAATGGCAAGATACTTTCAAGAACTGGCCTCTGCCCCCAATCGCTGGCTGGAGAAACTGGTATAGGAGGATTTTTGATGACAAAAGCCTCCAAATAAAGAACTGGGATAATCTTCATATCTCGCATTGCCTAGAGTTATCTCTAGCCGAAACACCTAAGAATGAGAGCCTCCTGATTGCCGCCTGCCATTTTTGGTCCAATGGTGCAAATGCTTTTCTTTTTGGTCATGGACCAATGTCTCCCACTTTGGCCGATGTTTACATGATGACCGGCCTGAATGTTACAGGAACTGTGCGCCCACATAAGCATAAAGGCTCCTCCAAGCAAACAGGAGTGAAAACAGGAGTTGGATATAAGAAATATATCCAGAATTATATGTCTGACGGCCCTCTGACAGATGTTGAATATAGAGCCTTTCTGAACATGTGGCTATGTAGATTTATCTTCT
>OAMR01000339.1:348395-360495 GCA_900205405.1 Echinochloa crus-galli
AGGACGACTCGGTTTAGGATTAGTCCACTTCTCGTTCTCCGCGGAAATCGATACCTGGAATCCCTTCATCCTGTCCACAAATACTACATATATGCTTGAGAGTTTACTCCTGAAACCTGTCTTGCCTAGTACAATGTCTTGTCGAATTTTGAGTCCCCAGAGTAATCACATTGCCTCAATTTGGTTGCAAGCAAATCTGTCATCGGAGTTTAGTAGAAGTCTTCATGCCTCGGTGATACACTGAAAAAAAAATGATGGTGAGAAAAAGCAAATAAAGGACTCATGAAAGTCCCAATGAAAAAAAAATCCCAAAAAGGGAGAAGAGGAAAATAAAGGGGTCACGAGGCTGAAGACCATTATGAACTCCTCATCCTTAGCTTGCAATCCGATCGAAGGGCAATGGTGAGACGCTCCGGGAACCAATCTTCGGCTCGACAGAAATACATGGCTTGATACGGTCATCACATGAGAGAGACAGAAAAATACAAAAGAAAGTGAGTGCGAGGGAGAAGCTCCAGAGAGCCGAGTGTCAGGGATGAAGGGACAAGGGTCATTTATTTGTGAAAAACAAGAAAACCCCGAATGCAGGTTGAACAGGAGGATTTTGTTGTAAGAATCGTTCCAGTTGTCAACCGCCCAAGATCCAGGGGATAGCCACTACAAATCCATAGGTATGAGAGAAAAGTTTGAAGTATTCAATATGCAAGTATTCATGATATGAAAGAACCCTTACTTTGGTCTTGCTCCTGTTTTAATTTCTTTACTCGGGACGAGCAAAGATCTAAGTCTGGGGGAGCTTGTTGGCGGTCATTACGGACCGATTTCTGACCTCCAACCAAGTATAAAATGAACACAACGGAGACACACACCATAGCAGCTACTGACTATTTCCACGAGTTTTGGTGATTGTCCCGTGTGCAGGAATAAAATGGAGAAACACGGCATATAGAGGTCGGAAATGACCGATTTGGCCGAACGACGCATTTCGGCCGGTTACCCCCCTTAGCTGTATGAGTCGGTGGGAGCCGTCCACGCCATCCAATGACGATGCAAGCCACGCAAGACGACCGCCAACTCATCCCGGGCTCCTGCCACATCACTCCAGGCCGGCTCAACCCAGATGACCGGCAACCCGAATCCAACCCGACGAAGCCCGAAGTCCACCGGAGGCCCTCAAGTCCAGCCCAGGATGCAAACCACGCTGCCAACCGACCCCAGGAGGCAGCCCAGCACGTGTCCAAGCCTGAGGCAGTGCAGCAGTGGGCCGGGCCCACTTCGGCCGAACTGGCCAGTTCGGCCGAAGTGAGGAACCGCCTCCAGGAGCTCGAGGATTTAAATGGATTCATGAAAATTGAGGAGGACAGTGATCTATGGAGTTACATCTGGGGCTCTATGAATTAAGCTTACACCAATCTCATGAGTACTCTACCAGCCCCCCCACTGTTCAAGTGGATGTGGAAGTCTAAGGTGCTGACTAGACACAAATTCTTCTTCTGGTTGCTGCTCAGGGATCGGCTGAATATTAGAAACATGCTCTCAAGTAGAATAGGGAGAGAGGAGAGGTGAGCGTCCGGGAGAGGAGCCGGAGTGTCGGCCCCTCTTCTAGCTGTACCTCTACGGATGCGACTTCACTTCGAGTAACATCCGGGGCATGTCTGGTAACTCTTGTATCTCTCTCTTATTAACTGAGCATTCAGTTCTTACTTACTTTACTTGCATCGTTCTGCGTTCAATGCTTAGTAGTATACTATAATTGTATGCTAGCTGCTTAGCTTGTTTGCTTATCTGTCTGCAGTAGATAAGTATTAGTCGACTAGTTTAGGCGCGGTGCCTGTACTTGAGACTAGCTCAGAATCTACCCGTCGCAACGGAGGTGGTAGCCGTAAGGTGGTGACAGCCCTTCCGGTCTCTATAGTCCATCACGTTAGTTCCGGTGTCTTAGGACCCAAGATTGAGGGTAACTGGCACCCCTTCTCATCCCTTTCTGCGTGCCAGGGGCTCTATAGTCCCGAAGCAAGTAACTGTTCGTATCCTCTGAATTGCTCCGTAGTCAGAAGAATACTCTTACCAGACCTGTACCCTCTCTACCCTCCTACCCTTTCTCTTCTCTCCTTGTTGTCGTCACCCACCTCATCCATTCCATTTCATCCGTTTCATTCCATCCAACTCATCTACCTAGGACAACTTAATTTAGATTCAGACCACTTCTCGTTCTCCGTGGAAATCGATACCTGGAATACTCCCGGTGAAAGCTACATCGTGGCCGTGTCCAGAATGTTGTCGCCCATATAGTATCGGCCATGCTTCTTGCCTCCTCCCACCCTCATGATGACCTCTCCATCAAGGTTATGGCGGCTCGGATCCCACTCTGGCCCATGGATCTGCCTGCCCACCTCTGTGTAGGCATCGACGCAGGGTTGGATGGAAGGATTGGTGTACGTCGGGTGATCCGGGTTGTAGGTGGCCTCGGACGCCTTGCCCTGGTGGGCCAAAACCCATCCCATGAACTCCGTGCACTCAGCGCCTCCATGTGTCTCAGACTGCGTAAAAACAACAAGTTCATTACACACTATCCAAAATTTAGGGATACAATAAAGAAACGAATCCGCATACCCATTTGGCCCTGTATTCGTCGTTGCTACGGCTGCCTTGGTGGTGTGTTGGACCTGGCATCAGCAAACGCCTTTCTCGACCAGCGTTGTGCAGTGCCTCCGACTCCGGTGTGAACCACTTGTCCACTATGCGTTCCCAGCACTCCAAATCTTTACGGCACCAAGATACGGGCTCCTACACATGATCAAGTGAATGACGTATAAGAATATAAAAATAAGTAATGTACGCAATCTAAGAATAGATAGAACTAAATATACCTCCAGGTATTGCTCCCTAGTCAGCTTCAAACCTTTAGCTTCCGTTTTTCCAATCCTACGCTTCACGAAGTTAGCGCCATAGTCTATGACACACTGGACTTGCGCCTCGTAATGCATATCCTTCACCAGCTTCACGCATTTGCGGTGAGCCAAAGTCTTAGCTTCATCCTCAAATCCTTCAGCACACCTGTAAAAATCCTGCAAGATGTATACACTCATTATTTATATAAATGATCAACGAAAACGATTTATTGACAAGTGTAGTGCGAATGAAGACTTACCCATAGCTCGTCCACCACCCGCTCCGCCCTGTTCTCGAAGGTCCTGCGTTGCATATCACGAAATCTACGGCGGCAACGTAGTGGCTCCACGTCCAGGCCGGCTCGCGCCTTCCAGCAAAGTCAACCAGGCCTGGGAAGTGCTTCCTGACCAAAGCACCCAGGATGCAGTTGACCTTGCGCTTGTGAGCACCTCCGCTGAGTTTCGTCCAACCCCTGCCAAAAGTGATTTGAGACAAAAAAAATTAGTTTGTATTGTGATTTTCAGGTAATGAAATGGAATAATATTGGTAACATGTAAACGCAAAGTTACTTACTTGGGCCCATTAGGACGAATCAGCGGCCGTGGGCGTTTTGTGGGGCACTTGGCAAAGAGGCTCTTCGCCGTGTGCCCATGATTTTGCCCACGGCGAAGTTTCGGGCACACGGTAAATCTGGGGATTCCGGTAGTGATTCAAGGTAGTATTTTATTTTCATAATCTTTATTCAAAAGTAACTTTTATATAAATGGAATTTACATGATGACTATTTAAAAGAATATTTTTAAAAAAATTAATTTAGACTATTACGGAGTAGATCTTAATAAAATTTGACGTTGTATATTTTTATTTTTTATTAATATGGTAATTTTTTAGTCCTATTCTTATTATAATGCACGTGGGCGGCTAGCGGATAGGAGTATCCGAGGGCGTTCCTGCTTAATTAGTGCTTACCGCGGCGGTGTCTCCCAGCTCCAGCCCCTGGTATGGTATGCTTGTCCCCGGTATATTCTTGGTCAGAAAATTAAAGGCACCAAAGGGAACAAGTTTTCGAAATAAACAAGGAAACGAGTTGCATGCACAGATGGATGACCAGCATCTGATGCCCATCCACATGCAAAGGCAACAAACACATTATCAAATAATACAGCAGTAAGAAGAAAATTAACCATCGGCAGCATGGCGCTCACATTCCCAGCTGCTTCCACATCAATCGCGTTGCTGCTGATGACCTTGCTGCCCACCCTGGTCGCTCCTGCATCGTCTCCTGACCAGGACGACGACGCCAACGGCAGTAGCGCCACTGACCTCGCCGCGCTGCTGGCTTTCAAGGGGCAGCTCTCCGACCCCTCCGGCTTCCTCGCCGGCAACTGGACACCCGGCACGTCCTTCTGCCGCTGGGTTGGCGTCTCATGCGCCCGCCGCCGCCGGCGCCGCGTCGCCGCCGGCGAGCTGCCGGACGTTCCCCTCCAAGGAGCGCTCAGCCCTCACCTCGGTAACCTCTCTTTCCTCTCCGTGCTCAACCTAACCAACACCAGCCTCACCGGCTCAATCCCCGGCGACATTGGGAGGCTGCCTCGCCTCAGGCGTCTCGATCTTGGCCGCAACGCCTTATCAGGCTCCATCCCAGCCTCCATAGGAAACCTCACCACGCTACAAGTCCTCAACCTCGAGCACAACCTCCTATCCGGAGCCATCCTGGCAGAGCTCAAGAGCCTGCACAGCCTTCTTGTCGTAAATTTTCAGACAAACTACCTCACTGGCCTGATACCAGGCGACCTGTTCAACAACACGCCTCTGCTGAACCAGCTGATCATATGCAACAACAGCTTGTCAGGACAGATACCAGGCTGCGTCGGCTCCCTGCCCAGGCTCGAGCTCCTTGTCCTGCAGTACAATCATCTCACAGGCCCGGTGCCGCCGGGCGTCTTCAACATGTCTAGGCTCCGTGTCATCGCTCTTGCTTCCAATGGTTTACCCGGCCCTATCCCGGGCAACCAGAGTTTCAGTCTCCCTGCTCTGGAATGGCTATCCCTCTCTGACAACAGCTTCAGCGGCCCGGTCCCACCGGGGCTTGCAGCGTGTCGGCGCCTGCGTATTATTTCGATCCCTGACAATTCATTCGAAGGTGTTGTGCCGCCGGCTTGGCTAGGCACGCTGGCGAATCTCGTATACATCTCCTTGTCTCCAAACCAATTTGATGCTGCCCCAATCCCTGCAGCACTCAGCAACCTCACCATGCTCAGTGTTCTTGGGCTCTCGCTTGCTAACCTGACAGGCTCCATTCCTGCCGAGCTTGGACAGCTGCACCAGCTCTCAGAACTGTTACTCTCGGGGAATCAGCTGACAGGAACCATTCCTCATTCTCTTGGTAACCTGTCCAATTTGGCATACCTGCAGGTGGAAGCAAACATGTTGGTTGGATCAGTACCGCCGACAATCGGTAGCATCAACTCGTTGATAGACCTTGAAATCTCGCAAAACCACTTTGATGGGGATCTCGAATTCCTGTCTACTCTGTCCAACTGCAGAGATCTATCTGCCCTTGCCATCGACTCAAATCGTTTCACCGGGAGCCTCCCTGCTAACTATATCGGAAACCTGTCGAGTCAGCTTCAGATATTCAATGCAAGTGTAAACAACATTGCTGGTGGCATTCCAGTCACAATCTCGAATTTAACTTCCCTTGAGATCCTAGATCTTTCGGAAAATCAACTATACAGTGCAATCCCGGATTCGTTAATGATGATGGGGAATCTGAAAGTACTGGACTTGTCCAGGAACTCTCTGTTTGGCACCATCCCATCACATATTTCATTGGTAAATAATCTGCAAAAGCTAATCCTCCTAAGCAACAACTTCTCTGGCCCTATACCAAAGGGCATGGATAACCTTACTCGGTTAGAACAGGTAGTACTATCTCGCAACCAGTTATCATCAACTATACCGCCAAGCTTATTTCATCTCAATAGCCTTGTCCACCTAGATCTGTCCCAAAACATGCTGAGTGACACATTACCTTTTGATATAGGAGATACGGAGCAAATTTACCACATGGATCTCTCTACAAACCGCATTGTGGGCAGCCTCCCAGATTCAATTGGACGACTCCTGATGTTATCATACTTGAACTTATCTGTCAATTCATTCCAGGGCTCAATTCCGGACTCTTTCAGCAACCTAGCCAGCTTACAAACTCTGGACCTGTCCTACAACAATATTTCCGGGGCCATCCCAAAGTACTTGGCCAATTTCACGATCCTCACTAGATTGAACTTGTCTTTCAATAAGCTGCAGGGTCAGATACCAGAAGCAGGAGTCTTCTCAAACATCACACTGCAATCCTTGGTGGGAAACTCAGGGCTATGTGGCGCCTTAGGATTTCCGACGTGTCGAAGTAAATCTCCCACACGCAGTGATCATCACATGCTAAAATATCTGCTCCCCGCAATCATCGTAGCAACTGGAGCTCTAGCTTCCTGCCTATTTGTAATGATCAGAAGAAAAGTTAATAAGAAGCATCAAGGAATTTCTTCTGCTCATGGTGTAGTTGACATAGACAACCATCCATTAGTCTCCTACCACGAGCTCCTCCGTGCCTCTGAAAACTTCAGCGACGACAACATGTTGGGTTCAGGAAGCTTTGGGAGAGTTTACAAGGCCCAGCTGAGCGACGGCTCAGTGGTCGCCGTAAAAGTGATACACATGCATCTGGAGCGTGCAGTCACAAGCTTCGACGTCGAGTGCCGCGCGCTCCGGATGGCTCGCCACCGGAACCTGATAAAGGTACTGAACACCTGCTCCAACCCGGAGTTCAGAGCGCTGGTGCTCGAGTACATGCCCAACGGGAGCCTGGAGACGCTCCTGCACTCATCCAGATCAGCAGGAAGGAAACACCTGGGGCTCCTCGAGAGGCTGGACGTCATGGTGGACGTGGCGATAGCGATGGAGTACCTGCACCATGAGCACGGCGAGGTCGTCCTGCACTGCGACCTCAAGCCTAGCAACGTGTTGTTTGATGAGGACATGACTGCGCGTGTGGCGGATTTTGGAATTGCGAGGGTGCTGCTTGATGATGATGACGATTCCGGCATGGTCTCGGCAAGCATGCCTGGAACAGTTGGGTACATGGCACCAGGTACACTAGCTAAGTAGTTTTGTGTCTGATTGATCAGTGATGATGCTGTGGCTGTGATTACTTAGTTTGTGTTTCTGAATATATATCTGTTGAGCATGCATGGCGAGCGTCGCGGAAGAGCGACGTGTTCAGCTACGGGATCATGCTGCTGGAGGTGTTCACGGGGAAGAGGCCAACCGACGCGATGTTCGCCGGCGAGCTGAGCCTGAGGCAGTGGGTGTACGCAGCGTTTCCCGGAGAGCTTGCCCATGTCGTGGACGGCCGTCTTGTGCCGGAGGCTGGTGGTGGTAGCCTGCTCGATGGGTTTCTTGCGGCGGTGTTGGAGGTGGGGCTGCTCTGCTCGGCTGAGTCGCCGGAGCGGAGGGCGGCGATGGGCGATGTGGTGATGGCGCTGGAGAAAGCGAGGAAGGAGTACGTGCACCGGATCGATCGGTCGGTAGCAAAAACGTGATGCGGCAGCGGTGACGTACGTTGAAGTAACATCGATCGATCATGTATTCATTTTTTTTTTGAAAAGAAGATCATGTATTCATGTGTACACTGTTCCATTGTAAATAAATGAAATCGACATGTCCGGTGCCCACGCGGGCTGCCTGGGGCCGTGGCGGAGCTTGGCTAGGGGTGAGCCGGTGACAGTGAACACGCACGGGTCGGGTCGGCCGGGAAACCTAAAGAGCTTCTGAATTTTTTTTACACTGTATGTCTTTCACTGTTTGAGATTTATGAAGATCAGATGAACGGATCGAATTGATGCAGGAGAAGAACTAACAATAGCGTAGGTGCACGTGGACAGCTAGATGCACGTGGTTGGTAGCATGTATGAGTTGGTCGGATGTGATTCCAATTAGTATCTTTGAATTCATTTTCCTTTTAAACTATAAATTATTTTTCAAATCCGTTTGAACCGTGATGTTAGTTAGAATTTATGCAGCAAAAAAGCTTCAATTTAAATATATTTTATATTTTCAATAGTCCTTTTCTAAATCAACATTTCAGCTACACTATTTCAATATTTAATGTAAGAACTATTGAAATATTATTTTTGAAAAAGTTAATTATTAGTTGAATCTAGTTCAACATTAGGAATATACTAGTTCAACATTTTTGTTATACCGTCTTAACATTTGTAATATACTATTTTAATATTTTTTAAAAAATATTGAATTAGTTTTCTAAGTGTTTTGAACCAATATTTCTAAAATTTTGAATGGGTTGACAAGAATGTTAAATATGGTATCACATGAAACTACTGGAGGCTAATAGAATTCCGTGCCCAAAAATAATTTAAATACGATTACGTGCGCAGCTTTGTTTCCAACGGAACCAAAAAATCTCGAGGGCTGTGCCGTATAGGGGAGGGCGAGAGTAGGCAGAACAGTGGCGGTGAATGACAGCGGTACGTTCGTACAGGGTTCGCCGTGCCCGCTTAGCGATTGGGACGGGCGGTCCTGTGGTTGGAGTCAGCGGGAGTGAGATGGCGTGGCGGACCTGACCGGGGTTCGCCCCTGGTCGCCGTCCGTACGCCATTCGAGGGTGCCCATCTGCCCGCTCGAGGGCTTCGCGGTGGGGGAAGGACGGGAGCAGTTGGCACAGTGCGGTGGAATGACCCGTGCCAGCCCGCATAGTGGTGAAGCGTCAGCACAGCACCGGGGGCAGGTGGTGCAGTGGACCTAACCGTGTCAGCGGCGTGGAGCAGGGCGGAGTCCCATCCCCATCCTTTGACTTGGGCGTTCGGTAAGTCGCGGTATTAAATGCGGGTGCCGGGCGGAGTGGTGGGGCGCTACCACAGCGAATAGAGGGGCGACCTCGAGTGGGGCGGAGTGACCCACTCGTTCGAGGAGGCGTGCGGACCTCGAGCGAGGCGGACGCGGGGTCGTGCCCGCCCGAGGGGGTCAAGGACCCTCGAGCGAGGCAGAGACGCGGTCATGCCTGCCCGAGGGGGTCGAGGACCCTCGAGCGAGGCGGTCACGGTGTCCGCTCCTTGGGCCTTGAGGTGAATCAAGCCGGGATGGCCGTTTGGGCCGCGGTGAGCGGGATCGGGCCGCATTGTCCGGGTGATTTCTGGACCGTCAGTGGTTAAATGTTTTTTGAGGGTGATTATTCCCGGTGGTTAGGGGACCCCCTTGGGATGTCCCCGACAGCACCTCTAGTCACGTGCAAAGTAGAGTGACTAGACCTATAGGTGGGCCCCCACGCTAGGGGTCGGATCCTAAATCTAAAATCTCGCGTTCATACTATAAAATTTGAACTAAATTGACTGAAATTTATTGGTGATACTCAGTGTCATAGTCATCAACTTTGGCTGTGTTTAGTTCCTTGGAAAAGGATGAAAAGGGGTGAAAAAATCACTGTAGCACTTTTCGTTTGTTTGTGGTAAACAATGTCCTTCCATGACCTAACTAGGCTCAAAAGATTCGTCTCGTCGTGTACATCAAAACTATGCAATTAGTTTTTTTATTTACCTACATTTAGCGCTCCATGTATGAGGAGAGAGATTTGATGTGATGGGTGAATAGTGAATTTTAGAGAGAGTTTTTGGAACTAAACAGGCCATTTGTACAAAGTATGGTGGTAGACTTATAGGTGGGCCCCACCTTAAGAGTCAGACCCTCAAACTAGACCTATGGATAGGGGTGGTAAAGGGCTCTCCATTTTGTACTAGAAATTTTAAGGATCGGGCCCTATTAGGGCCGTGCCAAAAAAGTACTAGTTTTTGAGCTAAATTTGTCTAGGGCCAAATTAGATTGTGAAGGAATAAACGGGTCATGATCCATTACCACCCCTACCTATTAGAAATTGGATGTAAATTAATGCATCTAATGGCGTGGGGCCCGACGGATTTACTATATAGATTTTTGGGTAGGATTGGATTGACACGTGTAATTAGATAAAAATGGGACGAGTGGGTTTGGGAGCGGGTTTGGCCCCCTCTAACGGGTCACGGACTCACGGCTGAGCTTTGAGAGACTCAGCCTTTGAGCATCATTGTTGGCTGGGCCTCAACCTGAGCCAAGGCCTGTGTCGGCATGTGTCCTCGCACGCTCTTAGTGGTTCCGTCCGCCCACTGCAACAACACCCAAGACGGAGAAACCTATATGGCTTCCGAAAGTTTTTTTTAGCAACTTAGTTTCCACTGTTGAAGATTCTTGTAACGATCGAGATGACATCTTTATTTGCATCCGAAGCGGGTTCACAACGCACGGGTGCGAACTGGCGGGAGCTGTCTGACGTCGGTACGGACGAGAATCTCTTGAGTTTCAATTTTTAGATGCGATTTTCTCATAAACCGTTAATCTTTTTTCAAATCTGCTTGAACCACCATGTTATTTGGAATTAATGCAACAAAATAAGATCCAATATAAGGATATTTTTATTTTATATGAGTATATTTTAAAATCAACATTTATATTATGCTATCTCAACAATTCGAATAACTATGTCAACAACTTGGATATATTGTTTCAACATTTTCACGTAAAATGTTGATCTTGTTTATACAAACTGTTGAACTAAATTTACAAAAATGTTGAACCTAGTGTTTACAAATATTGACTACATTAATTCGACACTTTACGTGAAAAATACTAAAATGATATAATCCGAATGCTGAATCATTGTTTTAGAATGTTGATTACAATATTGTATATCTTATTGTATATAATTAGCTAGTAGTTAGAGATAATTAGAAGCGTGAAGAAAGAAAAAACATACGTGTTGTATCTGTCACCGCATGTGCTAGGAACAAATAAAGTCACGTGTGTGCTGTATTCGAGAGGAGGTTAACTCGTGGATCGTTATCGAACAAAAGAATAACCGTCGATATTGGCTCAAAAACTAATGTAGTGCATACTTGGGCTTACATGGGCTTCAGGGCTACGAAGCTTAACTAGCTTCCGGAAGTTATACTGGAGCCCCAAGAAGACTCGTCGTCTTCTCCGATCCCACGCAGGTGAGGTGTGGTGAGGTGGGCCGAGGTGCCGGTTGGGATCCTATGTTTATTCAGATCCGAAACGGTTTTGCGGCCCACGGGTGAGAGCGGACGTCATCCGACGTCAGTGACAGATGTGACGGACGGACGGGAATCTAGTTTGAGTTTCAATCCTAAATGCGATTTTCTTCAGAACCGTTAATCATTTTTCGAATCCGTTTGAACTATCATGTTGTTCACAATTAATGCGACATAATAAGATCCAATATGAGTATATTTTTATTCTATATGTGTATCTTTCAGAATCAACACTTTCAATATGCTATTTCAACATTTTGAATAACTATCTCAGCATTTTAGACTTACTGCTTCAACATTTTCACACAAAATATTGATCTAGTTTATACGAATTGTTGGATTAAGTTTAAGAAAAATGTTGAACCTAGTATATGAAAATATTGAATATATTAGTTTAACACTTAGTATGTTAGTTTAGCTTTTACATGAAAATGTTGAAATGGTATAATCGGAATATTGAACGGTTATTTTTGAAATATCGAGTGCAAAATCGTACCTCATATATCTGCATACTTAGTAGTGATAATTGAGTACGATAAAAAAAGTTAAAGCGGGAGAAAAAAATCCGTTAAGTTAAAGCGGGGGCAATGGCACGGTAACAAGAAAACCCGCGCGCGTCTGTTGTTTAGGTTGTTCTCTCGCTGTTCCTTCACGCTTGTGGGTTTTATTTAGTGGGCTCTGAGCCAACTAGCTTAAAAAAGATAGATGCCTAGATGCCAGTTTTCTTTGGCGGCGTGCGTGCACCCGGCCATGCATGTCGGCAGACGGCCCTGCGCTGCTTCAACGACCAAAACAAATTTAGGCCAGGGACGCTTGTCGGGCGGTGTTTAGTCCTCAAAAAGTGAAAGTGAAGTTAGGTGAAAATGTCACATCAAACGCTGTAGCGCACTGTAGCACTTTTCGTTTGTTTGTGGTAATTATTGTCCTACCATGACCTAACTAGGCTCAAAAGATTCGTCTCGTCGTGTACATCAAAACCATGTACTTAGTTTTTTATTTACCTACACGTTTAGTACTCCATGCAAGGAGAGAGATTTGATGTGACAGGT
>OAMR01000339.1:364109-378700 GCA_900205405.1 Echinochloa crus-galli
TGTCATACAAATGAAAATAAGGTAAAGAGGGAGAGATAGAAATAATGAGATTAAAAATTAAATATATGTCATAATTACATATATGTCATTCCAAAAATAAAGATATTTTAGATCCCAAATTTCACCTCCAAAGTTCACTGTACAAAAAGAAGGTTCTCATCACATCAAAATGTCATAGCATGTATGGAGTACTAAATGGTAGATGAAATCAAAACTAATTGCACAGTTTTGTTGTACTCTACGAGACGAACATTTTGAGCCTAATTAATCAATTTTTGGACAATTTTTCGTATACAAACGAAATGCTACAGTGGCGCAATGATTGCAAAGTGACATCATACTCTCAAATTCACCCTACCAATTTCAACATGTAAACACGGCCTAAATCATCCCTGTACCGGCCGCCTTCCAAAATACAAGCCCCTCCTGGTCCTGGAGATTAGAGTTAAATCTCGTTTGGTAGACTAAAACTAAAGTTTAGAACTATAGATAAAATTTAGATGTTTAAATTTTAGCTGATTAAAATTAGTCTGATCTATTTTTATGAGTGTGACTAAATTATTTTAGCTGTAGTATTAGCTCTCATTAGCTGGGTTTAGAGGGCTAATCGACTAAAGTTCAGAGGAGTGGTTAGCTAATATTTACACAACTTTTAACTCCCCTGTTTGAATATGTTGGGGCTAATTTTAGCAAACTAAAATATTTTGCCTAGTTTACCATCTTCTTTCTTTTGAAATTTGCATTTACCTTCTTCTCTCTCGCTGATTAGTGCAAACAGCAACGAATACATGCACCCATTTTTACATGTTCTCCCAAACGCCAGATTTCAGTCCTAAATTATACGAGAGCGAAATCCTAATTCTCGAACTTCTTTATTTAAATCTAGATTAAGTACGTGCTTCACTTAGATTTAGATGTTGTGATTGGCACGCTTGAACACGCACAGTACATTTACGCGCACTGCTGCTATAGATACGACGATATTCACCTTCCCAGAGCAAAACAGAGAGCAAAAGGGACACTTCTGGGTGCAGTGACTTTTTCCCATGACTTGGTTGCTGCTCGTCGTTCACTCAGCAACCGCGGAGACGTCGTCGTCTCTCCAATTCTCCATCTATCCGGCGCCGCCCCCTCACGTGAGCCACGACGCACCGACGCCGCACGGAACGTCCTTGGAAACCGACGGGAGCGGCCGCCGAAACGCGAGGCCCGTGCCCGTGTCCCGCCAAGTCAACAGTCAGACCCCGCGTGGGCCCCGTCGCCGCCGCTACTCTACTGCGTTCCCGCTCCGGTATAAAATTCTCGCGTCCCCGACCTCACCTCCCATCCCATTCTCCCAGCTTCCACCAACCTCGAACGCGAAGCTAAGCAAAGAGTACACAGCGGCAACCGCACACGTCACCGACCAGAACTCCCTCCATGGCGCCCAAGAGGTCACCGTCGCCGGCCGGCAGCAGCGAGAGCAACGGCTGTGGTGGCCTGCTCGCCGCGGCGGCGGCGGCGGAGCACGCGCAGCCGCGGCTCCGCGGGGTGCGGAAGCGGCCGTGGGGCCGGTACGCCGCCGAGATCCGCGACCCCGTGCGCAGGTCCCGCGTCTGGCTCGGCACCTTCGACACGCCGGAGCAGGCGGCGCGCGCCTACGACGCCGCCGCGCGGAGGCTCCGCGGGCCCGGCGCCGCCACCAACTACCCCGCGGACGAGTCGTCGCCGTCGTCTTCGCCCAGGGACGACGACGCGGTTACGGTCGCGGTGCCGCCGCCGCCGCCGGCGTCGTCGTCGCCAGACCTAAGGCTCGGGGTGCCCGCGCATCCGTACATGTTCATGGACCCGACGATGGTGGCGGTGCCCGCCGCGCCGGCGCCGGCGGTGCGGCAGTTGTTGCCGACGAAGAGCCAGGAAGCAGAGCGGAGCTGCTGCTCGAGGCCGTCGTCGTCGACGATGAGAAGGAACCTGGGGCTGGACCTCAACCTGCCTCCGCCGGCCGAGATGGTCATGTAGGGACCGGACGGAAATGGCCCAGGCCGCTCGATCGCCCAAGAAATTCGATTGACGAAAGGCTTAGCGCCTTAGCTGTAGCTCATGATCAGTCAGCTTTGCCCTGTGTAACAACAAATGTAATTAGGCCGCAGCTGTGTTAGTGTTGTTTGTGTTTGTTTTTGTGTAGACCTCAGTTCTTCTCGTGCAAGGCAAGAACAAGGAAGATTGACCATTTTTTTATGGAAAAAGTCTAAATTACTTCCCTCAAGTATAGCCAAAGTTTGGATAACCCCCTAAAGTAATTCTTGGTTCAGTTTACCCCCTAAACTATGTTATTTGGTTTAATTTACCCTTAACACAATTTATCTTTTTTGTTTCTTCATGTACAAGTGAAATTTAAAGTTTAACTTTTGTAAAATTATAGTAGACAATATAAGACATGTTAAAAAAATATATCATAAATTTTTTGTCACTGTTTTGATAGGGTAATATATTTAATAATAAAGTTATCCTTAAAATACAATATTATATAGAAAGTAGTGATGAAAAATTCCTAAAATATTTTCTAATATAGATTATGATGTTCACTACCTCCCTGCAAAATCTCAAATTAAAATTCATCTTGTGCATGGAGAAACAAAAAAGACAAATTGTGTTAAGGGTAAGTTGGACCAAATGACATAGTTTAGGGGGTAAATTAAACCAAAATATAATTTAGGGGGTTATCCGGACTTTCGCTATACTTGAAGGGAGTAATTTGGACTTTTTCCTTTTTTTATCACCAGCTCCGGCTAAATCTCTCATCATAATTAATCAAGTGTGAAGCTATCTTTTCCCCTAAAAAACCCTCGTTATTTCCAGATGCATGACAGAACATGTATAACCTCAGAGTGCCATGACAGATCCGTGTACGTACACAAGGCTTATTTCGACGTGAATCGACGTATATTAATTAAAAATACGTACCAAGTACGTATTTGTACGTTCCTCGATCAGCACGGGCCGGGAGCCTGGTTGATAGGCACGCGTGTGAAGCAGAGACGTGGACGGCGGCGTCCGTCCTCCTCCGGAATCTGTACGTCTCCCCGTCCCGTGTCCGTGTCCCGGTAGCCGCAGCCACCCACGCGCTGGCGGCGGCGGCACACGGTCAGGCACAAGCCCCACCCCACCGCCGCGCGCGTCGACGTCGTCGCAGCCGGGAGACGCGGCGCCGGCACGTCCCGACCTGTCCGGGCAACCACGCCGATGCTTCCACGAGGCAACGCACGCGCCCGTGCCGTGTCGGCACCCGCAGCCAGCGGTGCGGTGGCGGTGGGGACCACGCACTTGGACGGAGAAATAAAAAAAGGCGGCGGGTCCGGGTAGCGACGCGTGTGGGCGTACTGGCCAGTGGCCACCGTCCGGTCCTGACAGCGGCGTGGGTGTGACGCCTGCCGGCCGCCCGCGGATGCGTGCGCCGCCGACGTCGCCACCACCAACCGGCGCCCACCGCGTTGGGCTGGGCGAGCCGGCGCCGCCGTTCCGTGCGCGTGCGGCACGCGCGGCGCGGGGTCGCTGCAGATTCCCTCCCCTTCTGTTTCTGCGGGTTTAATTAAATGTCATTTTTTCCTTTTAAAAATAATTTCAACTTTGCCGCCGGAAAATTGGCGGATCATCAGTACCCACAGGAAAGGCCGTGGATATTGAGAGCAAGTTTCTATCTTTCTCGATGAAGTCAAGTACTCAACGCTTGCTTATCCTTCTTATTCGTGGCAGATGGCTCGTAATGAGCTAGGTTGATTCCATGAACTACCTAAGGAAATTTTGGTTGTTTATAAGGAATTTTGTTTGTTTATCAAACATTTAGAAGGTCACATACGACCTAAATTTTTTTGAAGATAAATACATTGACAACTAGGTGAACATGATATACTCCCTCCAGTTTAGTAAAAGAAGTCGTTTTGGATAAAGTTTAAGTCAAACATTGGGAATATAAATCATGAATAACTTTTAAATCGTTGAGTTTGGAAATGTGAAAATTATATAAATAGATTGGTCTTGAAAAGTACTTTCATAAAAGTATAACTATTCATCTAAATAGGTCTTTCTTTTGCTTTTGTCCAAAATTAAACTGTGAGAAATAGCTTGATGTTATTATAGGCGAAATCAACAGCTATGACGGCCGCCACAAAGAGGACTTGAAACCAATCTCGTAGTCATGTAGTAGGAAGCTGTGTACGGAGAGGTACAAGGTCACATCTTTGTCTTGTGGATTTAGAAGGCGGCTTAGGCCAGTCTCAGTGAGGTTTCATGAAGAGTTTCATGGCATTAAATAAGCTGATGTGGCATAGGAGAGAATAAAGTGTTTCATGGTATGTGAGAGGAGTTTCATCACCATGAAACTCCCTTGGCGCAGTTACCTACTTTCTGGTCTAGGTAACTATGTAGTGAAACTCATCACTGAGACTGGCTAAGTCAGTTATCGACATATTTGTCAAGGCCGGATTAGGATATTGTAGAATTTAGTCTATTAGCTTTTAAGGTAATGGTTTGTTAGATTTATTTCTTTTTAGCGATGAATACTGGAAATGTCAAGATGCTGACGTTACCAAATTCTATACCCTACAAGCTAAATCAAGTTAGTCCGTCACCATGTAATAAGTATAAGCCGCCACAAGCTGAGTTTACTTGATATCCATCCTACCCCCTACCCCCTAACGATAGCCGCACATTAATTCTTTTCACTTGGACCGGCATCATTATCCCTCCCCCATCTCTTCCCTATGTCCTCACCGCCCGAATAGTGATCGTTTCTCTTTGCATCATTGCCTTAACACAGGCATTCTACAATTGCTATATTTATCTCGCTTCTTATCAAACTCTAATCATTGTAAGTTAAACCTAATTAGATTTAAAGCTATCAACCAATGCAAACCTCTGCTTCATCCATCAAAAGTTACACAAAGATTTTTTTTTACTCAGAATTGTGTTGTAACAATTCACCGCAAAAAAGTTGACTAATAATATTGTTATCTATATAAAAGAGCAGCTGCCTCGGACGGGAGGAAATAAGAGGCGGGTGTTATCCTCTGCCCGTATTGAAAGAAAGGAGGGGTTGAAAGGATCACACAAAGATGCCACAAAACCCTAGCTAACTAGGATGATAGCATGGATGAAAAAATGGTGTTGAAAGGACCTTGATGTCACCTAGAGGGGGGTGAATAGGTGAATCTGCAATTTACCAAACTTTTTCACGCTGTCAGTACTGAAACCGGTCAGACTGATTTTCCGGTCAGACCGGTTTCTGGCAGAAACATACAATAATGCAATTGACCCCTCTACGAATTCTAGCACAAACCAAACTTGATGAGTGGCTCCTTTAGATGATTTCTAGCAGCTTCACTAAGCCCCTGCACACAAGTAGAGCACAACCAAGTAGATCGAAGCGGAAGTAAATGTAAATGCTAGAATTGAACTTGAGAGGCAAACCAAATGAGAGACGCAAATATTTGTTTCCCAAAGTTTGGATTCACCGCTGCCACTAAGGCTGTCACAAAGACACGATGAACCATACGTCTCCGTTGAGCGCCTGCGAAAGGCGGGCTTATCCACTCCAAGCCACTTTCCTCGGTTCCACTAACTTGTCACCCTTTTACATGAAGGAGGCAAGGCCGGCCTATACAAACAATCCGCGGCTTACCACAAACACGGTAGCTCACCGGTGACGCCTAGCCGTCTAGGAGGCTTCACCTCCAAGAGTAACAAATGCTTCAAATAGATGCTTGACTTCACCGGAAGTGCTCAAGCTTATGGATCCACTCTTGGTGGCTGCAACTAGCTCACTCAATCTTTCTTTAGCTCACACACAATACATCCCTCAACCCAAATCCAAATATATGACCAAATCAATCAACTCTCACAAAGAGAGGCTTGGGGAGAGCTTGCCGGTGCTCTACAAAGCTTGGGACGCACAAAGAAGGCAAATGAACCAGCATCCCTCAAAGGAGAGGGCCAAGGGGTATAAATACCCCAATCCCAAAAACTAGCCGTTATGTCAGTGGGAAACCGGTCAGACTGGTTCCCCAAACCAGTCAGACCGGTTTTTCAAACCAACTAGCCGTTACACCTGTCAGAGCCCCAAACCGGTCAGACCGGTTTGGGTCGAGTCAACACACTAAGTCCTAGAAGGACTTCTCTCTCAATGCTATCTCACATGAGTTGACCTATGAGCACTTTTTGGTGTTGTCAAACAACTAATGTTGCATCCCTCTTGATAGTACGACATTCCTATACTAAAGATTAAAAACAATAAATGAAATCTTCCACTTGAGCTTCTATGTCTCCATTGATGCCATACTTGATCATTCTCAACTTGAGGGCTCACAACATTCCTTGTTGCTGAGCAAATCCAACTTGAGCCAATGGCTTAATTCATAAGCCATTCCAATATATGATCTAGAAGAGTTAGATGCATTGCATAGCTTCACTCGATAAGGCTTGATTAGAGCATAGAGATCAAACCATGATGCTAGTCTTCACCCTAGCAAAGTTCCTCGGCTACAAGACCAACTTGCCCTTCTCTTTTCTTGGTACCTGGACATTGCCATCTAGTTTAATCCCTTTCACCATTTCTAGCCACTTTTAGTTCCACTTTGTATTGCATCACCATGAAATCCACATTGAAATCCATGTCTTCAACTTACTTGAGATAAATCCAATATTATCTTCTAGGTTGCCTTTGTTAGGTAACTTGTCCATAAGCTTCTATCCACTTGACACCATATACCAAATATAGAATCATGTCTCATGTTTCAACCATTGCCATGAATCAAGCCCAAAGAAATCCTAATTTCATAATTAATTTATCCCAAAAATCTTTGACAAGTATCTTCTAGGTGAGACCAACTAATATGCATAAGCTCATGTCTCTTTTGTCACTTTTACTCACTTGTCATTATTCATCTTTTTGATATCATGGGATCACCATCACTTGTTTGCTTTCATGTGATTTATACCAACAATGAGCTCTCATTCTTCAATAAATATATTTCATGAATATCCATAAAAATAAAATCCTGCTCATATGCTTAAGCAAACAAGTTAAATTACAAATCATGTTGTCATCCAAAGTCACCAAAACATATAAGTGCCTAGATGCGCTTTCAGGTGTTCCACGTTGGCCCAGGACGAAAATGAGCTAGTTGCGAAAGTTTGGGGACGAGAATGGTCGTTTTAATAGTTGAGGGACGAAAGCAAGCTTTCGATGATAGTTGATGATAGTTGAAGGACGATTTTAGCTATTTCGCCATATAAATGCATTGACAACTAGATGAGCAGGGACATATAATGTAAAAAAAGTACATACACGAATAGATATACCTATTCAATATGTCTTTTCCGTTTTGTTCTCTCCCTGAAAAATGATTACGACGCTATTATAGATGAAATCAACAGTTGTGGCCGCCGCCACAAAGAGGACTTCAAACCAATCTCAGTGTCGTATAGTAGAAAGCTGTGTACTAAGAGGTACAAGGTCACGTGTTTGTCTCGTGGATTTAGAAGGCGGTTGAGTTAGTTATCGACATTTTTGTCGAGGCCGGATTAGGATATTGTAGAATTTGGACTACTAAATTCAATTAGCTTTTAAGGTAACGATTTGTTTGGTTTGTTTCTTTTTATCGACCTTACTGAATAGTGGAAATGTCAAAATGCTGACGCTACCAAATTGTGTACCCCACAAGCTGAATCCAAATAGTCCGTCATCATGTAATAAGCATAAGCCGCCACGAGCTAAGCTTACTTTTTATCCATCCTTACCCCTAACGATAGCCGCACATTAAATCTCTTCACTAGGACCAGCATCAGTATCCCTCCATCATCACTTCCCTGTGTCCTCATCCCCCGAATCATGATCGTTTCACTTTGCATCCTTGTCTAAATACCTAAATTTTGGCATTCTACAATTGCTATTTATCTCGCTTCTTAGCAATCTCTTATCATTTTAAGTTAAACCTAATTAGATTAAGCTATCAGCCAATGTTAACCTTGGTTTCACCTGTCGAGAGTCGCACGCTAGTTTCTTTTTCTTCCACCCTCGCTGAAGCCAGCACTTCCAAAGTTAGCCACCGACGACACCACCCCGTATTGTTATATATTTATCGACTCAAGTCCGTCGTCTATTTTTTAGATTAAGGATTAAAATCCGGCCTCTATATCCATAAATGGATATATACAGCCAAAGAGTACAACAGAGCACTTAGGCTCTAAACCTCACACCCGAGGTAAGAAAACAAAAACAAACACTACTACAAAGGAGACGAAGACTAAGCTTCTGACTATACATCAACCACGCCTAGAAGCTACCTACGCCCAACAAAACAAACCACCAAGGTGAAGCAGGTCCCAAGACTTCCAAAGCGACGCCCCAAGAGGAATCGCGTCCCGCCGTCGTCGCTCCCCCGAAGAGCGGAGAAAGGTTTCACAAGAAGCCAAAGACCAAGCAGGAAGCATCTCAACAAAACGCCTCCAAGGAGGACAACGACACCCTAGACGCCGCCGTTGTTGACACCGACACCAAGCCGGGAAGGCTTTCGCCCGACACTTCGTCCCAATACCGACCCGACGATGAAGAAAGAGATGGACCACAACACCGGCGCGCGACCATCAGGAGCGTGAGGGCAAACACTTAGGCTCCTCAACCCATCCGACGACAAGGCACGAGAGTTGCGACACCCTTCCCTGCATGCAGGATGACACACGACTGGAAGAGCCCAAATCTTCATCAGGAGACGCCGAAGGATGAAGTAGCCAGTCAACCTTGCTCGGACTAAGTGCCGGGGAGGGGTTTGGGCTCCCGAGGCCACTCCCAATGCGAGTTTGGTGGTGGCATGCGGCGGCTCACGAACCCAGCCGGCCTCGAGCTCATAGGCGGACCTTTTTCGTGGCCTAAGTGCAGCGGAGGTTCGTCGTAGTGCGGTGTCGGCGGTGGGGGTTGGCGGCTGCTGCGGGGCTACTTCATCCTTCGGCGTCTCCTGATGAAGATTTGGGCTCTTCCAGTCGTGTGTCATCCTGCATGCAGGGAAGGGTGTCGCAACTCTCGTGCCTTGTCGTCGGATGGGTTGAGGAGCCTAAGTGTTTGCCCTCACGCTCCTGATGGTCGCGCGCCGGTGTTGTGGTCCATCTCTTTCTTCATCGTCGGGTCGGTATTGGGACGAAGTGTCGGGCGAAAGCCTTCCCGGCTTGGTGTCGGTGTCAACAACGGCGGCGTCTAGGGTGTCGTTGTCCTCCTTGGAGGCGTTTTGTTGAGATGCTTCCTGCTTGGTCTTTGGCTTCTTGTGAAAACCTTTCTCCGGTCTTCGGGGAGCGACGACGGCGGACCGATTCCTCTTGGGCGTCGCTTTGGAAGTCTTGGGACCTGCTTCACCTTGGTGGTTTTTTTGTTGGGCGTAGGTAGCTTCTAGGCGTGGTTGATGTATAGTCAGAAGCTTAGTCTTCGTCTCCTTTGTAGTAGTGTTTGTTTTTGTTTTTTACCTCGGCATTGGTAAATTCCCTCGCTTTCCGTTTCTCCTCTCTCCCTTTGGACCGGACCCGCGAGGGTAAATATCATTGATTGATGACAATTGTACTTTATGTCATTGATTGATGACAATTGTACCATGCGAGGGTAAATATCCTGAGTAAAAAAAATACACGAATACATCATACGAAATATAAAAAGAAAACGAACGAGAAGAGGAACAACCACAGGTTACTCCTGAGACCAACGTGCTGTGAGACTGTGACCTCAAGCTACACTCAACAGCAGATCGGGAGACGTCGTTTCTTGATCCGACGGCTGCGGGGGCAACCTCAACCTGCTCTCCTCGGCTCCATCTGGCATGTAGCCATCTACAGTAGCCTGCATCCCACGCGATGGGCGCGGAGACGGGTCCGGCCGGCCGAGCCAGCGCAGAGCAGACACGCGCACGAAACGGCCACGCAAACCGACGCCGCCGAAGAAACCCGCCGAAGAAACGCGCCGTGGGCTCCACGCCCGTGCCCGGTCCACAGTCCTCCTCACCTTCCCACCGCTCTCCCTCCTCCCGCGTGGGCCCCACCCTCCAACGTCGCCCTCCCCGTCCCCGCCGCCCCCGGGCCCCGGCCCCCCTCTCGTGGTGTTATATATTCCCGTTCCCGCGCCAGGCTCCCTACCCCAGCGGCATCCCCACCCGTCTTTCCTATCACAAGCTCCAAGAGCAAACAAGAGAAGCAAGCGAGAAGCTACAGGCAAGAAGCCATGGCGCCGAAGAGATCGACCTCGCCGGCCGGGAGCAGCAGCAGCGGTGCCAGCGGCGTGTCATCGCCGGCGCCGGCGGCGGAGCAGCAGCCTCGGCTGCGCGGCGTGCGGAAGCGGCCGTGGGGCCGGTACTCGGCCGAGATCCGGGACCCGGTACGGAAGGCGCGCGTGTGGCTCGGCACCTTCGACACCCCCGAGCAGGCCGCCCGCGCCTACGACGCCGCCGCGCGCAGGCTGTTATAAACGCGCAGCCGATTCGGCCTAAGCCCGGGTATCTACGGGCCAGCGCGACATTAAGCCCAGGTCCAACGGAGCAACGACCAACAATGCTCAGGCCTAACTCAACCCAAAAGACTAGTCTAAGCTGCAGTTCCTGCCGCCCAAGTGCGAGGAAGAGCAGAGCTTCTTCTCCGCCTCGTCGTCGGTGGCGTTTGACTTTGACGCCGCGGCGGCGGCGGCCGTGGGCCTTCGGCTCGACCTCAACCTCAACCTCGCGCCGCCCGCCGCGATGGTGATGTAGAAATACTACCAGCTAGGCTAGTCAATTGGTCGATTACTTACGGTAGGAAACTAGCTCGTGGATCCGGATGCCATGCCATCAGGTGTAAATACGCTCTCAGCCCGCAGACTTGTGTATCCGCCGAGAATGGCCAAAGCTCCCAATCAAGAGCGAAAAATTAACGAATTGGTTACTCAACTTACTCTGATAGTCTTATTTGCAGTTGCATGACAGATCACGCGTAACCTGATTAACTCAAAGTGACGCATGAACCCGCGAAAGGTTTGTTTCGACAAAACAACATGCGTCGACGTAGCTATTGCACACAAATTACAAATCTGAAATCCCGGTTCTTCAGAGCAGGGACCTTGTCACCTTCACGCCATGGCAATAGTTTTTTTAGATTAAGAAAAATATCCGACCTCAATATTCAGCAAGTGAGTGTTTACAGCCACGGCAATAGTGCTGCATACAAGTGAGAGATACTGTAAGATTTTTTTTTTTAAGTGAGAGGTCCGCCGCCTGTCCTGGCAAGTACGCCGATGTTTCGACTGTGTGGCCGTGTCGTGCCGGCAGCCAACGGATGACAAAGTGTCATTTCTATGCAACTGATGGAATGCCACTTGGCCTGTTTACAAATTAGATTTTTCATTTTATGCACCATATTTTAGAGTGCAAATATTTAAAATGAAACAAGTATACTCTATACATCATACATGTCAAGTTTGAACAATTTAGGAGGTCATTAGCTAATAAAACTATAAAAGTAAAAAGTGCTAAGTGAAGTAAATTTTTGTGCACTTAGCACAAGCTAGCAAGGGCTGGTCACGCCAAGCATGCTTGAGTCACGCCATGACTTCTAGCGCTACTAGCGTGGCATGTTCGGCCACGTCTGCGTCACGTAAAAATTGATTTTGGACCAAACCAACGTGGCACATGTGTCGCGCCATTGCATGTGGCGCGACTCAATTATGAGTCGCGCCGGGCTAGTTTTTGAAAATCTAGTTTGGGTGGGGTTATTATTAAAATATTAAATTTAAAAGGACTTTATAATAAAAAAAAACTCCTCGATTGGGGAGGAAAACATGATAATTTGAATAGTCGAGGAAGGACTACTTCCTGGTATTTCAGATGGGTGATCGAAATCGAACTTTGGCAATACATGTTTTATGTTCTATAAATGTTACACAACAAACATACTTGTGACAAAGTCATATGTTTTTTTTAGACCGTGACAATATCCAAACAATTTGCATATGCATATATTTTGTATATATATCTCGATCAAGTCTTTTTCCATTGAGTCATTTTATTTTATATATATGTCTCGATTATATTAATGTAGTAGACGCTAAGCTGCTGCTTACTGTGTATATTATTAAATTTATTATAATTTTTTTCTCCAATATGCATGAGAGTTGCATATTCTTGTATTAAGAAGAAGAAATAAATAGAGTTTCCAATTACAGACTCCGGTGTGATCCAAGCACACCCACACCTGCCTAAGAAGAAACAACCAGAGGCTAGTGCCCTAACAGACTGTTACTACTCCCTAATGAAACCACCTAAGCGCCTGGCTCCCGCAAGAACCCACAAATCAGCTTCTGCCTGATGCGTTGTAACAAGTCCTGAATACCTGGTATTTCTTTCCTTCTAAATGCTCCACGAGGGAGTCCAATCCCTTCCGCTTTGCCCTTAGCTGCTGACTTCGCAGGGAGCTCCATATATTATTACAATTATAACCACAATGATATCTGAGGATGACCCTACAGTTGCATATACTCCATCCATCTCATAAAAATCTTAACATCTCTACTATTTATTTACTTATACTTACTTATATATATATATATACTATAGTAGTATAGTATAGTATAAGAATTACGCAGAGGCGAACCGCGTCGCCCCTTACCATCGGTCCTCCTGCCTGCGATCCGACGCCCCCATTCGCTTCCTTTTTATACGCAAGCAGAGTGTCGCCGATGGATCCTCCCCGTGTTCCCCTCGGTGGTGTCTACAAACGATCCGCATTCCCTATGCTCTCCGCACCGCACCGCCGTCCTGATCCGCTCGCTGCCCGTACTGTCGTGCAAGGCTGGCCCAGAAAAGGTGGGTACGGCAGCGCGTGAGCTTGTGTTCTGTAGGGAACCGGCCTCCATGTGCAATGCCGCGCGCCGGGCATTGTGGTCCAATGCCGGCCCAAGAAGGCTCAAGGGAAAGCGTTGTGCAACACCTATGGTCATATGGAGAACAAGATGCTAGCTACCAATCAGAAGGATGATAGCAACAGAACAAGGTCACCTCCACTGCCTGCCAACTTATGAGATCAATGATGGGCTTCATATGTCGTGGGCACCTTGCCACTCGATTATTGCAACGCCTTTGCTAATTGCATTCAAGCTGCTTTTGAATCAATTGGCCATTGGGTAAAGAAAAGTCTTAGCCTAGCTGTGTTTTTTTGGTGAGATACAAATGAGAAATGCAGTTCAGAACTGTGCTATATGGACTGAGAAAGGTACATCCTCTTCGTGGTTCAAAAAATCCATTTCCAAAAGCGACGACAATTAAGATGTTGCAGGCCAAGTAAAGTGAGTTTGCTTTTTTTTTCCTGCTACAACAGTGGTAGCAATACTGCAATGCCCTCCGCATGCCACGCATTTCATATCACACCGGATAACTTGGTATGCGGATTTTTACGACCGGAATCTGGTCAGTGGAACTGCATACTCTTTCTCATTTCATAAAACTGCAGCATAAAATACAAGTGTCCCATTTTTAATTCTTACACTGACGGATCCTTCTGGTGTCAGTAATGCAATTTCTAATAGGCTAATTATTCAACATTTCCAGTTACAATCAGCACTCGATTGGTGAGGACACATTAGTTTGAATAAGCTAATTACTCACGGGAAATTGTAGACCGTCACGCGATATCCAAAACACTTCTCTGTGACAATATCTAAAAATATATCTTCAGACACACAATTATCTAGTTTTTTTATTATAAAGATAAAGTCTTTTTAAATTTAATATTTTAATAATAACCCCACCCAAACTAGATTTCCAAAAACTAGCCCTTTTGATCGCACCGAGCTGCATGGCGCGACTCATAATTGAGTCGCGCCACATGCAATGGCGCGACACATGTGCCACGTTGGTTTGGTCCAAAATCAATTTTTACGTGGCGCCGACGTGGCCGAACATGCCGCGCTAGTCGCGCCAGAAGTCGTGGCGTGAGTCAATGTTGAGTCACGCCAGCATGCTTGGCGTGACTTGCCTCCATGCATGCTTGCTAGCCTGTGCTAAGTGCACAAAAATTTACTTCACTTAGCATTTTTTACTTTTATAATTTTATTAGCTAATGAGCTCCTAAATTGTTCAAACTTGACATGTATGATGTATAGAGTATACATGTTTCATTTTAAGTATTTGCACTCCAAAATATGGTGCATAAAATGAAAAATCCAATTTTTAAACAGGCCAAGTGGCATTCCATCAGTTGCATAGAAATGACACTTGGTCTGTTTAGAAATTGGATTTTTCATTTTATGCACCATATTTTGGAGTGCAAATACTTAAAATGAAACATGTATACTCTATACATCATACATGTCAAGTTTGAACAATTTAGGAGGTCATTAGCTAATAAAACTATAAAAGTAAAAAGTGTTAAGTGAAGTAAATTTTTGTGCACTTAGCACAAGCTAGCAAGGGCTGGTCACGCCAAGCATGCTTGAGTCACGCCATGACTTCTAGCGCTACTAGCGTGGCATGTTCGGCCACGTCTGCGTCACGTAAAAATTGATTTTGGACCAAACCAACGTGGCACATGTGTCGCGCCATTGCATGTGGCGCGACTCA
>OAMR01000339.1:428346-478665 GCA_900205405.1 Echinochloa crus-galli
GCCCGCCCGCCCATCACCGACCCGACCCGTGCGCCCATCACATGCGGGAACGTACAGTGTGCACATGCGCCCTGTTCGTTTGGCTGGTTGCTTGTGGCTGACGCTGGTTTTTGCTGAGAGAAAAACACTGGTGGCTGGTGGCTGACGCTGGTTTTCACTGAGAGAAAAATACTGTTGACTCGCTGGAAACAATCCAAACGAACGGGACGATGATCGATCGAGCGATGTTGCTTCAACGTACGTCACCGCCGCATCACGTTCTCTACTAGCACTACGGATCGATCCGATGCACCTACTCCTTCCTCGCTTTCTCCAGCGCCATCACCACATCGCCCATCGCCACCCTCCGCTCCGGCGACTCAGCCGAGCAGAGCAGCCCCACCTCCAACACCGCCACAAGAAACCCATCCAGCAGGCTACCACCACCAGCCTCCGGTACAACAAGACGGCCGTCCACGACGTGGGCAAGCTCTCCGGGAAACGCTGCGTACACCCACTGCCTCAGGCTCAGCTCGCCGGCGAACATCGCGTCGGTCGGCCTCTTCCCCGTGAACCCCTCCAGCAGCATGATCCCGAAGCTGAACACGTCGCTCTTCCGCCCGCGACGCTCTCCCAAGAGCCCCGTACTCTGCATGCATGCTCAACAGATTCAGGAAATTAAACAAACTAAGTAATTAATCACAGCCACTACAGCATCACTGATCATTGATCAGACACAAGATCATGCACTTCGTTAGCTAGCTAGTACCTAAGCGCAGTCATGTCCTCATCGACACAGCACGTTGCTAGGCTTGAGGTCACAGTGCAGTACGACCTCGCCGTGCTCATGGTGCAGGTACTCCATCTCGCCATCGCCACATCCACCACGACGTCCAGCCTCTCGAGGAGCCCCAGGTGTTTCCTTCCTCCCGATCTGGGGGAGTGCAGGAGCGTCTCCAGGCTCCCGTTGGGCATGTACTCCAGCACCAGTGCTCTCAAGTCTGAACTCCAGGTTGGAGCAGGTGTTCAGTATTTTCGTAGGGTGATGTTGCAACCACTTTGGCCAAGCAACTATGGATAAAGAAGTGGGGTTGTGATGGAGCCAGAAAGTAAAGAATGATGAGCTTCGTAACGCAGCACCTACTTCTCTTAGTTGGGCCCTTTGATATCGCGCTGATTGCACATTTCTGCCTACTCACTCAGCCCAGTTCCTAAATCTTTGAACTATCCGTGCTCCTCTCGGGACCTTCCAATTTCCATATCAATGGAATGACTGACATTAGTAGAAAAAAAAAGGCATGCAAAGAATAGGTTTGTACACATATTCTACTGAATGTAAATAGGGTTTTCAATCATCAGTTATGGTTTACTTCAAAATTCTAATGTACTAATAAGTTAATAACTACATTATATTGCACTGCACAACAACCACAAACTGCACAACCCCACCTCATTTTTTTTATTAAAATGTTCAGAACAACGGTATGTATAAGAATTGAAAACAGGATACACGAAACACAGTCACACCGCTAGCTCTATCAAACAAGCAAAGAAATAAAGCATTGATAGACTCACATCCAGGCTTTCTTATTCACAAATCACAAGGTCTACGGCTACACAAACATATATAGCTAGCTAGTTGTCCTCAACAATTTCGTTCACTGCCACCTGATGATCTTCAGAGGAGCCACCTACATTCTCTGCTGAATCAACATTTGCTGCTGATCCATCTAGTTGGTGTGCTGGTTCACTATCATCTGCTGATCCATCTAGTTTGTTTGATGATTCTCCTAGTTCCTCTGCTGGTTTCCTGAGTGCTCTAGCAAAATACTTGGCAAACTCGCGGGCATTAGGGAACTTCACAGATTCTGGCAGCACTAGTTCGTCTGCTGATTCACTATCATCTGCTGATCCACCTAATTCATCTGGTGATTCATCATAATCTGTGGATCCACCTGTTTCAACCATGCACATAGATTTATTATGATGTCAACAGAATCTGGATAAAGAGGAAATTGATAATCCATGGCCAATGGCAAAGATGTAAGAAAAAAATAGGATAGTAAATAGACATTGCAAAGATGAAACCAAACACAAACACACACAAGCACGCGCATGCGCGGTGCTTTAGACCTATTGTGATGGATGGACATATTTGAAGGAAACGAACAATAATCAGATGATGTTGTTCAGTAACTTTAAGGAACCATATTACTCAAAATTATTACCTTGCCAATTTAAGATGCCGGCGTGAGACAACAAAGCCCACAGGTGGGTGATGAATTCGCCACCCTGCGCAAGGCACTCTATGTGCTCCTCCACATTGTCAGATGGTGCAGCATAGAGCAACGCCGCAACCCAGAAATCAGCTAGCACCTGCCAACAATTAGGCATTGTTTCCAGGCGTTTCCCAAATGCCACACCCTGCTTGAAGATAACCGCTGGCTCAGCCTCACTTAATTGACAATCTTCCTCGAACCTTCTCATTGCATCCAACTTGTCACTCACTCCATCCAAAGATTTCCTTGCTGCCTCTGCAACTTCATTGTACACAGATTTAGTTCCCAGGTGGTGTCTATGGAGTAGCCGTGGTGCAGAAACCATCAAGTATGCACAATATTTGGATAGTGTTGTGGCAACACCATGATTCTTCTTTACAATCTCCACAACATCATCATCCTGAATGGAGAATCCTTCATTCTGCATCACTAGTTCACAGTAACATGTTGCAATGTGCCACCTCATAATAGTGACAACATGGTCAGGATGATAAAGAAATTCATAACCCACAGACCACCCATTTCTGTCCAACGAGGATGGCCAGTTCTGTAGTCTACCCCTGCTGCTTATAAGAAAATCAACAATTGCCGTCTTCACATCAGCGTGCAACTCAACGGCATCCCCAGTCTTGACACCCATCATTTCCTGGAACACTTGTTCGATGTACTGCAGTCCAAGAAACCGTAAAACTCGGGAATTCATTTGGTAAAGACAAATCCATAGCGTGCTGAATAACTTGCACTCTGTCGTACTGATGGATTCGATCAATGAATATTGCCCAAGCTTATTTTTCCATAGGTGACCGTTGTCACAGTTGATCCTTCGTAAAACCCATTGCCTTAACCTCATCGAACGGCTTAGCTGGTTACCACTTTTTATGTAGTCACAGGCAAATGCGACTCTAGCCCAATTTGATGACCAACAGTGTATCAAATTCAAAAATTGCAGCAAAGCTAGGGACAACAAAATTACTAGAGTAATAATAAGGTCTATTGTAGTGGTGCCAACAATGATGGTGCCACCAGGAGTACGTGTATGGGCACTCCTTGTCCCGGATATGACAGCTGCTACTCCAACAAAACATGTCCCCATGATTGAAGCTAATCCCCAAATAGTCGCACCTTTTGATTCATAATAATGAAGGAATGCATTGCTGGTGAAAAAGATATCATAAAGAAATGCCAACTCAACCTCGATCACCTTAAATGCCCTCTTATAATCGATGGCTCCATCCCTGCTGAGCAGAAGCCCTTCCAAGACGAACTTGCGGGCAACCGAATGCTTTGATTCTGAACAGCGCAACCTATAGATACGGCGCTGCAACAAATGAGATAGGGAGAAGGACAGGCACACATCACTCAAGAAATGAACTTCACTGCATTGCAAAATCCTGTCTATGGTGATTACATCCGTAGGCGATGATTCTGTCGATAGGAATTTTGCCTTGATCTTGTCAAGGGGCCAATGGACCACATAACGGTACCCGTTAAGAATTGGACAGCAGTTTAGTTGATCCAAATGATTAGAGGAACCGTACGCAGCGTGTTCGGAGGACGGCCTGGCGCTGGCGCCTGCGAGTTGCGCGACGTCGTGCACGGGCGTTGTCCTCTCGTGCGGCAGGGCAGGTAGCTACCCAGGTGGGGGGGCCGAGAGCGCGTGGCGTGGCGGCTGCGGGCGGTCCCAGCGGGGCACGCGCGCGCGGCGGTGGGGCGGGTGGAGGAGGAATACCGCGTGCTGGCGGTCACCTGTTTGCTCGTTGGGTCTGTGGCGCCTCACGTTTCTACTACCGACGATCGATTATCCCATGCACGTAAATCCTTCCTCACTTTCTCCAGCGCCACCACCGCACAACAACAACAAACTTGCCCTCTTAAGTTTTTATCACCAGAGGGGAGACCCCACCTCATTTTTTTATTAAAATGGTCAAAACAACGGTATAAAATCAAATAAAGTCAGTTTACAAAACTAACTTCATAACCTTGGATTAATTTATGAGACCTATCTAATGAGGCCTTTGACCGCACGATTAGATGATGTTTACCGTAGCATTACTGTAGTAAATCATGGACTAATTAGGCTCATTAGATTCGTCGCGCAAAGTTGCACTCGTCTCTAAAAAGATTTTGCAAATAGACTTCATTTAGTACTATATACATGTAAGATTCTCTTGGAAATTTTTTCCGCAAAAGTTGTGAAACACGGCCAAGAATTGAAAACAGGCTACACGAAACACAGTCACAGTGTCACACCGCTCTATCAAACAAGCAAAGAAATAAAGCATTGATAGACTCACATCCAGGCTTTCTTATTCACAAATCACAAGGGTCTACTGTAACACAAACATATATAGCTAGCTAGTTGTCCTCAACAATTTCGTTCACTGCCACCTGATCTTCAGAGGAGCCACCTACATTCTCTGCTGGTTCTAGCCATTGCTAAGTTGATTTACAGTTTTTGCTTCTTTGCTTACTGAGCTAAACTAGCTTGCTAACTTAACCAGCCACCATGAATCAAGCCAAGCTAGCTCGATATAGACCCATATACCCAACACTAACCGCACATTATAATTTTCTATTTGAGCCACTAACACTACTCTACCAACTACCATCACTTTTTTTAATTCTTATCCTCGCAAATCATGATCTATTCTCTTCGTTTTCTTGCCTAAATATCGGTGTTGCATGGCTCTCACTAGTCTTGTTCCTATAAATCTCCCTTATAGCCAACTTAATTCATCGCAGGTATCATACTAAATATACACCCTGCATGCTACCATATCTACATTTCACCTCTATAAAGTTACATCCATGTCTAGTTGTAGTAACCGCGGACTGTCCCCCCCAATTCGCGGACCGTCAGTGATCCGTTCGGACTTGTCCGAACTGTCCGCGGACTGTCTCCGCGGACCGTCCGCGCAGTCACCGCGGACCGTCCGCCACCCTATTTTCAGCAGAGCCGGCACTCGGTAAAACGCCCATAACTTTTAGCTCCGATGTCCAAATTAAGTGATCTTGGACTCTATGGAAAGCTTATTCAGAGGGCTATCCATCCCAACTGAATACTTGACCCAAAACACTTTGGATCAAAGCAGAATTGCAAACCAACATTGCCTTAACCTCATCGAACGGCTTAGCTGGTTACCACTTTTTATGTAGTCACAGGCAAATGCTACTCTAGCCCAATTTGATGACCAACAGTGTATCAAATTCAAAAATTGCAGCAAAGCTAGGGACAACAAAATTACTAGAGTAATAATAAGGTCTATTGTAGTCAGGTTGGAGCAGGTGTTCAGTATTTTCGTAGGGTGATGTTGCAACCACTTTGGCCAAGCAACTATGGATAAAGAAGTGGGGTTGTGATGGAGCCAGAAAGTAAAGAATGATGAGCTTCGTAACGCAGCACCTACTTCTCTTAGTTGGGCCCTTTGATATCGCGCTGATTGCACATTTCTGCCTACTCACTCAGCCCAGTTCCTAAATCTTTGAACTATCCGTGCTCCTCTCGGGACCTTCCAATTTCCATATCAATGGAATGACTGACATTAGTAGAAAAAAAAAGGCATGCAAAGAATAGGTTTGTACACATATTCTACTGAATGTAAATAGGGTTTTCAATCATCAGTTATGGTTTACTTCAAAATTCTAATGTACTAATAAGTTAATAACTACATTATATTGCACTGCACAACAACCACAAACTGCACAACCCCACCTCATTTTTTTTATTAAAATGTTCAGAACAACGGTATGTATAAGAATTGAAAACAGGATACACGAAACACAGTCACACCGCTAGCTCTATCAAACAAGCAAAGAAATAAAGCATTGATAGACTCACATCCAGGCTTTCTTATTCACAAATCACAAGGTCTACGGCTACACAAACATATATAGCTAGCTAGTTGTCCTCAACAATTTCGTTCACTGCCACCTGATGATCTTCAGAGGAGCCACCTACATTCTCTGCTGAATCAACATTTGCTGCTGATCCATCTAGTTGGTGTGCTGGTTCACTATCATCTGCTGATCCATCTAGTTTGTTTGATGATTCTCCTAGTTCCTCTGCTGGTTTCCTGAGTGCTCTAGCAAAATACTTGGCAAACTCGCGGGCATTAGGGAACTTCACAGATTCTGGCAGCACTAGTTCGTCTGCTGATTCACTATCATCTGCTGATCCACCTAATTCATCTGGTGATTCATCATAATCTGTGGATCCACCTGTTTCAACCATGCACATAGATTTATTATGATGTCAACAGAATCTGGATAAAGAGGAAATTGATAATCCATGGCCAATGGCAAAGATGTAAGAAAAAAATAGGATAGTAAATAGACATTGCAAAGATGAAACCAAACACAAACACACACAAGCACGCGCATGCGCGGTGCTTTAGACCTATTGTGATGGATGGACATATTTGAAGGAAACGAACAATAATCAGATGATGTTGTTCAGTAACTTTAAGGAACCATATTACTCAAAATTATTACCTTGCCAATTTAAGATGCCGGCGTGAGACAACAAAGCCCACAGGTGGGTGATGAATTCGCCACCCTGCGCAAGGCACTCTATGTGCTCCTCCACATTGTCAGATGGTGCAGCATAGAGCAACGCCGCAACCCAGAAATCAGCTAGCACCTGCCAACAATTAGGCATTGTTTCCAGGCGTTTCCCAAATGCCACACCCTGCTTGAAGATAACCGCTGGCTCAGCCTCACTTAATTGACAATCTTCCTCGAACCTTCTCATTGCATCCAACTTGTCACTCACTCCATCCAAAGATTTCCTTGCTGCCTCTGCAACTTCATTGTACACAGATTTAGTTCCCAGGTGGTGTCTATGGAGTAGCCGTGGTGCAGAAACCATCAAGTATGCACAATATTTGGATAGTGTTGTGGCAACACCATGATTCTTCTTTACAATCTCCACAACATCATCATCCTGAATGGAGAATCCTTCATTCTGCATCACTAGTTCACAGTAACATGTTGCAATGTGCCACCTCATAATAGTGACAACATGGTCAGGATGATAAAGAAATTCATAACCCACAGACCACCCATTTCTGTCCAACGAGGATGGCCAGTTCTGTAGTCTACCCCTGCTGCTTATAAGAAAATCAACAATTGCCGTCTTCACATCAGTGTGCAACTCAACGGCATCCCCAGTCTTGACACCCATCATTTCCTGGAACACTTGTTCGATGTACTGCAGTCCAAGAAACCGTAAAACTCGGGAATTCATTTGGTAAAGACAACCCCATAGCGTGCTGAATAACTTGCACTCTGTCGTACTGATGGATTCAATCAATGAATATTGCCCAAGCTTATTTTTCCATAGGTGACCGTTGTCACAGTTGATCCTTCGTAAAATCCATTGCCTTAACCTCATCGAACGGCTTAGCTGGTTACCACTTTTTATGTAGTCACAGGCAAATGCTACTCTAGCCCAATTTGATGACCAACAGTGTATCAAATTCAAAAATTGCAGCAAAGCTAGGGACAACAAAATTACTAGAGTAATAATAAGGTCTATTGTAGTGGTGCCAACAATGATGGTGCCACCAGGAGTACGTGTATGGGCACTCCTTGTCCCGGATATGACAGCTGCTACTCCAACAAAACATGTCCCCATGATTGAAGCTAATCCCCAAATAGTCGCACCTTTTGATTCATAATAATGAAGGAATGCATTGCTGGTGAAAAAGATATCATAAAGAAATGCCAACTCAACCTCGATCACCTTAAATGCCCTCTTATAATCGATGGCTCCATCCCTGCTGAGCAGAAGCCCTTCCAAGACGAACTTGCGGGCAACCGAATGCTTTGATTCTGAACAGCGCAACCTATAGATACGGCGCTGCAACAAATGAGATAGGGAGAAGGACAGGCACACATCACTCAAGAAATGAACTTCACTGCATTGCAAAATCCTGTCTATGGTGATTACATCCGTAGGCGATGATTCTGTCGATAGGAATTTTGCCTTGATCTTGTCAAGGGGCCAATGGACCACATAACGGTACCCGTTAAGAATTGGACAGCAGTTTAGTTGATCCAAATGATTAGAGGAACCGTACGCAGCGTGTTCGGAGGACGGCCTGGCGCTGGCGCCTGCGAGTTGCGCGACGTCGTGCACGGGAACCAGTGACTGGACCTGCTACGAAAGGTTCCAAAGGCAGCAAGGAAGAAGGAAAGGGCAATGGCCACCACTGCCAATGACTCGATATGGACCACTGTTCCCCTAGGGCTCTTCCTCATGTCTCCCAGCAGATGCAACGAAAAGGTTGCTGTGATAGTAGTTACATTTCGCAAGTTCTGCTCCACATTTCCCATGCGCCGATAACCCACCTTTGTTACAAGAAAAGATACTCGTCATTTGCTAATTGGCACTACACCTATGCGGTTATCATATAACTTCCTAAAGTCACTACTACAAATAAACACCTTACACCTTATCCCTACTGGATTAATCCACACCTGTGCCGATTTTAGAATTGCGTAACACCAACTGGCAATGGTACTTAGACAAGAATCTGCCTTTTAGTCCCATAAATTCGATAAAGAAAATCTTTTTCTCTAACCCACTCGAAGGGTCACTTTTTTTCTCACACCGCTGTTCACCTAAATGATTGTTTAGCTTGCTTTATTGACCATTTAGCCCATTAATTTGCTAAACACAGGTGATCGACCGTTAACACAACTTTCCTCACACTTCTCATTCATTGGGACTCAAACCTGAGACCTCATGCCTTGTGCAAAGTTTCTTTGCAATCCCACCTAAGATTGTTTGCTGATAGCAACACAATAATTTTTTTCATGTTGACATTTTTTCGATAAGAGAAGCTTTATTAATTTCAAGATCATTACATCGAATCGATACAAAGACCTTAAAATATTCCCGGCCTCTAAATAGTTAGATACAGACAACCTTACATATTAAAGGATCAACAAAAGTATAGACACACTAGCATCACTCAATCCATATACACTAGACCGCCATCCATATGCCTTTTTAAAATATTTGACATTGTTATCCAAACATTTTGTTAATTATTTGAGCATCTAAAGTACTTTAATTTAAAAATATTTTAGCTAAGTCATAGATATCGTCAAAAGCTACAATTCTTATATAGAGTTTGCCTCCATCTGATTCTGATAGGAATAGTTATGGATTTTCAAAACAAACTGTAATTGAAATTACAAATGTTGGAGGTATTCATGTTGGTATTGGGATACTAATTACCTGTGCTAGGCCATATTCTCTACCAGCAGCGGCAGCAGGCGTAGTCTAACAGTGGTGGGCTTCCTGCTGGCTTGTGCTATGAACCAATAGTGATACCTTATCCATGTTTGTTCCAATTTTTTTCCAAAAGATATGAGTGTTGTTTAGTAATTCATAAAAGAAATGCATATCAGCACATAGCTACTACTCCCTCTGTCCCAAAATATAATTCTGTTTTGTTTTCCTACATACATAGATTTTGTACACTATACACAACAAAATCTATGTATCTAATAGACGCAAAATAAACTTAATTTGAAACGGACGGAGTACCTCCTTATCAAAATATTTCACACTATTGACTTTTCGTTACGACGTTTGACCATTCATCTTATTCAAAAAATTATACAAGTGTCATTTACTTTAGTTTTAACTTACTTTACCATGAAAGGTACTTTAACATAATATGTATTTTCATATATTTATTTTTTAATAAGACGAATGGTCAAATATTGTGAGGAAAAGTTAATAGTGACAAAAATTTTGATGCTGAGAGAGTATATGATATTTGAATTTCCCAGGGGTTTATCACATGTGGCCAATGATTTATTCTGTTCCTTCCTAATTTTCTCTAATGCAAATTATGATAGTGAAACAAAAAAGCAATGGCTAAGAGTTCCCAACAAGGTGTTTGATTAAAATAACATTGTACTAAACCGTTAGTTAAACATAATATTCAAGAAAAAATTAGAGAGATATCCTAGATGTGGTTAGATGTAGCTTTGCCCCTGATGTTATTAAAAATAATATTTTTAACAAATTAGCCATATCAGTCATATATTCTTGATGAAACGAAGTAACACATCTTGAGTTCATGAACTGGATTCAGATTTTTATTACAGTAGAATCAGAACAGGTTAGAGTTAGATTACAGAGCCAGCTCCTTTTGTCATGGTAACGGTAAGTTGAGAAGCAATACACCACTTTATTGTTGTGATGCTCACGTTTTTAGTCTTGGTTGGTAAGGTTTTTTTGGTCCTAGTTGGTGTTACAAATCGGGACTAAAGGGTCCTTTACGTGCTATTATAATAGTAAAGCATCGCATATAAAGTTACATGTGTTGTGTAATGTGTATGTAGAGTGGTAGGAAGGCTACACGCAAGGCAAGCAAGAGGTCTTGAGTTTGAATCCTCATACTAATTAAAGGGGGTTGGAGCAAAGAAATAATCCTTCACCGGATCTTGGTAGTTTGGTTTTACCCATGGCCATGACACCACCCCATTCCACATAAACACATGATTATTATAAAACATAAGGAATGAACTAAAATCCTTGATCAAAATTTATGGGATGGGTTGATGACAGACTACTCCATCTTAGATGAGACGATTCTCAAACCAAACACGTCTTAAGAGAGTAATGTATTGACCTATTTCCTACCAATATAAATATTCATTGTATATCGTAAAATAATGTGTTGGCGTGTTTACTCCATTAAATAGCACATGAAACATGGGTAATTTGAGATGAGTTGAAGTTGTTGATGGACCTATATTTATAGGATATAATTACAAAGAATGACAAATTCAACTTATATTCAGAGTTGGAGAGAATACTAGTTCAATTTAAAGAACTTATATTCAGAGTTGAAGTTGTTCATGCATCAAAGAACTTCGAAGACGAGATGTAAAACAGACGGAGTAACATTGGTAAGTGATGACTAGCTTGATCTTATATCGATCTTAGAACGAACGCCATGTATGTTCTTCTTCTCTGAGTAACTATATATAGCATACTGAAATTAGAACAAACTTGTGATTGGAGAATTAGCCGTTGCATAATTCATCATCACACCTAAAATGATGCTTTTCGACTCCCAAATTTTAGTTCTATATGTACAGAAATGCATTTGGGATGGAGATTATCAGATTGAGATTTGAGATGTACCATGGTCATTTTGTGCCTTCACGGGCCAAGAGACAGCTGCATGCAGTGTCCGGAAGAAGCGCAGCCCAGCTGCTAGCAAGCTCTGATTGCAGTTGCAGGCCTGTGGCTTCTCTGATGTCTGGAGGCGTGAGGCGGTGTAGGGCGAAATCGAAGAGACCAAAACGAACGATGAACAGATGGAACTGGAGGGGTCAAGAAGTTAACTTGGATCCAACGGGAAGACGAGACGGCGGCGACTCGGCAAGACGTCTGTGATGCGTGTCAGCGCTTTCTTCTGTTGTCTCTCTGTCTGTGGACTTTGAAAAGTCAATGCTTGGTGCTGGTGGGCCAACCCTGGGAAGAAGCACTGGATTCCAATATCTGTATCAATCCCCTTGTATAAATGTATTTGTGGAGCTATCATTCCTGTTCCAAATTATGGTCTTTGCTCAGTTGCGCGCAGCGGTACTGAAAAGCTTCCTACTGGCACAGCTAATGAAATTGGTAACACATGAAGCTGGAAGCTTAATTTGTTGAAGCGTATAAGTTCACGTCACCCTGACTGTATCAAACCAACAGGCGGGGCTGGGCTTGGGCCTTGTTTAGATGTTGATATTGGGAGGATGAATTTGGGAGTATGAAGTCACTTCACAGTCATTGTGTCACTATAGTATTTCGTTTGTATTTGTGAAAAATTATCTAAAAATTGATTAATTAGGCTCAAAATGTTCGTCTCACATAGCACAACAAAACCGTGCAATTAGTTTTTGATTTCATCTACATTTAGTACTCAATACATGTTATGATATTTTAATATGATGAAGAATCTTTTTTTTACATAGTAAATTTAGGAGTTGCTTTGCAGTCCTGGAAAAGCGCAGGCAGCACCCCCAGGCGCACGATTTCGTTGGCCTACGGTGGAGACTGCTGTCTAGCCGTGGAGCTGTCTGCCAGCAGGCTGCATCCAAACAGCCCATGCGTCGGGCTGTCGCCGTGGTTGAATCCTTGATTAGTTTCGGCCCAATGTGATCATGGATGATTGGGGCATATAGTTGCGTGTAGGAACGAAAATTTCTTTTTTATGTCCTTAAACTGTATACGGCCCCTGTTCTTCCATATATGACGTTGGCTAGCTTATTTTTGAGATAATATGGACGTCATCATCATATATTAAAGAACGAAGGGAGTCCAAATTTTATTCTTCTCGAACGGCAATACTAGACATTATCTTTCCTGAATTATTACATAAAACTGTCTGTTTTTGTACCCTTGGCAAGCTTGGGCTTGATTCCACGTACGTGACGCTTGCTGAGTTACTGTTAAGCCCTGACACCCTGTGCCGCTCGCCTGCGATTGCCACCCAGCCCACACCCTAGCTTCTGCAGGGACCGGTCTCTTCAATATCAGCAATACCTAGTCGCTTCAGATAGATTGGCCGATTCCTACGGGAGAGATTGAATTTTTGGATTCGCTGAACTCCTTCCTGGCCCTCCCTGTCTCATTGATTGATGGTCATAGATCCGTTCATGCATGCGTGCTATATCATGTGAGAGGGTGATCAGTGGGCGATGGAATTTAGATTAGGTCATCGGCGATGGAATTCAGATTAGATCAGGGACATTGCTACACATCAGCAATATCAAAGATTATCTCATACACCATTAAATAGAATTTTTAATAATGTAGAGAAGAGAGGGAGGTGAGGGAAAGACACTACCAGAAATGTGTTGTGGACGGAGTGTCCTTCTCCTTTCCAACGCATTTTGAGCGACCCTAGAAATGCGCATTTCGCTGCCCGATTATGAAAATCTTCATTTCCAGACTCTTGTGTATATGCATGCAGCCGAATCGCTTACACGGTTTGCAAATCGCAACACAGAAAAAAGAACTAAGTATATATTTGCTGATAAATCATCAATCTCAGCTGTTCGATTGACGCCATATTGCTCTGATTGCTGTTCAATCGTACAGTAAATAATCTACAACCAGTCGACAAATTAAATCCCTTGTTGATCGTGATGGCGTCGGAAACGTCATCGTCCGATCACGCCGCGGATCCTCTGAGCGACGACGACTTGGTTGCCGAGATCCTGCTCCGCCTCCCGTCCGCCGCGCGCCGTCTGCCGTGCTTGGCGGCGCATCGCCACCGCTCCGGCCTTCCTCGCCGCCCACGCCCGCCGTCGCCCCCTCGAGCTCATCCTCGCCACCCAGGGCGGCGGCGCGCTCTACGCCGTCCCGCTGGACGACGCGACCACGACGACGGAGCGCCGCCGTCGTCTCCAGCTCCGGTGGTGCTCCGACCTCTGCATGGACCCCAACTCCCACCGGACCTGGCGCCCCCCCATGGCCCTGGTCGGCGCCTGCGACGGGCTCCTCCTGTTCGAGACAAGCGTGGGCCGCGACCACCTCGTCTGCAACCCGGCGACGCGGCAGTGCGCCGTGCTGCCCGGCACCCAAACCCTCCTCATCCGGCCCTGCGGCTTGTACATTCACGCGCCGTCGGCCGAGCACCGGCTGCTATACCTCGCTGACGACGACGACGACGACAGAGAAGGCGGAGCGGCGTCGCACTACGTCCTGACCCTCGGTGCCGCCGCCGCCCGCCGGCTCGCCGGCACGGCGGCGGCGCCCATCGAGATATACACTCAGATGCCCGGCGCCTACCTCCGCCACCGCGGCAAGCTCCACTGGCTGCGCCACCCCCACGTGATCGACACCGGCGAGGTCCTGGCGTTCGACACAGTGGCGGAGGCTTTCCGGCGGATACCCCGGCCGCCGCCGTTGAGGGACGCCGACGGCGGCGGCGGCGGCACGGGGCTCTGGCGGTGACGGCCATCCGCCATGGATGCATGGACCTGTGGGTGCTGGAGGACTACGACAGCGAGATCAGCAGCTGGAGGCATCACCTCCGGGTCGAGCTGCCAACGCCGTTGTTAATTAGGTCTGACTGCTGGGTGATGGACGTCAGTGACATGGGGAAGAAGAATGTGATTCTTCTGGAAAACGGTCGTGTGGTGGTGTTGTATGATCTCGTGGAGAAGAAGGTGTTGAAGCAGATCGAGCTTGATGAAGACAGCGAAGACGACTATGGGAAGGCTCGTCCGACTGAGTTTGTGTTTAGGGATAGCCTTGAGCGGCATGCCTTCTTCGATCTACAGCCCCAATTAGTCTTGTAGATCTTTCCGCGTGATAAGTATATCAAAGTCCTGAAGTTGATCATTCAATGTTTTTCTGAAGTTGTATTTTTGGAAACTAGACAAATAACTATACTAGTAAAATGCTTGATAGCCGCCATAAGGTTTAATTATCCCTTCAAATGAAGCTCTCCCATTAGTTTTTTTTTCTCCACCGGATTCCTCACCACCGCCTCTCTCCCTTTCTTTCTTCCCCACCGTCTCTCCTCTCTCTGGATCTCACCGCACCAGCCCCGTCTCTCCCTCTCTCTAGATCTCGAGCGCCGGCCAGCCCCAGCTCTCCCTCTCTCTGTATCTCGCGCGCCGGCCGGACCTGGCGTGGGCGTGGGCGCGGCCTCGTCGGCGGCGCGGACTGCGGGGCACGGACGGCGGGCCGCGACCACCTCGTCTGCAACCCGGCGACGCGGCAGTGCGCCGTGCTGCCCGGCACCCAAACCCTCCTCATCCGGCCCTGCGGCTTGTACATTCACGCGCCGTCGGCCGAGCACCGGCTGCTATACCTCGCTGACGACGACGACGACGACAGAGAAGGCGGAGCGGCGTCGCACTACGTCCTGACCCTCGGTGCCGCCGCCGCCCGCCGGCTCGCCGGCACGGCGGCGGCGCCCATCGAGATATACACTCAGATGCCCGGCGCCTACCTCCGCCACCGCGGCAAGCTCCACTGGCTGCGCCACCCCCACGTGATCGACACCGGCGAGGTCCTGGCGTTCGACACAGTGGCGGAGGCTTTCCGGCGGATACCCCGGCCGCCGCCGTTGAGGGACGCCGACGGCGGCGGCGGCGGCACGGGGCTCTGGCGGTGACGGCCATCCGCCATGGATGCATGGACCTGTGGGTGCTCGAGGACTACGACAGCGGTGTCAGCAGCTGGAGGCATCACCTCCGGGTCGAGCTGCCAACGCCGTTGTTAATTAGGTCTGACTGCTGGGTGATGGACGTCAGTGACATGGGGAAGAAGAATGTGATTCTTCTGGAAAACGGCCTTTCCATCTCGGTTGGTTTTCGATCCAACGTGTGCGACTTGCTTTCCCTTTCAATTCCGTTGCTGGTCCACCTATCGACGACACGATAGAAACGAGTGGCCGGATGCGAGAGCGGATATTAGGCAGTTTGAAATTTCGAGAGCCGTGTCCCTTTATCCCATCTCCATTTCCCATCCTTTCGTTTTCCTCAACGACACTCGGAGGGGCGCCGGCGGCGGTGAGGCGCCTTATGGAGGTGACGCGCCCGCAAGGAAGGCAAGACCAACGAGAGAAGGCAGTCAGCGAAGACCCCCCAGTATCGAGTGGAGTGGATGTGGTGAGGGGATGTGGCGTGATGCAGTGAGCGAAGCGCCACGCCTAGGGTAGAAAACAAGGAGGTGCAGAGGCGATGCGCCGCCGAGCATCGAGGGGAGGTGCTACTCCGATCAGAGGCGGCGCGACTGCGGGCCATTGCGCGCGTCGGGTACAGTGACCCGATGCGGGAGGGATCTGCTCCGACAATCTACTCGTGATTTTGGTAAGGATCACGTTGGGAGGTCTCAAATCAAGGTAGGTGAAGACAAACGCCCCACCCTCCACCCTCATGTGTTTTGTCCGCGTTGGTATATCGATCTAGCTTAGGCCATTGATTGCATCTGCTATTATAGATCTAGTTCGATAAGATGTAATGTGGCTCGATTTTTGTTTCTGGGGTATTTGTTCTTGTAGATTTGTTGGTGGACTAGTCTAGGATTTGCAATTTCTGTCGTAGAGTATTATAGGGTTTCCTAAGTTCTCAAGCTGAATCATCCAAAAGTTGATTTGTGTAGTTCAGAAACTACAATAGTAGTGAACTAGTCGTTTTCCATCAGTCGGCTAGTACTACTTCCTTCCAGTTCTAGTACTTGCATGATAAGATCTGTCAATCCTAGTCTTTTTTATGTGTATAGTAGCTTTACAGAACTATATCCGAGCTTGAAAATGTAATGTTTTCAGATAATTTGGTACTGAGATCATTTCCACTATCTGTTTTTTTTAACAGGAGTCAATAGATGGTTTCTTATATGTTGTCTATTGGTTTTGTCTTCTTATTGGAGGAATCGTTTTAACTCTTGTGTAACGTAGATCTATTTTTATTTTAATTTAATTGTCATGATTTGCTATTATAAGTGATTGCACATGATATATTGTTGTCTCTGGGTTTTTCCAATTCATCAGCTAGCCTGAATAGTACAAGATAGACAGTTCACAAGTAAAAAAAATGAGTCATAGATGATACATTATTGTCTTCTGCTTCTCCTGTTTGAGGAATGATTATTCTATTAACTAATGCACTCTTTCTCAAGATCCGTAGTTTAAATTATGTGCTAATCAAGCTTAAAGATGATGTAACTCATCCACTTTTCTATTGTGAATTAGAAAGTAACTTGTCACTACTTATGTGTCTTAGGAAGTAATTTATTATAATTTTGCATGAGACAGAAAGTAATTAGTAAGTGATTTTGAAACATGAATATATTTAATTTACTTTGTTGCGACATTAGAATACCAAAATGCATTGTCATCTGCTATTTTCTCCTGAGTTTTTATTTTCTTACTGACTGATAATCATTTACGAGAGTAGCAAATGTTTTGCCACTGCCAATGTTCATGGAGTAACACTGTAATTAGCTCATTCCCTTTTTGTAATGCGAACTAGGAAGTGACTTGTCCCTGTTTCGTTGGCATCCTCTCACTGTTTTCTTTGTTAGGATCCAATTTTACATATTTTTTAGTCTATTTTTGTTTATGTCTAATTTAAAAGTGCAATCATATTGGTCTGGTAGCTGGTCAGTCTTGCTGATTATCAGTTTTTGTTACCTTTTTGTAAGTGCAGCTTACTCAGGTCAATGCAACTTTGTTGTGGCACAGCCATCTGTACACATATTAATCTGGTATATTCTATACATACCTCCCACATATGTTTCTTTATTTTTTTTCTTTTCACCACCTAAAGTTGTCAACGAATTAGTTATGTCTATCTGTTGAATAGAAATTTCAGTTATTTCTGAACATTCTGCTATCAATTGAATAATATCAGTATGATTTAACTTATCCTATTTCTTGCTCATAAATATTAAACTTTCTTATAGTTTCAGTTTTGTAGTCAGTAACTTTTTGTAGGCACACAATCTAGCAAAAAGTAATTGAAATCACCTGTTTACTATCCAAATAAAGTAATTGCTCACTTTCTTTGTTGAGCAACAATTAACTTTTGTCCTTTTTACTTTGGGAGCAAGTAACTTTCATACTTTTATCTCTTATTTTGTAGCAACTTTGATTTGTATTCTTTACAAGTTATATTTTGCTCAATTTTTGCTTGCAGTGACTTAGCTCACCCCCTTTTCTAATATCAATTAGGAAGTGAGTTGTCTCTACTTATGTGTCTTTAGGAAGTAACTTATCAGAGTTCTATATGATATAGAAAGTAAGTTTTTACTGATTTCAACCATACATAAAAGTAATTTTAATATTTTTTGGTTCCTATAGTTGAATTTTTGTATGAGTGCTGCACTATGTGCCTGCACAATTTGAGCACTTGTTACTTAATGTCTTGTGTGCATGTAGTACCCGCAGGGGTGGAGGCAGCGGTGGGGCGGGTGGGGCTGGAGCCCCCGCAACTACCGGCTGCCTCCATTGCAGCCCCACCAAGCCCCCACTAAAAATTGGAGGAGGAAGAAGAGAGATGGGGGGCTGAAGGAGGAAGAAGCATTGGCATCCCCTCCTTGCCTCAATTCCTGGCTTTGCCAGTACCCGATATTTTAGTTCACGTCTCGTGTGGTAGTTGTTTTGGTTACCTGTGACCATGATTTACTTGTGACTTTTTTTCTGGTTATACCTTTGTCAGGTCAACGTATATTTGGTGTGCCATAACAAACTTTACGAACATTAAACTGGTATATTCCATACCCATACCTCCCATTTATTGTTCTTTACTGATACCCATACCTCCCACTAGGATAACTTATGTCCATTTTTCTGTGTTTAACATAACTGGAATACAACCCGTCCTTTTTAACAACAAAAAATTAGTAAATCTGGACTTTTTGGATTTGGATAATCCAATCATATTAGCTTGGTAGATTTTTGTTTTTGCTATTTTTTTACTCCATGTGACTTTTTTCTAGTTATATTGGGTGTGGCACATGAAGTCATATATGAATTGTGAATTAATTTTACGGTTACCATGTATGACATATTTTCAAAGCGTTTAAACTTTGTTGTACTCCAAATTAAGTGCTATATGTTGTCGCATGTCACTCCGTTAGTGCACTGCACCATATCTCGATTTTGATTTGTCCTGCACCACTGGTTTTTGTTGGTCAGGCAGGAGAAAATCAGCAACATGGCTTAGGTGATCTGCATGCTGTCTCGGACATTTAAAACCAATCAAGTCACTGAAATTCAGAGCAAATTATTCCAGTGCCATTCATGGTATTGCCCCTCCGTCTTATCCAGGTGCTGGTCCAACCCATCGAACACCTTAAACATCTAAAGTTTGATACTTTTTCCAAAGCCTCCACCTAGCTGCTCAATTTTTTTCTCATCAAGTAGCAATCAAATCAAGTGTGGCTGTGTTTAGTTCCACCAAAAATCCAAAAATTCTCTCTCCAAACTTCACTATCCACCTATCACATCAAAACACATCAAATCTCTCTCTTCATGTATGGAACACTAAACGTAGATAAATAAAAAAACTAAGTACATAGTTTTGATGTACACGACGAGACGAATCTTTTGAGCCTAGTTAGGTCATGATAGGATAATGTTTACCACAAACAAACGAAAATTGAAATTGCTACAATGCGCTACAGTGTCCGATGTGACGTTTTCACCAAACTTTCTCAACCACTTTTTAGAACTAAACACACCCTATCATATTTGAAGTAACTTATGACATTTCTTACTCACCAATAAATAACTTTTTAATATTTTTAGTTTCCTATTAAGTAACTGCTCGTATTTCTAACTGCATAGCAAGTAACTTTTTTACTTTTCACCACCTAGGGCTATCAACCATTATTGTGGGTGCATTGTTTGGCCATCTGTTGAATACAAGACTGAACCAGATTACTGGCATCATAATGTGTAGTTCAAATCATCGATCAAATATTCTAACGTATATATATATATATATATTTATTTTCATGTTCTGCAAGTGAGGGAGTTTAATGAAATGGAATCATATAATGCAGCATCTGCTACTGCCATGGATAATTAAAAGGATTCATATAATACAACAGTTGATGTTGCTGTCTCAGGTACTATTTTTCATTGATAAAGTAACTTATCCTATATGTTGTTTATAAATACGTAACTATCTTATATTTTTAGTTTTTATATTAAGTAACCTTTTGTAGGCACACAATCTAGTAAGTAACTTAAATCACCATTTTACATATTGATATAGTACCCGCTCACATTCTTAGTTCAACACTAAATAACTGCTCACCATTTTACTTGAGTAATTTTTGTACTTTCAAGTCTTACTTGTGGCAACATTGATATGTACTTTTTACAAGTTCTATGTTGCTCACACAAACTAGCAAAATGATCATTATGTTGAATGCTTTTATATCCATACAATACAAACTAACATTATATGAAGCACTGTTGTGAAATATCAGCTCCCGACATGGTACATTTGTTTCTCTAGTAGCATTTGTGTGCAGCATTGTACTCCCTGTATTGCCTGTAGTAGTAACCTATCTTTTCTTGTTGAAATAATTGACATGTACTTTCTTGAACTTCCATATTGCAAACAAAGTAACTTCATTATGTTTGCATGGTAAAGGAAAGTAACTTATCCATACAGAAAGTCACTAGCTATAAAATACAATGCAGAAAATGTAACTATGATTGATTTCTGTTGCACAAGAAGTAACTTATTATGTTGCTGCTATCAAATTTCACACAATTATGAAATGCCATCATGATTTTACTTCTTGCAAATTTTCTCCTAGTATTATACTGCCCAAATATATTTAGATATTTGATTGAAGTAACCCACATCCAAATATTTGATTTGTGTGCTTAGTATTTTTAGATTGAAATTGTAGAAATTGTAAGTGCCAGCGTTATGAAATCTACCGAGAACTTTGATGGCAGTTATGCTTTTAATGTGTTTGTGTAGAATTTTTCTAGCGTAATTCTAGTGTACAACTAACTGACTTAGTTGCATATATGAAGGAACTCTAGTATTATACTTCCCAAATCACTTATTTACTTTCTGTTACCTCTCCCAGGTCACCTAGTTACTTTTGTGATATCAATTTCAAGTCACTTATTACTTTCTTTTATGATCCACTGGAAATGATTTCTAGCTATGACTCCTTTTGTTCTTCCATTAGGTGCGCATCTAAATCTGAGGCCCACAAGAAGTAGCTTTTTATGGAGAGGGAAGGACAGATGCTTTGATGGAGCTCATTTTTTACTTGTTCTAGACGCAGTTATACATAGTTGATAATCTGGGTGTGTTTGAAGGAGAAAAATATGTATATGTCGTATGTATAAGATATGCCTCTCTAGTGATTGAAGTAGTAGTCCCTCCAAAATCTGGAATCACATCTATTGATTTTTTTTCTTGTAAGAAGCCTGTCTGTTGATGAAAATGATCCACACATGCCTATTCACCTAGCGTTGATTCTTGGATTGGATCTGCATATATGTTCTCTAATATGTTCCCTTTGATTCCTCTCGCTTATTGTCTTCGGTTATGTCTTCTCTAGCAAATTTTAGGCCCTTTTACTTCCTGCTTTTGATCTCTTGTTTTCCGTATGAATCTTTTTTAGTACATGCTTCTTCTTTTCCGTGAGGGCCCAGTGACGCCAGGAAGTCACCTTGCCCCCTTTCCGTTTTGGGATTACCTGTGTACCTCAAAGCCATATATGGTAACTTCGGAGGGGCTCTCCGGTTAACACTAACCGGAGAGGGCTCTCTCTCTAGTCGCCTCCAACAACATTATATACTTTTATATAATGGAAAAAGATTCTAACTTCAATTGCTTAACCGCTTGAAGAGCGAAGAATCACTCCACAATCATTACAGAGTAGCCAGTGCCACGTTAGCATAACCATTAAGCACCAAATAAAAGGTTCAACATACATGAGCATTTGGCTCCGCCGGCGTTCGTCGCGTAGGGTACTCCATCGTTTTGCTTAGCACAGTCCAGAGAAATAATACAAGCCAATATACATGAGCATTTTGACTCCGCCGGCGTTCGTCGCGGCGAAAAATTCCTGTGTGTATGCAGTTTCAATTTCTATACGTCTGCACGTTCGTCCGTCAGCGGCGATGGTAGCAGCTAGTTTTCCACCATGATCTGACGCCGCTACGGACACGCCGTTAGGATCTCCACGCCGCCGCCGGTGACCAGCACGGTGTGCTCGAACTGCGCGCTGAGGCTGCCGTCCACCGCCACCGCCGTCCAGCCGTCGTCCCACAGCATGCACTGCGTGCTCCCCATCGACAGCGTTGGCTCTGCACGCAGCCAGTCAGTCACTGCCCGCTCAGTAAATTCCGTTAAATACATTGCTTGCTGATTGGTCTTTGAAGCAAAAAAAAATTATGTTGCTGCTATCAAATTTCACACAATTATGAAATGCCATCATGATTTTACTTCTTGCAAATTTTCTCCTAGTATTATACTGCCCAAATATATTTAGATATTTGATTGAAGTAACCCACATCCAAATATTTGATTTGTGTGCTTAGTATTTTTAGATTGAAATTGTAGAAATTGTAAGTGCCAGCGTTATGAAATCTACCGAGAACTTTGATGGCAGTTATGCTTTTAATGTGTTTGTGTAGAATTTTTCTAGCGTAATTCTAGTGTACAACTAACTGACTTAGTTGCATATATGAAGGAACTCTAGTATTATACTTCCCAAATCACTTATTTACTTTCTGTTACCTCTCCCAGGTCACCTAGTTACTTTTGTGATATCAATTTCAAGTCACTTATTACTTTCTTTTATGATCCACTGGAAATGATTTCTAGCTATGACTCCTTTTGTTCTTCCATTAGGTGCGCATCTAAATCTGAGGCCCACAAGAAGTAGCTTTTTATGGAGAGGGAAGGACAGATGCTTTGATGGAGCTCATTTTTACTTGTTCTAGACGCAGTTATACATAGTTGATAATCTGGGTGTGTTTGAAGGAGAAAAATATGTATATGTCGTATGTATAAGATATGCCTCTCTAGTGATTGAAGTAGTAGTCCCTCCAAAATCTGGAATCACATCTATTGATTTTTTTTCTTGTAAGAAGCCTGTCTGTTGATGAAAATGATCCACACATGCCTATTCACCTAGCGTTGATTCTTGGATTGGATCTGCATATATGTTCTCTAATATGTTCCCTTTGATTCCTCTCGCTTATTGTCTTCGGTTATGTCTTCTCTAGCAAATTTTAGGCCCTTTTACTTCCTGCTTTTGATCTCTTGTTTTCCGTATGAATCTTTTTTAGTACATGCTTCTTCTTTTCCGTGAGGGCCCAGTGACGCCAGGAAGTCACCTTGCCCCCTTTCCGTTTTGGGATTACCTGTGTACCTCAAAGCCATATATGGTAACTTCGGAGGGGCTCTCCGGTTAACACTAACCGGAGAGGGCTCTCTCTCTAGTCGCCTCCAACAACATTATATACTTTTATATAATGGAAAAAGATTCTAACTTCAATTGCTTAACCGCTTGAAGAGCGAAGAATCACTCCACAATCATTACAGAGTAGCCAGTGCCACGTTAGCATAACCATTAAGCACCAAATAAAAGGTTCAACATACATGAGCATTTGGCTCCGCCGGCGTTCGTCGCGTAGGGTACTCCATCGTTTTGCTTAGCACAGTCCAGAGAAATAATACAAGCCAATATACATGAGCATTTTGACTCCGCCGGCGTTCGTCGCGGCGAAAAATTCCTGTGTGTATGCAGTTTCAATTTCTATACGTCTGCACGTTCGTCCGTCAGCGGCGATGGTAGCAGCTAGTTTTCCACCATGATCTGACGCCGCTACGGACACGCCGTTAGGATCTCCACGCCGCCGCCGGTGACCAGCACGGTGTGCTCGAACTGTGCGCTGAGGCTGCCGTCCACCGCCACCGCCGTCCAGCCGTCGTCCCACAGCATGCACTGCGTGCTCCCCATCGACAGCGTTGGCTCTGCACGCAGCCAGTCAGTCACTGCCCGCTCAGTAAATTCCGTTAAATACATTGCTTGCTGATTGGTCTTTGAAGCAAAAAAAAAACCATGGAAGTCTACAAGGGAAAAGTAGGCATAGTCGAGATGGACAGAAGGGCGTACCGATGGTGAATGTCTGACCTGCAACCATGAACCCTGGCTCGTAATCGTCTGCCATGGATGTGTGTTCAGTTGGTGCTTGACTGAATTAACCACAATGATCGGAGAACAGTATGAACGAGGTTACTTACATGTACTCCATATGATGGGTTCGCAATGGAAGATCCTCCCAACGCCATGCCCAATAAAGGGGTCGATGCTGTAGCCGTACTTCTCTGCGTGCTCACTAAAAACAACCAAAGCAGAGCCATCACTGACGTGGACAATTTTACAGCAATAGAAAGCTTTTGCTGTAAAATTCCGTGCACTTTAGTCTGATGATAATACAAAATGTTAGGATTCCTAACGATCCACCTGCTATTCAGATGATGTGCCGTGTCATCAAAAAGTATTATACTGCTAAATTGATGGGGGAATATCATTTGTCTGGAAGCCAACAAGGTCTCAAAAGATTCAGGTTAATATATGTTTCATAGGAGAGATCAACACCTTATTCTCCGGCCGATTTCCTTGAAGCTAGCACCATGTCTGCAGGCAGATATGCCCCTCATCATGCATTCCTCAGTGACCTGTTAGAGACCAAAAAAAATGACAGGTTCTTCAGATACAGGCTCAAACAATGTGTTAGGAAGTAGTCAGAAGAGGGAACAGCAGAATCATACCTTTACAAGTTGTTTAGTAGATTCATCAACATCTCCACAAAGGTAAGTTCTTGAGGTGTCCCCATGGTACCCCTGGAGCAACACTCCATGTCACTTTACAAAGCAAGAATCAGTGATGTCCATATCGACACATTAGAACAGAACAGCGAGAAGGAAATGGATTTGGTGGCTGATAAGGAAAATAACAGCTAGTAGCACATACGTTTAAGTAGACAGTGACATCAATGTTGATAATGTCTCCATCCTGCAAGGCCAGTGGTAAACAAGCATAACTGTTCAGCTCAAAATTAAGGAAGTTCAGCAATGGTACCAGCTGACAAATGAAGAAATAATGTATTGTTTCAGTGTTAGTTTCAATTGGCATGATGCATCTAGTTGCTTACAAGATACATCACTATTGCAAGTTATTCTGCTTCTATTGTTCAATAAGAAATGCTTCCAATTAACTGCTACATTCCAAGCCAACAGAGAAAAATGGCTCAACCTGTAGCTCGCGAGAATCAGGGATTCCATGACAGGTGCACTCGTTCACCGACGTGCAGACGCTCTTCGGAAACCCGCCATATCCTAGGGGAGACGGGTAGGCGCCGGCGTCGATGATCATCTGGTGCACAGCTCTGTCGATCTCGTCTGTCGTCACAACCGGCTGCTCAAAAGAACAGTTCATCAGTCATCACACATGACACGTGGGCCCCAAATTTATCCAAAGGAGTAATCTGATCTGCAAAGTGCTCACTGCTCACTTTGACAAGTGTTCCTGCATACTGCAGAACTCGGGACGCAAGCTCGCAGGCATCCAGCATACGCATGATGCTCTCGCCGTCGTGCACCTGCCGGTCGGGGCACACGTCCGGGATGGCGTCGGCGCCGACGTACGGTGGCCGGGGTATGTGCTCCGGCACCGGGAGGCGCGCGCTGACGGCCCCGCGCCGAAGCGGCTCCCTCCTCTTCCTAGCTCCTCCGGAGCCCGGCGCCTCTGCGGCCCTTCGATTTCATCGTGTCAGAGCGCAGATGTGTGCGATTGTCACAAAATTTGAGTAGTTTTTACAGCATTATCGGCGGATTTTTGGGTAGGAAGGAAGCGGGACAGTTCGAGCACCTGCAGATGATCCTCGTGGATTTCTCCGGTCTTCCCGGCGTTCTGGATGCTACGCGTAGAGGCGCCGGAACGGCGGCGTCACCTGCAAGAAGCGGCGGTCGGAACAGGAAAATGGTAGAAGACGAGTGAGGAAGGACAAGCACGCACGTAGACGGCGGCAGCGGGACGCGGGGAACGGCGAGGAGGGATGCGGGTTGAGCTCCGCCGCCGGGACCCTCGCCGCCATCGCCGTTGTTGAGGATAAGACGAGGGCAGGTGGAGGGATGGTATTTTTCTAGAATTGTTTTTGAAACCATTGTTTTTTTTTCTGGAGCCGTCGCACGTTATGGAAACGTATCATCATGAGATAATTAACAAGAAAAATATTTCATGGAATCACTTGCATTTGGAAGAATTACGATATATTTAGATCATCCCATTTATGTATGAGACTCCTATCTAAGGCCTCTCGTTTAGTTCCCAAATTTGCCCCCTAAATTTACTATGTAAGAAAAAGATTCATATCATATTTAAATGTCATAGCATGTATAAAGTACTAAATATAGATAAAATAAAAAACTAAGTGCACAGTTTTGTTGTCCTCTGCAAAACGGACATTTTGAGCCTAATTAATCAATTTTTGAATAATTTTTCACACATACAAACGAAATGCTACGGTGTCGTAATGGTTACGACGTGACTGCATACTACCAAATTTGACCATCCATCCATAGGATCTAAACAAGGCCTAAGCTGTTATGACTACGTTGTGTACTGAATTCAGAGGGCAGCTTGCACGTGCGAGTTTGGATGGTGCTAGGAGGAAAGAGGAAGGAATAGAGGAGGTGCAATACACTGGACAAAGCTACCGGAGATGCAATAAGTTGATGCGGAATGAATATTTTTATATGCTAGTGGGATCTATCTTAAAAAATTTAAGTAAAATACACGAGCGGTTTTTAAACTTGTTTCGGGATGTCATCTAGGTCTCCAAATTCTTAAAATGCATATTAAGTCCCTAAACTTGCTAAATAGTGTTATCTAGATCCAAAGTTCCAAAAATACTCCTACTCATAATGGGGTATTGGGGCTCCGCCCCCTCCCCTGTTGGCTCCGGCCGTGCGTGAAGTGGTACTCAATCAACCGTGCTTGTGTTTGAAAAGCTAGATAGGGATTCATAATAGAGACCCCAATCATGAAAGTATATTTATCATTTATAACGAACAATTAAGTATGTGTTTGGTTTATAGCACAGTGGTATGGGCAATCGAATGTGTCGGTAGGAATCAAGTATCACCGACTTGACGGCATCTGTTCTACGTACATTTGATCACTATTTTCTAATAAAAAAATTATAAATCATACATGTATAACTTTATATTATTAAAGCATTTTCAAGCTAACGTGATCACTTGGTTATTTGGAACTAATTATATACTCACTTTGTCTTAGAATACATCTACGTCTAGACTTTTTCGAAGTCAAACTTTTTTAATTCTAACTATAAATAGCGAAATAAACATAGGGACTCAAGTTAATAGACTTTGTCCACACTTACGCCCTGTTTGGATACCCCTGATTTTTTTAGTCACCTAAACTTTAGTCTCTTTTAGTCCTAAAAATACCAAACAGGGTGACTAAAAGGGACTAAACTAAACTCTAGTCCCTACCCCATAAGTTCATAAATCCCATTTTGGTGACTTCTTGGGACTAAAAGTGACTTTTTTCCCCACTACCCTCATTAAATGCCCCACCTAGTCCGCACCCAACCAAGGCTGCAAGGGTAGTATGGTCTTTATTCAGTCACTTTAATTACATGTAGTCACTTTAAGTCCCTACAACCAAACAGGACAACTGACTAAAGTTTAGTTCCTAGAAGTCACTAAAAAAAGTCACCTCGAACCAAACAGGGCCTTAAACATAGTAATTTAGACTTTTCCTATTAATTATACTAATTAGGATCAGAATACTTACATCATCATTAATTAAAAGCACTGCGAAGCACTCATAAAACCGCAAGTGACACTGACAGACAGGTGGGCCCTGATCTCACTCCTCCCGAAACCACCACAGAACCCCCTTGTGTCCTCGTCCGCAGCGTTCAAATTTTGAATCTCGGAGCCCTTCGTATTCATCCTCCGTGCACCAGGTCCATACGCCAACTTAACCAATGACCGGGCCGATCCCAGAAACAAAAGGCCTTGATGCTATCAGTCCATGGACCCGGGTGCGCGAATCCTCCCGTTGCTTTTCACGGGGTGCTCCCTTTTCTCTTCTCCGCCGCCCTGTCTCCTCTCCTCTGTTCCTCCACTCCGTTGGGCTCCCCAAAAAAACCCCAAAGAAATCGAGAGATGGGGAAGGCAGTGAAGGCACCGAAGAAGAAGGAGATGGCGGAGGCGGCGGTGTCGTACGAGGAGCAGCGGCGGAGGCAGGTCGAGGCCAACAAGCGCAAGCTGGAGGAGCTCCAGCTCCACCACCTCTCCGCCGCCGTCAGGGAGGCCGCCACCGCCGCCGTCAAGCCCTCGCCGGTGGGTCCCTGTTGCTTGGTCAATAGCCTGGTTATTTCTTGTGTGCATCGATCTTAACTTTTTTCTGGTTTTATTTACTTTCTCCCAATCGGCGCTTCTGCAGGCCAAGAAGCTGAAGGCGCGGGTGCCGCGGGACGCCGCCGCGGAGCCGCTCCGGCGTTCCGGGCGCGTCGCCAACCTCCCCGACAAGCCCCAATACCGCGAGGTAAGTGTCAAAGAATCATATACGCGACCAAAGATTTCAGCTTTTCCCCCCTCCTTTCGTGAGCAAATCACGGCGGTGAGAACAAACTGATCCAAGAACGCGCTTTGATCTGTTTTTGTGCGCGCGCAGGAGGTTCTTGATTTCGGGAGGAAGGTTAGGAGGTACGCGCATATATTCCATCTCCCAATCTGGCGACCTGCCCATGATGATTCGTGCTAGTAGTACAAATTTTGATTTCTTTGCCGTTGTTCCTGAGCGGCGGCAGGACGTACGGCTCGGGGAGGAAGGACCTGGCCAACCGGGTGTACGCGTCCGACGAGGAGCGGAGCCACGCCATCACGAAGGCCGAAGAGCTGCAGGATGAGCTGGGCTCCCGCTTCCCCATCTTCGTGAAACCCATGACCCAGTCCCATGTCACCGGAGGCTTCTGGCTGGTAAAGCAGCGGAAGATTGGGTCCAGTTTATATTGATCATGTGCTGCTGTCGAATCGATTGTTATTCATCTCCACAGAGATGAATTCTTGTTTCATGGGCTGGTGAAATTGCAGGGCCTCCCGACGCCGTTCTGCCGGAAGTACCTGCCGAAGCGTGACCAGATGATGACGCTGGTGGATGAGGAGGAGGATGAGTCCGATACGCTCTACCTCGCCAATAAGTCTGGCCTCAGTGCTGGATGGAGAGGATTCGCCATTGAGCACAAGCTGGTTGATGGAGATTGCTTGGTCTTCCAGTTGATTGAGCGGACAAAGTTCAAGGTCAGTGTGACCGTTTTGCATAACTAGAATGCCTGTCTGATTGGTGACCCTTTTCATGGATGTTACAGGGAACTTTTGACCAATAATTGTTCAATCCAAGTATCTAAGTACAAGTAGTGATGTGGAGAGCAGTTGCAATTTGTTACATAGATTTCTGCAGAACGCTCATGCCATATATCTGAATTTATGTACAGGGCCACCTGATGTATCTGCTTTGTTCTAAATTATAACTGAAATTTATGGATCAAGATTATTTAGAAAGAAATAAAAATCTGGCTTGTTTGAAACTTGGCCTTTTGGGGGAAACTAATGCATATTTGTGCAAAGTGTCTTTGCAGTACCATGAGTCCTTACGGACTTACTAGGAGAAATGCATGTATTTTACAGCTGACCAAGCAAAGTTATGCAAATGGTGCAGGTCTACATAATTAGAGCAAGTTCCTATTACGAAGATGAGGACTGATGAAACTAGTACCTTCTATATGGTGATTGGAGGTAAGGTAAAATTCGACCTTTGTTGTTTGGCGATGGTTGAATGAGTGTACTTTCAGTTTTTCACCACTAAACTTAACCCTTATCATGCCAGTTCTATTTGTGAAAATACAAGGATCACTGCATGGTTTTAGTGAATTTATTTAGACCTTTCAAAGTAGTGACATCGCAATGCGAATATCTTTAGGACAGAATGATAGATGGCTTGCGTTTGTCCAAGCTATTTGTTTAATGTCGAATAAGCAGGCATGAACTAACCAAGTCCCAGATGTTCTGATGATTATTTGAACTGTGGTAGACAATCAGATTTTCCTTGCCCATTTTGTTTCAGAAACATTTCATCCAAATCTGAAATCTTGTACCCACCTTTCTTTTGTAGGTTAGTACTTACTACTAGATTAGGTGCCTTTACACAATTCAATTTCACTCCTGTAGTTGTTTTATGGTAAAATACATCATTTCTGTAACATTAGCAAGTTAAGTTTTTTAGTTTTGATTTGGAAGTTATATTGTCTTAGCCATTGGAATGCTAACTCGCCATAATGTCTTCCTATTAATAATATGGCAAGTCCACATAAATGAACAAAGAAGTTAGGTTTTTAAATTCATGGCAACTGAGTTTAACTTCTGACATTTTTTTGTAATGATCAGTAACATTACACAAGTTTGAGGGCAATGAATTTTCTACTTTGCAAGACATGCCTGTATGAATCATGATATTTTTTTTTTGCGGGTAGTATGAATCATGATATTGACTGGTTTCCTTGTTCCTTTTTCATTCTCAGTTCTGGATATGGTTGCACTGTGAACAGGATGGAACAAGCTGGCATATGGAGATTGCTGGGCGTCTTCAACCTTTTGGGTGAAAAAAGCACCAATGTTTGTTTTTAGTTGTCTAGTTGCTAGTTTGTGGACTTGGGCTTATCACTTACACGGTTCAGAAGCCTGCACTATGTAAGGGGAGGTGGATGGCAATTGACTTCATTTTGTAAATTGATGCTGTCCTGGTTTCTGCAAGATCCATTTCATTGTGGTTCATTTTATTCAGTCACTTTAATTACATGTAGTCACTTTAAGTCCCTACAACCAAACAGGACAACTGACTAAAGTTTAGTTCCTAGAAGTCACTAAAAAAAGTCACCTCGAACCAAACAGGGCCTTAAACATAGTAATTTAGACTTTTCCTATTAATTATACTAATTAGGATCAGAATACTTACATCATCATTAATTAAAAGCACTGCGAAGCACTCATAAAACCGCAAGTGACACTGACAGACAGGTGGGCCCTGATCTCACTCCTCCCGAAACCACCACAGAACCCCCTTGTGTCCTCGTCCGCAGCGTTCAAATTTTGAATCTCGGAGCCCTTCGTATTCATCCTCCGTGCACCAGGTCCATACGCCAACTTAACCAATGACCGGGCCGATCCCAGAAACAAAAGGCCTTGATGCTATCAGTCCATGGACCCGGGTGCGCGAATCCTCCCGTTGCTTTTCACGGGGTGCTCCCTTTTCTCTTCTCCGCCGCCCTGTCTCCTCTCCTCTGTTCCTCCACTCCGTTGGGCTCCCCAAAAAAACCCCAAAGAAATCGAGAGATGGGGAAGGCAGTGAAGGCACCGAAGAAGAAGGAGATGGCGGAGGCGGCGGTGTCGTACGAGGAGCAGCGGCGGAGGCAGGTCGAGGCCAACAAGCGCAAGCTGGAGGAGCTCCAGCTCCACCACCTCTCCGCCGCCGTCAGGGAGGCCGCCACCGCCGCCGTCAAGCCCTCGCCGGTGGGTCCCTGTTGCTTGGTCAATAGCCTGGTTATTTCTTGTGTGCATCGATCTTAACTTTTTTCTGGTTTTATTTACTTTCTCCCAATCGGCGCTTCTGCAGGCCAAGAAGCTGAAGGCGCGGGTGCCGCGGGACGCCGCCGCGGAGCCGCTCCGGCGTTCCGGGCGCGTCGCCAACCTCCCCGACAAGCCCCAATACCGCGAGGTAAGTGTCAAAGAATCATATACGCGACCAAAGATTTCAGCTTTTCCCCCCTCCTTTCGTGAGCAAATCACGGCGGTGAGAACAAACTGATCCAAGAACGCGCTTTGATCTGTTTTTGTGCGCGCGCAGGAGGTTCTTGATTTCGGGAGGAAGGTTAGGAGGTACGCGCATATATTCCATCTCCCAATCTGGCGACCTGCCCATGATGATTCGTGCTAGTAGTACAAATTTTGATTTCTTTGCCGTTGTTCCTGAGCGGCGGCAGGACGTACGGCTCGGGGAGGAAGGACCTGGCCAACCGGGTGTACGCGTCCGACGAGGAGCGGAGCCACGCCATCACGAAGGCCGAAGAGCTGCAGGATGAGCTGGGCTCCCGCTTCCCCATCTTCGTGAAACCCATGACCCAGTCCCATGTCACCGGAGGCTTCTGGCTGGTAAAGCAGCGGAAGATTGGGTCCAGTTTATATTGATCATGTGCTGCTGTCGAATCGATTGTTATTCATCTCCACAGAGATGAATTCTTGTTTCATGGGCTGGTGAAATTGCAGGGCCTCCCGACGCCGTTCTGCCGGAAGTACCTGCCGAAGCGTGACCAGATGATGACGCTGGTGGATGAGGAGGAGGATGAGTCCGATACGCTCTACCTCGCCAATAAGTCTGGCCTCAGTGCTGGATGGAGAGGATTCGCCATTGAGCACAAGCTGGTTGATGGAGATTGCTTGGTCTTCCAGTTGATTGAGCGGACAAAGTTCAAGGTCAGTGTGACCGTTTTGCATAACTAGAATGCCTGTCTGATTGGTGACCCTTTTCATGGATGTTACAGGGAACTTTTGACCAATAATTGTTCAATCCAAGTATCTAAGTACAAGTAGTGATGTGGAGAGCAGTTGCAATTTGTTACATAGATTTCTGCAGAACGCTCATGCCATATATCTGAATTTATGTACAGGGCCACCTGATGTATCTGCTTTGTTCTAAATTATAACTGAAATTTATGGATCAAGATTATTTAGAAAGAAATAAAAATCTGGCTTGTTTGAAACTTGGCCTTTTGGGGGAAACTAATGCATATTTGTGCAAAGTGTCTTTGCAGTACCATGAGTCCTTACGGACTTACTAGGAGAAATGCATGTATTTTACAGCTGACCAAGCAAAGTTATGCAAATGGTGCAGGTCTACATAATTAGAGCAAGTTCCTATTACGAAGATGAGGACTGATGAAACTAGTACCTTCTATATGGTGATTGGAGGTAAGGTAAAATTCGACCTTTGTTGTTTGGCGATGGTTGAATGAGTGTACTTTCAGTTTTTCACCACTAAACTTAACCCTTATCATGCCAGTTCTATTTGTGAAAATACAAGGATCACTGCATGGTTTTAGTGAATTTATTTAGACCTTTCAAAGTAGTGACATCGCAATGCGAATATCTTTAGGACAGAATGATAGATGGCTTGCGTTTGTCCAAGCTATTTGTTTAATGTCGAATAAGCAGGCATGAACTAACCAAGTCCCAGATGTTCTGATGATTATTTGAACTGTGGTAGACAATCAGATTTTCCTTGCCCATTTTGTTTCAGAAACATTTCATCCAAATCTGAAATCTTGTACCCACCTTTCTTTTGTAGGTTAGTACTTACTACTAGATTAGGTGCCTTTACACAATTCAATTTCACTCCTGTAGTTGTTTTATGGTAAAATACATCATTTCTGTAACATTAGCAAGTTAAGTTTTTTAGTTTTGATTTGGAAGTTATATTGTCTTAGCCATTGGAATGCTAACTCGCCATAATGTCTTCCTATTAATAATATGGCAAGTCCACATAAATGAACAAAGAAGTTAGGTTTTTAAATTCATGGCAACTGAGTTTAACTTCTGACATTTTTTTGTAATGATCAGTAACATTACACAAGTTTGAGGGCAATGAATTTTCTACTTTGCAAGACATGCCTGTATGAATCATGATATTTTTTTTTTGCGGGTAGTATGAATCATGATATTGACTGGTTTCCTTGTTCCTTTTTCATTCTCAGTTCTGGATATGGTTGCACTGTGAACAGGATGGAACAAGCTGGCATATGGAGATTGCTGGGCGTCTTCAACCTTTTGCCTTCATATATCATTGAAGAGGATATCAAGCACTTCCATTCTGTATGTCAATGCCACCTTCTTCACTTCCCCGGAACATAAATATAGATTCAGTTGTGCTATGTTTTTATTCAAAAGCACTTTGTTTGAGGCTGTTGTGTTTGACATTTGTTGAGCTGCTGTGTGTTTGTTCGATAACTCACCTGTGCTCTATTGAACCCTTTCAGGTTCAGAAACGAACGTGCGATAAATTTGATCCTAGCTTTTATCCTAGATTCAAAAAATGGTGCGATGATTACTTTTATATCAAGGTCAGTTTCTAGAGCTGTTCATTTGAAGTTATTGACTATTGTAATTCTTTTAATTGTCAATTCTGATGTTTGTCACTCACACATGGCATGGAAAATCTCATGGTTGAATGATCCAGACATCTGAAAAGTACTGTTATGTTGGTCTTCTTATTCAATATCGTGCACTAGACGTTATCATGCTTATCTGGTCATCAGAACAAGTTGTGGAGATGATTATTTGCATTTGACTGCAGCATCGTGGTGAACAACATGGAGTGGGTGGAATATTTTTTGACGATCTTAATGACTATGATCAGGAAACTCTTCTTCAGTTTGCTACAGGTATCAACGATCTCTTGTAGTGTTTTTGTTTAAAGCCGATCTTGATATAAATTCGTCATATATTTGCATGGCGTTCAGAATCAGCAACTCAATCTATTGCAATACCCCCAAAGACGAACACTATACATGCATACATATTGCAGACATGACCCTATGCTAGATAGTAATAGCACAACTATGCATAGACATAATAACACATGACAAGACAAACCATCTTGTAACTGCTGACTGAAGTTGCACCTGTGGAGGTGCTTTCCTTTCATCTCTGCAGAGTGCGCAGATTCAGCTCTTCCTGCATACATACCTATTATAGAACGGCGCAAAGACGTTCCGTTTACTGACGAGCACAAGGCATGGCAGCAGCCACGGAGGGGTCGCTATGTGGAATTCAACCTCGTCAGTACCTTTACATGCACACTTTTATTTCTCAGTGCTGTCATCTCTACTCTGGCTCTTACACTTGCTTCTTATAAAGGTTTATGATCGGGGAACCACATTTGGCCTCAAGACTGGGGGACGCATTGAGAGTATCCTTGTTTCTCTTCCTCTTACTGCACGGTGGGAGTACGATCATGTAAGCTGAGAAGCTCTCTTACTTATCCAAGTCTAACCGATATAAATCTGTCTGGTTCTGCCTGTTCTAAGGCGCCATAGAGTTCACAAATAAAACTTTTGAATAGCTTGGAAAGCACATTTGGGATTAGCATTTGGTTGTACACTGTGTTATGTTGAATCATTTGAGTGTGGGGAGTTTCTGTCGTTTCACCATTTGCATTCTTGGACCTTGACCAAGTTTTCTAATATACCATTTGTTTTGTAGAAACCAGAAGTAGGGAGTGAAGAATGGAAACTTCTTGACACATGCATAAATCCAAAGGAGTGGATCTGACTGGTTGAAAAGTGCTTGTCAGCTCGGTGAGTGTGACTCCTCTCGCTACGCACAGCATTATCACAAACCAAATGGCGTGTTCAATGTTCGAATCGTTCGGAAATTTGCTGCGTCACTCCCTTGTCTTCAGAAAGTTTAGAAATTCAGCTATTTAGGATTAGAAATAGGTGTAATTAGACCTGCTTTTGACATATCTATCCTATCCTTATTTATATGCACCTCTTTGGGCTTCTATTGAATCGACGAATTGGATTGTACATCTTTTTGATTTTGATATCGATTTTGATACATATAAGGTGTCCTACGGATAATGCAAATCGAAGCTATTTGATGTCTGACTCAGGCCTATATGACCGATCGATCGAAATACTCCAAGACTCCACCTTTGTCATATATTCCATATATCACATTCGATAGATATCATATTCATGGAATACGATTTACTTTCAAGATGCCTTGATGGTGAAATGGTAGACACGCAAGACTCAAAATCTCGTGCTAAAGAGCGTGGAGGTTCGAGTCCTCTTCAAGGCATAATATGGAGAATGCTCATTGAATAGACGAGATGGGCGCCGGTGGGCGGTGAGCGGCGGAGGGTGGACGGGGAAGAAAAGTAAATAAAATAAAATAAGATGGTAGTTGGTGATGTGTGTAATATAATATGTGATAGTTGGTATAATGAGCATTCCCAGCATCCAAGTTGAGCGAAATTCTTACTTAGGAAAAAAAATGAGGAAAACTGTGTGCAGTTCTCGACGCAGTTTTTAATCAAGCATTGTTTTTGTTGTGATAAGGTTCTTGCCCTGTTTGTCAGGTCATCCATCCAGTGAATCCATTTGCTCCAACAATGCATTTCAACTACCGGTATTTCGAAACAGAGGCACCGACAGGTAGTGCTGACAGCAGAAATGAACTGAATGGCTGTATTTCTTGAACGTACGACAACTTCAGATACCATGGAGGATGACGCAACATTCTCTGCAGATGCTCCTGGTGCACCAAGGCAGTGGTGGTTTGGAGGTGGTACTGACCTGACGCCTTCATATATCATTGAAGAGGATATCAAGCACTTCCATTCTGTATGTCAATGCCACCTTCTTCACTTCCCCGGAACATAAATATAGATTCAGTTGTGCTATGTTTTTATTTTGGCCAAAAGCAGCTTGTTTAAGGCTGTTGTGTTTGACATTTGTTTAGCTGCTGTGTGTTTGTTGGATAACTCATCCGTGCTCTATTGAATCCTTTCAGGTTCAGAAACAAACGTGTGATAAATTTGATCCTACCTTTTATCCTAGATTCAAAAAATGGTGTGATGATTACTTTTATATCAAGGTCAGTTTCTTCAGCTGTTCATTTGATGTTATTGACTATTGTAATTCTGTTAATTGTCAATTCTGATGTTTGTCACTGACACATGGCATGACACATCTGAAAAGTACTGTTATGTTGGTCTTCTTATTCAATATTGTGCACTAGACGTTATCATGCTTATGTGGTCATCAGAACAAGTTGTGGAGATGATTATTTGCATTTGACTGCAGCATCGTGGTGAACGGCGTGGAGTGGGTGGAATAATTTTTGACGATCTTAATGACTATGATCAGGAAACTCTTCTTCAGTTTGCTACAGGTATCATAAGATCTCTTGTAGTGTTCTTGTTTAAAGCGGATCTTGATATAGATTCGTCATATATTTGCATGGCGTTCAGAATCAGCAACTCAATCTATTGCAATACCCCCAAAGGTGAAGGCCATACATGCATACATATTGCATACAGGACCCTATGCTAGATAGTCATAGCACAACTATGCATATACATGATAACACATGACAAGACAAACCATTTTGTAACTGCTGACCGAAGTTGCGCCTGTTGAGGTGCTTTCCTTCATCTGTGCAGAGTGTGCAGATTCAGCTCTTCCTGCATACATACCCATTATAGAACGGCGCAAAGACATTCCGTTTACTGAGGAGCACAAGGCATGGCAGCAGCTACGGAGGGGTCGATACCTAAATAGCGAAATAAACATAGGGACTCAAGTTAATAAACTTTGTCCATACTTAAACGATCATGTAAGCTGAGAAGCTCTCTTACTTATCCAAGTCTAACCGATATAAATCTGTCTGGTTCTGCCTGTTCTAAGGCGCCATAGAGTTCACAAATAAAACTTTTGAATAGCTTGGAAAGCACATTTGGGATTAGCATTTGGTTGTACACTGTGTTATGTTGAATCATTTGAGTGTGGGGAGTTTCTGTCGTTTCACCATTTGCATTCTTGGACCTTGACCAAGTTTTCTAATATACCATTTGTTTTGTAGAAACCAGAAGTAGGGAGTGAAGAATGGAAACTTCTTGACACATGCATAAATCCAAAGGAGTGGATCTGACTGGTTGAAAAGTGCTTGCTCTTTCAGTACCTTGTTATTAAGATGTCACCTTGATCTTGATTTTCCTTAGGTATTTGAATTTTCTCTCTCTTACAGTGTAATTTCCTTCAATGAGCCTACATGCAATATATATGTCACATAATTTTCATGTAAGGCAGAATACCATTTTTTCCCTTTTTGACTTATTATGGCAATGTAACCGATCTGGTTATCTCTCTTAATCAAAGCCACACAGCTTTCCTGCATTGTTCGAAAAAAGGAATAAGCAGAGGAAGTTGTCAAAAGGGTGAAAAAACAAGATCAGAAAAATAGGTCTTTCTGTTCATAATTGTAATAAGTGGACTTCCAAAAGAAAAGAAAACTTATGTAATTGTAACTGGCAATTTGCATGTCTGATCCTCTTGTATTTTCCTGCTTCACAATCAATACCATGTTATGGTTCTGCTTGCTGGCAAAGTAATTCCAGGCATCAAGCTTCTTGTTCAATTTTTGGTAATAACAAGTAATTCTTCTACACACCCAACAAAGCGGTTTACCTTTTTCATCTGGGTTGATATTTTCTCATAAGCCGCATGTACATAAACTGCTTGGATCAAAGCTATAGATCCCTTTTTTCGTTAGAAGTAATTATTTCTTGTATACAAGCATTGAGATTGTTCAGGTTATTATTAATTTTTCTCCATCTATTTTGGTCGCTCTTTGGAAGGGAGCATAAGGGCATGGGAGCACTAGATATTTTCCATAGTCCTTGTCATAAATGAGGTTGCATTTAGTAAAAATTATGGTAACTGTTAAATTGTCTGTCATGTCAACACTTTTGATCATGTGGCTGTATTAATGAAGAGAGAGATGAAATAATTTTTATGGTGATGAAACCCTATCTACACAGTTACCTAGACAGCTTGTGTCTTGCATGTGACCTTGGAAACAACAATCGATGAAATTATGCATTGAGAGAAAGGTGTTTCATCATAGTTTCAAACACTTTTAGATGATGTGTCAATTGTGTCCATGAAATTTCTATCGAGACTGGGCTTATTGTTCTATGGTGCGATCGAACATTTCATGTTTACTGTAGAAATTTCTGCTAACGAAATGCAGTTGGAGACTGTTGATCTTCCACATTTATGATAACACAATGCATTCGGAGACTGTTGATCTTCCATATATGGCATACAGTTCCTCTAGTGCATTTAATCTAACAGTTGATCCACTTTATGACACATTTTGTCACACGCCAAACAGGGCCTAGCCCAATTTCAACTGATTGATATTATAATAATAAAAATTGGATTCTAGAAACAACTTTACAGAAAATGAATAACAAAATATGGACCAACGCCACCTCCACGTACTTATTCGCAACCAAGCCGTTGTGTTGAATCACAAATTCACACAGCCGGTCCTACGTTCATGACTGGTCCAAGAATGATAACGCGCATGCAGTGAAATGGGGATGATCATTGAAGGCATTAAGGTCAACCGGTAACTGGCCAGTTAATTACTTGGGATTATAGGTGTGTAAACAATGGGTGCGCAGACGCAGTTGATTCTTGATTGGTATCTATAGAGAGAATTGGTCTCTAGAGAGAATATACACGTTACGTTGGCCTGGTTGATATTTGGATTACCAAGCAAGAATAGCTTACATGGGGCCGAATTCTTTACCAAGCTGGATCTTCGAGCAGGATACCATCAAATTCGTGTGCATCCCGATGACATTTTTTTTGAGATCTGCATCCCGATGACATTGAGAAGACAACTTTTAGAACACATGAGGGCCACTTTGAGTTCCTAGTGATGCCTTTTGGCCTCACCAATGCCCCCAGTACTTTTCAGGCTCTCATGAATTCTATACTCAAGCCCTTCCTTCGCAAGTGTGTCCTTGTCTTTTTTTGATGACATCCTCATATATAGTTCTTCATGGTCTGAACATCTTCAACATTTGCGTTTAGTGTTTTCAGTGCTTCACACACATCATTTACATGTCAAGCGTTCCACATGTGAGTTTGCTATACATCGATATCCGAATTCTGAGTGAACACTGCAAAAGCTAAAGGGCATGAGGCTGGTAGCACCGGCGTCCGGTAGTGTTCCTGAAAGGAGCCACGCTGGAGCGTTTAGCGGAAAAAAGACCTGCAGTGGTCTTCTGGGAGCGCTCCCCTACCGCAGCGGAGAGGGCCGGCTCCGGCACAGCCAGGGGAGTACGGATGCCTCCCCTAAAGAGCCACCATGGCGGCTGGGCCCACACCGGGCCAACCACCACACCCGCTCCGCCCGCGCTTCGCCCTCCACCGCCGCTTCCCGTCGTCGCTGGAGCCTGGAGAGAGACGGAGCTTGACGGCGAGAGGGAGAGGAGCCGCCGCCGCCGCTTGACCCGCCCGCGGCCAGCACGAGCGCCGATCTGCCCGACGGCGTGACGAGCTAGCCCGGCCGTCCGCCCCACCGACCCGCCCGACGTTGAGCTGCCTGCCCGGCGCGCCCGCCGCTTCGCGCCGCTCGTCGTGGAGGAGCTCCGTCGTCGCTCCGCCGCGTGGGGCCGGAGGACTCACCGCCGCGGCCGTTGCTCCCAGCGATGCGGCGCAGGTGGCCCGCGGCGGCCTCGTCGAGCACGACGGCAACGAAGCCGGAGCGGAGCGCGACGCCGAAGCGAGCACGACGGCGACGAAGCTGATGGACGGCCGCGTCCTTCCCTCTTCCACGCTGCCAATCGCCTCCGCTCGGCCTCCTCCACCTCAGCGACCTTCCCGCGCCACGCCAAGCTCACCCACAGCCGCTAGCTGCGCGCGGGAGGAGGGGAAGGGGAGCGACCGACGCCGGCCACGCCACGCTCCACCGCACGGCCGCCTGGCACAGACTCCAGCGAGCCCGTTGACTTGCAGGGGGCGGCGGGGAGGGGATAGGCGCCGGTCGCGCGGTGGAGAGGGAGAGGGAGGAGCGGGCCGGTCGGGGAGGGGATGGGCGCCGATGGATGAGCCGCTCGCAGACGAGATGGGCGCCGGTGGGCGGTGAGCGGCGGAGGGTGGACGGGGAAGAAAAGTAAATAAAATAAAATAAGATGGTAGTTGGTGATGTGTGTAATATAATATGTGATAGTTGGTATAGAGGAGGGTGTATAGAGGAGATATGAGCGCGGGAGAAATCGAGATAGAGGAAAGAATCTTGATGACTAGGCTGTTTGGAGGAAGAAAATAGAGGAACACGAGTGCGTACACCCTGAAGACCTCGTTGTGCACTCGCCCTTTGTGCCTCCCTTGAAGCGAGACATCTGATGGCGGATCCGCCGAGATGATCTCCGCCTAATCCTCCTCGAGACCATGATGATGATGCTAATCGAAGGACGAAGCTTTCTCGCCCACCTCACTACACGTAGTGCTTGTACAGTATGTTCATCCAATCATTCACTTTATAATGTTCGACAATCTTATACAATTGTCACTCACAAGTTCGGTCAAAAAACAATTGTCACTCACAAGCTAATCGCTAGCATATTTATGCTATATCTTTGTTTTATTGCATTTGTACGTGTATTTTTTTACAAATTTATATAGCACTAGATTCGTCATAGGTAGATTATTTTAATCTGGCAGCTCCGCCACTTGTGCAGTAGGCCGTCGGGGGTGCACTGTGGCGCGTGTGGGTCGCGAGCGACGAGCATCCTCGGCCAAAGGAGGAAGGCAGCAGTCGAGTCGACCCTGTGCTGCGCGTGCGAGTGCACGGGTGTAGCAGCGTCGGCTTGCCGCTGCGGTGGAGGAGCTGTGCCAATGTTCAGCAGGTAACCATTAATGGTGGCCGAGCGGGTGGCCTGCTGCGGCAATGGCGCTGAGACGACAGCAGCGGCGTGGGCGACGTGGGGTTGCAGCAAGGGGCGGCACGGCAAGGATAGCGAGCCGTCACGTCGCGGGTCCGGCGCATGCGTGAGCGCAGAGTATCAGTGTATTGCTTGGTGGTGGCAGCGGCGCGTGCAGCAGCCAAGGTTTGGCGTGAGCAGCTGGTGCAACAGCAAGATGGCAGCGTGATGATTTACAACAGAGAGAGAGAGAGAGATCGGATGAGAGGGGAAGAGCTGGTCTGTAGGATGGCTTCGTAGGGAGTCATGAAGAAGATTAGAGATATGATGCATGCTGTTGATTTGTATAGCGACAAGAGGTTAGGTTTGAGATTTGGGAGGTAAATTAGTGGGGTTGAGATGGACTTTGGTTGAGAAGGAAATGAGCTCTAAAATAGTTTTGCAACATTTCAAATTTAGTTTTTTTTTTAAAAAAAGAGTTGGGAAGTTTTTGAGATCGAATGATTTAAGAGTCTAAATTTTCAGGTTGCTACGATATGGAGGAGTATACGTGTGCGTCATTTTAGCATCTCTAGAAATTCGATTTTTTATTTGAATATTTTGTACTTTTCAGATAATCTATTAAAATACTATTTTTTAAAAATGTAGTTCAGCTTCACCTGATTTTTAGAAACCATTTCTATGGTAAACAACTTAAGCAAAAACAAGTATTTTTAAGAAGAATTTTGATGTCAGGTACAAGCGAAACGTATCTCTTGATCGATATATACTCCCTCCGTCTCTATATGTAAGCATTTGTAGGTTCAAATTTTGTGTCAAAATGTAATCATTTCTAGGAATATGGCAAAACTAAATAGGTTGGTGGGGTGGGTAGAGAGTTGGTGAGTAGTATAAAATGAGGGATATAGATACGTATCTTTTAACAGTTCTACTATTTTTTGTATTTAAATGCTTCGAATGATTATATCGTGGGACGGAGGGAGTATATAGTATTAAGAATGTACCGTCATAAGATTTTCAGAGGTCTTTTAAAAGTTTGTTTGGATCCAGCAAAGAGAAGCGATGTACAGCAGTCAGCAGGGTGACCTCTTCTGCTCGGCTGAACCCGGCCTGCAGTGGCCGGCCTCCTGTAAACCCCACACGAGACCCCAAACCCCTCGCCTGGCTCTCCAGTCACCAGTCAAGTAGGCTCTCCAACGCCCAGCGCTTTTCGTGCTGTCCGTCCGCCGCGCACAAGCGCTCTGCGACACGCGGCCACCAGCGCATGGCGCCGTGAGCCCCAAACCCAAAGCCCAAAGCCAGCGCCCCCGGCCTCCGGTTCCTTGCACGTACAGTCTCCCAACCTCTCGCATTCTTCTCCTCGGCTGCTGCTCTGCAAGCTGTGTCGCTCTCCGCCTGCGGCCTGCCTCAGCTCGCCCTGCGCCGTCGTCGGCCGGTGCCGCGTCCAACCGCCGCCGCCGCCGCCGGAGAGCTCCGTCACGGTCCCCACTTCTCTCCTCCACCGCCGTTGTTCTACTCCGACGACCTATATGTCTCCTCACTTCGGCAAGCCCCACCATTGGTGAAATATAATGGCGAGTCCTTAAATTTGGTGCGTGCAGTTACGTTTGCTCTCATCTCCTCTTCCTATTTTGTGCATAAATGAAACATAAATGCCACCTAAAATCTCAATACACGTCGAAGCTAGGTAGTAAAAACAGAGTCCCCATCGCTCTCGCTCCTTGATGCTCTAGGAGTCTAGGAGCAAACGTTGTTCCAAACCATCGCCGGAATAGCCGGCAATACAATGGCGTCGCCATGACTTTCTGAGTTATTTGCAGTTCTGCCACTGTGCAAATTTTGAGAGGAGTTTCGATCGTGCTCTCAGGTATTTGCATATTTTATATCTTATAGTCTGATAAGATTGTTTCACTCTCTTTTTATGCATTTGTTGTTCAAAAAAAAAATTATGCATCTAATGCTTCATGTCTACCATCCACTGCACATAGTGTGGATTACTAATAATTATATGTATCATCGTATTCGAACAGGAATCGGAACCATTCGAACAAATTAAGACCGAAATGCTGGAGGGCACTGAGTTTGAGCCCGAGCTAGATTCCGTGATCGACGAGACGAGCTGAGGCTCAGCTCCCATTGAGCACCAAGGCATGCTTCTATACATCCTTTCTCCTATTTTAATTTGGATCAATTTCATTATAGATCATAGATGTATTACTTATCCTTGTGTTAACTATCTAAGTAATCGATGATTGATAACAACCCTAAATTAATCGTTGCATTATGAACCTTGCTTTTACAAACTCGCTCGTTTTATTCAAAATTTTGTACAAATTATCATATTTTTTGTGGTGGCTTGATTTATTGATATAAAATTTTAAAAAATACCTTAAATTTGACTATATTTCCACGAATTTTTTTAATAAGACGAGCAGTCAAACTTGTGGTTGAAAAAGTCAAACGACCTACATTTTGGAACGGAGGGGGGAGTATCTATTTTATTTTTTTAGTATTTTCTGGTTTATTATTTATTATTGAATTGTAATTTTAAATTTTAGTTGAATTAGAATTTAACCCTACCTTTGTTTAATTTAGGTTTACTTTGAATTTATTAGACCATCTGTTGAAAGTAAAATTTTAGTTTAGTATGTAATTTTAACTTATAACTAGGTTGGAAAAATGTTAAGGAACTATATATCACCTATCATGTTGTCCGATATGATATCCGAACAAACTATCTAGAAATTATCCAAGAATGTTTTATACATGACAGATATCAATCGTCAGTTACCATATTTTTTAAAGGATTTTAATGATTTATTTATAGTTTTAGTATTCATTGTTTTATTTTTATTTGTAATTGTATTTTTGTAGTTTGTATTTTCTTTTAATTTTGAATTAATTAGAATATTATTTGCGTTAGAATTTGACTCTATCCTTTTATGTTTATTTTGAATCTATTAGACTACTTTTTGAACGTAAATTTTAATTTAGTATATAATTTAAGCTTATAAATAGCTTAGGAAAATGACAAGAACTCTAAATCACTTATCATGTTGTGTTGAGCTCTTGCTTTCACATGGATCAAATTGGGCCTCTAGGCCAAACAACTATACGTTTATGATATCCAAACCGAACAATCTGCAAATTATCCAACGAACATTTGTACTCCATTCATATATGATTTAGATGTCGTTTTGGACAACGACACGGTTTCCAAAATGTAACTTTGACTTTTTATTTTTATAAAAATATTTATTTAAAAAATGATATCTGTATACTTTTATAAAAATATTTTTTAAAACAAATCTATTCATGTGGTTTTCACATTTCCAAACTCAACGACTTAAAAGTTATTCGTGATTTATATTCCAATGTTTGACTAAAATTAAATCTTGTCCAAAACAACATTTAAATCCTATAGGGAGTATCTGGCAGATATCAATCGTTCTTATCGGTATCCGATAAAAATCCAATAAACCCCTTTTGAACTGAACCGATCAAGGGTTTCCCAAAATATCCGTATCATTTTTATCTCCACTGATGGAACGACACTTCCCGCCTAGCCGCCGTTGTCGCTTCCACCACCATGGCTAGTGGCGACCAACCACATATTATCATCCTTTACTATCACTGTCACCTTCAATTCCGCCTCGTTCTAATCGAATGTGCTCCCTTCTACCTATCCGTCGTAGCAGAGAGTCGCAGATCCTCCAATCACCCTAACCAGCACGCCCGCCACCGCCGCCAAGCCAACTATCACTCTAAGCCATTCCTTTTAGCCTTGGTGAGCTATAGCCACCTCGAGCTCGACGAACCCCCCTCAACCTTAAGCCTTAGCCTGAAGCCCGGCCTGAACCAGGAAGGAAGAAAGAAGAGAAGCAGCGGTTGGCCCCACAAGTCAAAGAGAGAAGATGGGGTGGGCTGTCCTATGCCTAGGTGGAAAATAAAATTTCTTCAAATATAAATAGAGGACCCAAAATCTGCGCAACCATGTTATTCCTCTCCCGTGTTTCAATTTTCAAAACCTTGTACGGCGTCAACTGCTCCGCGGGATTCTAGGCTGCCGCGCGCGTGTTCTTTGCTGGCATGCATGCATGCGGAAACACCGGCCCAGGAACCTACGTACTAATCCGATGCGGATTGGTTTCAGCCTTTCAGGATCGATCATCTACAGCACACGGAATACAATCGGCAACGGGCGATCGATCATCTACAGCACACGGAATACAATCGGCAACGGGCGATCGATCATCTATATATTATCCATGTGTATATGTATACGTTCCATACATCATGGAAGCCACCGGCCGCCGCAGCAGTCATCCATCGTTGAAGGAGATAACAAAAAAGGGGGAGACGTCGACGATGACGGAGGGCAGTCGCCGCCGCCGCAGCAGTCCCGACACGAGTCGCCGCCGTGTTCAGCGTCGCTCTCCCACGCCGTGCAACCAACTTCAACACAAACGCCGGCGCGCCGATGACGACGACCGCCGGCAGGGACCCTGTAACCTCGCGGAGGCGCCGGCGCCGGCGGCGGCGACGCGGGTGAGCCTGCGCGGCTTCGACGACCGCTTCTCCGCGCGCGACCTCGCCGGCTACCTGGGGTCCGTCGCCGGCACGGTCTGGCGCTGCCGGGTCAAGACCTCCGTCACGCCGCCCGGCTCCTATCCTGACTTCCAGTGCCGGCTACCCCTCCCCGCCGCCGCCGACGACGATGAGACGACGTCGCCGTACGACGGCGTGGCGCCCGCGCACGCCTTCGTCCACTTCGCGTGCCCGGAGGCCGCCGGCCGCGCCGCCGCGTCCACCAGACTCCATCTCCGCACCATCACCACCAGCAGCAGCGGCCGGAAGACGCGCCGCCCCTCCGCCGCCGGCGCCAAGCCGATGATGCTCTTCCCGGACTCGCGCGTCGAGGTCGGCGACCTCGTCGCGCCGGACACCTTCCTCTCCGCCTGGCGCGGCGCCGACGACTCCGCCTCCGCGCTGGACTTCGTAGTCGATCCGTCCGACGGCGGCGGCCGCTGCCGGCTGCTCTTCGCCCGCGACGCTGCGTTCACGCCACCGGCGGCATCCCCCGACCCGCCGGTGCTGCTGCGCTGCGACGTCAAGCTCGAGTTCCCCGTCGGCGCCGTCGCGGAGGCCGTGGCGTTCACGGCCGACGACTCGCTGCTCCTCCGGCTATCCTCCGCGCCGCTCGTGTACTACCGGACGGCGGGCGATGAAATCCATGACGCGGTGCCCTTCGACCTGATCGTCGACGACGACGACCCGTGGGTACGGACCACCGACATCACCCCCGGCGGCGCGATCGGGCGATGCTCCGTGTACAGGGTCTCGTTCCAGACGCGGTTCTGGCCGGCGATGAGGGCGGCGTTGGAGTACATGAAGGGGCAGGGGGTACCGGCCGAGGTCATCGACGACGGCCGGTGCCGGTGGCAGGGGCTCACCGTGCGCGACGAGCCGGAGTTCGGGGTGCCGATGCAGGACGTGTTCTTCAGCGTGCACTACGCCGATGGGCTAAGCTTTCCAGTGCTGTTCTTGGTTAACGCGCTGTTGCAGAGAGGGATTTTGAATCGCCATCAGCTGACACTGGATTTCTTGGGTTTACTGAGGAGAAAGAGTGATGCTGTGAATGTTGCTGCGCTGACAAGATTGTTGGGAGGGAAGTTTCAAGTGTTTGATGTGTGCCGAAGGCTACTGGAGGCTCAGGATTGGGCTGCCAGGAAAACCAGGCGGCTTCGCCTTCTCAGCGGCGGAGAGGTTGGTGCTGATTACAATGCCGAGGTGCGGAGACTGGTGATCACTCCAACCAGGGCGTACTGTATGCCGCCACAGCTGGAGCGGTCTAACCGTGTTTTGCGGCGATATCGTCACCTGGTGGACAGGTTCTTGAGGGTTACATTTATGGATGAGGGTATGCAGCGGCTGAACACCAGTGCAGTGAATTTGTATGGGGCGCCGATAATCAAAGACCTGATGCCCGACTCGTTCCAGGAGAAGACAACAATTTACAGGCGTGTCGAAACAATCTTGACAGAGGGGTTCCGCATGTGTGGAAGGAAGTACTCATTCCTTGCGTTCTCATCGAACCAGCTTAGGAACAGGTCAGCTTGGTTCTTTGCAGAGGATGGAACCACGACGGCCGCAAGCATCAGAGAGTGGATGGGACGGTTCCCAAGTAAGAATGTCGCAAAGCACACTGCTCGAATGGGGCTGTGCTTCACATCTTCATTTCCAACCGTGACGATACAACCAGCTGAGGTGGAGTGTCTTGAGGATGTCAATCATAATGGATATAACTTCTCTGATGGAATTGGTAAGATCACACCCAAACTTGCATTGGAAGTTGTTGATAAGTTACCACTAACAGATAATTACGTCCCATCCGCATTCCAAATTAGATTTGCTGGATTCAAGGGTGTCGTAGCTCTCTGTCCAGGAGAAACTGAAGATACACGGTGCCTCTCCCTTAGGCCAAGCATGAAGAAGTTTGAGTCTACCCACTCTGTTTTAGAAGTGGTTTCCTGGACAAAGTTACAGCCAGCATTCTTGAACCGCCAGATTATAATATTGCTAAGCACCTTGGGTGTCCCAGATACAATCTTTCGGCAAATGCAGAAGGCAATGCTTCATAATCTTGACAGGATTTTATCACACAGTGATGTCGCGTATGAAGTTGTAAAAACCTGTTGCCCTGAACATGGAAGAACAGCAGGGCTGATGCTGAGTGCTGGGTTTGCTCCTGCAAATGAACCACACCTGCGAGCAATGCTTTTGGCTATATGGTCCTCGCAGATGCAGGGTCTTTTGGAGAAATCGAAGATTTTCGTGCCCAAGGGAAGGTGGTTGATGGGCTGTCTTGATGAGTTTGGAATCCTTGAGCAAGGACAATGTTTTATCCAGGCCTCAACACCATCACTCAACAATAGGTTTTTGAGGAATGGCTCGAAATTTTCCTCAGCAAACAAAGATGCAGAGATCATTACAGGTACAATTGTGATGGCAAAGAACCCATGTCTTCATCCGGGGGATGTCCGTATCCTTGAAGCGGTGGATGTTCCACAACTGCATCACCTTGTTGATTGCTTGGTCTTCCCCAAGAAAGGTGAGAGGCCACACGCCAATGAAGCATCAGGGAGTGATCTCGATGGGGACCTCTTCTTTGTGACTTGGGATGAAAGACTTGTACCTCCAGGGAAAAATAGCTACCCCCCTATGGACTACTCCCCAGCAGAAGCGAAACAGCTAGCGGATGAAGTACTTCAACATGTAAGTTCAACTATTCCTGCCATTTTGCTTAATTATTACCTTAAATATCTGTTCAGTGTAATCTGCGAACCATCTCAGGTAAACCACGTGGTTAGACTGTGTCTTGTCTTCTAATAAGATGGTTCCAGATAGAAGTTACCGTGGGAGACAACAATTTTATCTTGGATGGTTACAAAAATTTAGAGGATATTAACTTAGACTGTTCCAAACTAATAACTTTGATGGTCCCAACAAGAACTGTAGGAATAGTATAGTGAAAAGATGGTATATAAAGTTATTATGGTTATGTTTGATGATGTTCAGTCCTCTTCCTTTTGTGCATAAATGCCACATAAATGGCACCTGAAATCTTAATGCATACTATGTCGAAGCTAGCTAGGTACTAAAACATACTAGTCCCCATCGCTCCTCGCTAGATGCTCTAGGAGCAAACGTTGTTCTTCCAAACCATCGCCGGAATAGCCGGCCATGGCGTCGCTATAACCCTTTGAGTTATTTACAATTCTGCCACTGTGCAAATTTTGAAGGGAGTTTCTGTGCTCAAGTTATCTTAGTCTGATATATAAGATTGTTTCACTCTCTTTTTCTGTATCTAATGCTTCATGTGTTTCCTTCGTGTAGAATATAATCCGTTAACTAGAAATATAGTTTTCAAACCAAATGTGCGAGGAAATATTTTCGAAACACAAATTAAATAGATATAAATACGGATATTGCCCGGCACACATATAAACACCAATTAAGTTCACTTTGACAGTGGGTGATATTGCCCGGCCCACATATATATCAACGTCTAGGTCATGTTCTAATTTTACGGAACACGAGCCATATGCAATTTTTTTTTGCCATGTAAATGCCGAGAGACTAGTTAGGGCGGACATAACACATTCATTTTTTTAGATAAAGGAGGACATAACATTCATATATATAGCTCTGTGCACACCACGCTCACCCTTGAAGTCAGCTCATCAGGAAGCCCTGCTACTTTATTGTTTCACTTCTTTTCTTTCCTGGGATTAAAACGGATGAACATGATGAGTGGATAATGCTGATCACTTATCTTGTCCTATATTTATCCGAGAGTTCGGAGTTAGACATACATAAATTAGATTAGATATATATAGATATGCAGATAGTCTTGGCCATGCATGCGGATTGAATACATGATTAGACGTGACGAGCTGAGCACGGATAGTGTCAGTCACGATTATATTTTTGAATACTAAGTGAATACACAGAAATTAGCCAACTAGGTTACAATATTTAATATTTGTTTTATAGTTTTTGTATTTTTCAATTTTGTTATTTATTTTAATTGCAATTTTAATTTTAGTTGCTTTATAATTTAACCCTGCCTTTTTAGGTTCACTTTGAATTTATTAGACCATCGTTTTGAAAGTAAAATTTAATTTAGTCTATAATTGAAACTTATAAATAGGTTGAAAATAATGTTAAGGAACTCTATCATGTTGTGCTGAAATCTTGCTCGTGCATGAACCAAATTAGGCCTCTAGGCCACAACTATTCGGATATGATATCCGAACCGACTATCTACAAATTATCCAAGAATGTTTTATACATGACAGATATCAATTGTCCTGTATTGCTATCGATATGTTGTCACGACTATATATTTTCTAATGAAATGGAAATGATCAG
>OAMR01000339.1:504928-518260 GCA_900205405.1 Echinochloa crus-galli
GAGTATCTATGGTCAATTCCGAGATAAAATATCTTTTATCCCGAAATTGAAGGGGCATGTGTTAACACCAAAATTTGGCACCAGAAAGAGACTGACATGTGGGCCGGGATCCGATTTAAGTGATTCTTGTGGTCATGCGTTCGTAACGATGAGCTTTATGTTTCAAAGTCATGGACATATTATTTTCTAAATGTTTGCTTTACTTTTTTATATTGGTATTTTTCACAATAACATAAATATAATATATTAAATAGTTATAAAATAGTATAAAGACTATTTTAAAAGATAAAGCTCACTGTTATGAACGCGTGACCGCAAGAATAACCTAAATCGGAGGTACGAGCAAAAAGTAATAATCATTTTAAGATCTAAGGACTAAATTGTAAATAAAAAATTAAAACCACCCACCAAAACCGCCCCATGGCTAATTTTGAACAGTTTTGATAGTTGGATGGCCAAAGATTCCCGGTTTTATAGTTTGATGGTCAATACCAAACTGGGGCAAGAGTTGGATGGTCAAAATGAACATTTTCCTAGCAAGAATGTAGTATGCAACATGAAAATTCATGAACTAGCATGCTATTTGGATAGAATAGTTGCACTTGTAGGCACCAAAAAATTACCAAACAGCAAGGAATGAATTATCATATCATATACTAGCTATTTGGATAGAAAGTTGCATAAAAAACACAAATGTAAAGTATTGTAATAAATATATTTCCTATTCATGCTAGTTTTCCTGTAAGATAGAAAAACTGGCTCAAATGACATGAAAATCTTCTAGAACAGTTGTACTACATATACATGGGAAGACATGAAGCGTTGGATAGAATACAGGGCGACTAAAGCTAGCCCCCATTGTTCTACTTCGAAACATTAATTGCTTGAATGATATTGTAAATCTAAAGCACCATAATTGTAAATCTAAGGCACCCTATTAATGGTTTACAGTACCATAATGTTTATTTGTAAGAGAGTTTGCCAAAGATTGTAGGTACATATGGTTTATGTTGACACAGAAGCGCGCCAACAAACTCGAGATCTCGCAGAACACGCAGCAAGGCCGTCACCACGGCCAACACCCGAAGCCCCTGGATCAAACCGGTCAGACCGGTTCCTGAAGCCGGTCAGACCGGTTCCAGGCAGGAACTCGCGAAGACCTAGAAACTCGAGCTCGGGAGGGACCCTGTTGGAGCTCAAGCAATCTAGGGTTGCTCTAGGTTGGCAAGCCACCTAGAACGTCCTTGAACACCGTAGAGACGAGCAAAGAACAGCAAATATGAGGTTGGAAAAGGGCTAGGGTTTGAGAGGTAAAAATAAGAGACAATTGTATTTGATTCGATTGGAATACCTCAATCGGCCTTCTAGCCTTTATATTTATAGGCCGGGGAAGTCTTACCCCTCATGAGTCGGTTACAATATGGGATTAAACTCGGAATCCTAAACCTACTCGAATTACAGATCAAAACTGGTCTGACCGGTTCGGCAAACCGGTCAGACCGGTTTGGCCGGGCAACTGCCAATTTTGGCTGTCAACAATTCCCCTTCAGTCGTAGCAGGAGTGAAGCAAACGACAATGACTGAATTTGAAGTCTAGTACTTCCATCGTCTTCATCGCTTCGACATTATTGTGTTTCCCATGTACGGTCCGGCCCTAGACGGTGCCTCCGCTCCCTCGTGGTGCCACCTCTTATCTCTCCTCTATTCCCTCACACAGTCGTAGTGGGAGTGTCATAGATGACATGGCACTTTGACTGGAGTTTGTCGGTGATGAGTTGTTGAAGGCATAGTCCATCATGATGATGCAGTCGTCGTCGATGTAATGGTCAACGTCAATGTAGCCGCACATAGCCGAAAGCACAAAAAAAATCTGCGTATGTTGTAAAGACGGATCTGCAATCATAGATTAGGCAACCTGCATATATCAGAGGATGTCATTGGTGGCTTCATGCATATGTCAGAGGACACTTGCATATATCAAAGGAGGTCGTCGTGAATGTCTTGCATATGTCAGAGGATGAATGGGTCTTGCATATGTCAGAGGACGGATGCGTCTTGCATATATCAGAGGATGATATGTTGATGGAGTCTTTGGGCTCATAGATGATGTCGTTGTTGCCATCGTACATGAAGCTTCTTGCAAAATTGTTTGTCGAGGACCCCAGATGTCCATCTTTTAGACGAAGTGACGGTGGCGTGTTGATGCAGACCATGTTGACGACCTTGGAGATGTAGCTAATGAAAAAGATTAATCTAATCTATATTATATGATATTTTAGAGGCTAGCTAGCTAATTGATGCGGCGCCCTAGGGAGACTAAAGATTTATCTCCCCAGCGCGGCGCGAGTGGAGGACGTGGTATATCTTAAGAATTGAGCGATGTTGATCTTATAGCTTTGATATCATATAGAAATAATTGATGAAACAACTTGACCTCTAGGGTCGCATGGGATTAAATTACATAGTCCAGGCTCATACGAGTCCTATGCGAGTATATGCGGAGTCCTACTCAAACTACACATCCTAGTCCTATCCTATTATAACTCATACTCTAACATCCCCTAATTATGTGGAGTCCTACTCAAACTACATATCCTAGTCCTATCCTATTATAATTCATACTCTAACATCCTCTAATTATTATCGAAAGGGCCTCTAGCCTAGTGGTTAGAGCACCTGAGTAGCACCCTGCAGACCCAGGTTCGACTCCCTGTGGGAGCGAATTAACTGGGTTTGGAATAAAAAAAATTAAAAAAAGAGGTAGGGGCTTCCCCTACTGACTCCGGTCGAAAAACGTCCTGTAATTATTAGCCATATCTGATACTAATTGGTTGTTGCATGCACATGCACCTACTAAATATAGTAAAATGACTTATTTTTTGGGACAAATTTTGAATCCTAGAGCAGTGGAGAAAAGGGCTTTAGTCTCGGTCCCAAAACCCTTTTAGTAAATATGGTAGCCCATGGTATTCGAACTCACAACCTATTGCATTGCCTCGCGTGTAGTCTACTAACCAGACCACCTATGCAGCATACTCCCTCTGTCCCGTGAAGAGTGTGATTCTAGTTTTTCTCAGATAAATTAATGGCATTGGTAAATGACCATGCTACCCTCAGTAACCGTCTCAATCCCACTAAATTTGGCATAGAGGTTGTTACCACATGGAGATAATTATCTATTTTTAGAAATAAAATAGGTGGTTACAGCTAGAATTGCATTCTTTTGTGGGATTTTTTTTAATCTCAGGATTGCACTCTTCACGGGATGGAGGGAGTATGCAACTATTGGTGGGATGTTTTTCTTTTATAGTAAGCCATAGAGGACCCTTTAGTCCGGGTTGGTGTCTCCTTTTAGTCCCGGCTGGAGCCCCCACCCGGGACTAATAGTTGAGACCCTTTAGTCTAGGGTTGAGCCTCCAACCGGGACTAAAGATCCTCCGAGACACTAGAAAATCCCAACCAGGACTAAAGCTAGCATTAGTCCCAGGTACAAATCCACCCAGGACAAATCTAAGGGATGTAAAGTCTTTTTTCTACTAGTGTGACGTAAACTTTGATAATGATATAGGTTGGTAACACTACCAATGGGTCACTCGAGCCAAACGTATTCTTGTTGTAGTTCTAGCCAACCGGCAAGTACATCATGCATCATCTTATCCACAATAATATTTAAATACCACCTCCGATCTACCTCTCGAGTACAAACCACTCTATTAGACACCAGACCCTGTCATAATCCTATCATTTTGTGCGAGAGGTTCCAAGGGCACGCCCGCAGCCTGAATATGTCTATTTATCGTAAAAGTTTTGACGAAATAGATTTAGTAATCGTGATTACATAAGCAAGCTATGTAGTCTAACTGTGAATTAGACCAAGGGTAATAAAGTATTCATGAGTGAAGAAAGAACAAAATGTGGCATTGAGTTTGCTAGTAGAACGGATGTCGTGAAGAACATTGCTCACAAAAGATGTATTAGATCATCACCTCCGAGTACATACCATTGATGATCTACTCCTGCTCCTGAACTCCACCTTGGCACTACCAGAGGCAGGGAGACCATGGTGACTAGGGTCTAATCTAAGCCATCCCCTAGACAACTTTGAAGACTTGCAACAGCTCTCAGCTCCCAATGGTGCATGTCCATTGGTTTAGGACATGTTTGGATCGCTAGTAGAACGGATGTCGTGAAAAACATTGCTCACAATAGATGTATTAGATCATCACCTCCGAGTACATACCATTGATGATCTACTCCTGCTCCTGAACTCCACCTTGGCACTACCAGGCAGGAAGACCATGGTGACTAGGGTCTAATCTAAGCCATATCCCCTAGACATCTTTGAAGACTTGCAACAGCTCTCAGCTCCCAATGGTGCATGTCCATTGGTTTAGGACATGTTTGGATCTACCAGCTAATTGCTAGCTAGCTAATTTTAGTTGTGGTGATCCAAACAAGATCAGCTAATTCTCAGCTAATGACCCTTTTATTAGCTGAATAGAAACTATCTAATTAGGTTGTCCAACCCAACTAATTCTAGCTAACAAGCTAATAAATTTGCTGGGTGGATCCGAACAGGGCCATAGTTGAGCTCTGGTCGATTCATTTGATCCAATGCAGATAGGGATATTTATAGCCATCAAGGTGAGTTTTGTTGCGTCTGGACAAAGTATCTGCATAGAAACCCTAGGATCCATATGGACTTCACACAATACAAATTAGAGCTATTGCATCCATATGGACTTCACAATACAAATTAGTTCATGTTTGTGCCTTCCATTGTCCAGTGTGTGCAATTTGCATAAAAGTTTTTATCATATTTATTTCCTTTGATTTGCAACATAGTCCAAAACACAATGCAAATATGGGTTTATTTCAGAGGCCAAGTAACGGGTTAGTACAACAATTAGTCTAATAATGCCACTAAAATACACTAAAAAGGGGTTGTTAGAAAGCCTCAACACACTGTGAGAAAAGTTTTTCAGAAACAACACCACCAACAATGAAAAAACATGTTTGTGTGCCATCATTTATTATGATGCAACAAGTAAAGGCCATACCACATATTTTCACCATGAAGAGCAAAATATTTAAAGTCTAGAAAATGCCATGAATAAGAAAGTGACAACCACTACTAGAGAGCACCTAATCCGCTCAAAAACCTTATCTGTGCCGATTATTTTCTACCACCACAAAGCCGAGATGAGTACACATAGCATTTCCGTGCCGAAATGGATGCAAGTATTTGTGTCTAGTTATGAGCCAGCACGAATAGTCAAAATAGAAAATAGCAAAAAAAATATTTACTTCTAGGCTTGGAGGGCCACTCCGGAGCTACTGTCACAGTTTCAAGTCACATGTGATCGTGCAGTATCCATCCTCTGAACTCATGATCTAGGGCCTTGCATCATCTCTCCAGGGCCTCTCCAATGTGAGGTCCTATGGTGGTCCTATAAATTTCTCTCTCCTATGGAACCGGGTCCTATACATGTGAGACTGACTCTATAAAGGACCAGATCCTATACATGGAACCAGGTTCTATGGAGTAAATAATAAGTGAAAGGGAGAGAGAAAGAGAGAGATGAGAGAGATGTGGGACCTGTTTATAGATTCACCACCGGTTCTATACATTGGTGGCGATACATCAGTAGACATCAAATCATTGTGGGGCCGATCTATAGAACCAGGGTGGTCCTATACATTGGAGACGCCCTTCCTATCATTCCACCTTTATATAGTTCCTACATGAAATGTGGAGTTCTATTCCTTTCGACTTATTTTCTATGTTCTATTATTCGAGGATCTAAATGACTTCGAATAGAATAATATTTCAAGTACAAAGTTATATATCCTATCAAAACCTACATAATTCATGTAAAGTTTTTCTCCATTTTAGTCCATATGCAAAAGTTACAAACTTCTTAGTACAGCTTGGAATTCAAATTACATAGAGCTGGAATATAATTTGTGCATTACATACAATTTTGAGTCCTAAGAATATCTGCATTGACTCTATTTTTGGGTCGGCGTGGGCTCCGAAGAACCATTGACACGGATAGACAGACGGTACTGATAATCCAATATCCCACTATCTCATTTTCAACCAGGCATGAATGAATGACTTATCCACTGCACATGGCTCATTTATTTCTAGCATGGATGAGCAAACACAAATCGGTGTTTCTCTGTTAGTTAGTAGTGCCACCAGTGCCAGGTATAACTAGCTAAGAGTATCTCCGGCAACATTGCTATATTAGATTGCTATACCTCAAAAATACTCAAAAGATGAAAATATGTTGCTCCAGCAGTATTGCTATTCCTAAATTTCTTTAAGGCTAGGACCTAAATTTCCCTCTCTTAATCCTAAATATACCAATCTACCAAGCTAAAATAGGCACAAACCTAATTCTTGCCACATAAGCAATTCTCATGATTCCTCTTCTATGCATCATGATCCATGCCCAACTAGTCGTCTCCAATGTCACCTCTAGCCACTGGGCTCCACCATCACACTCTCCTTAGACCTAACCGCCTCCAGCCCCCGAGCCCATTACTTTTGATACACATCTCTCGCGAAGCCTCCCCTACCATCTCACCCATACAACACTTGTGATACACAAGAGGATGCTTTCCTTTTAAACTATCCCGTGGAGGACCTTTTAGTCCCGGGCGAAGTTCGGGTCTGTGTTATCGCTCGGGACTAAAAGGTCCTCCGGGATCTAGAAAACTACGAACCGAGACTAAAGGGTGGTGGACGGAAAATCCATTTTACACTAGTGGTACCATTCAGGACAACCACAAGTGAGGTGGCTGGCATTGTGTGCTCAATTGTTATAGATCCACGTTGCCGTCCCCACTGTCCGCCAAACCCATTGTGGAAGCAGAACGAGGCCTCCTTTGGTGCCAATATAGTGGACATCATCCTAGTGGCTTACAGCTTCATTGATGTTCCTCACACGGGTGAGGGCGGCATTCTTTGAAACTAGCCCTTTTACAACGCCGTGAAGCTTGGCTACCCCATGGCCTACTCACCTACCCTCATGTGTCATGTTCTCACCGCCCCAGCTTGCTCAACTACCCTTGACTTGGCCTTCTTCTTGTGACTGTAGTCTAGCCTCCATGTATGACGCGGACTCCCTTTCAGAGATGGCCGCCATCCCACCTAGTAAGCACATGTGGTATTCATTGTGAATTTATTTCCTTCTCATCCTCTTGTTATTTATTGGTAATATGTGACACCAATTTATCGATTATTAGATAGTAGGCCAAAAAGGGGAGATTTTGAATCAGAGAAGGCATAGACAAAGAAACTATAGCTGAATCCATGGTCACTCTATTAAGTTTGCATGCCCTACAACAACCATGAGAAACCACAACAGTTGGCCTCCCTCCTAGGCTCCTGCTTAATTCTACGGTGATGCTACATATAGAATGCCTGACGCCAATGACTTACTCCAGACGTCATATGGCGCAACGCGCTCCACATCGTTTTTCCTACTTTTGTTTTTTATTTGTTCCTCTTTTCTATCTCCAGGTCTAATCGACCGCACTCCTCTCTATTTTGTTGTCACCGAGCTGTGCAACTAGATCCTCAGGCCTGCTCACAGAGGTGAGAAGGTACCCCACAGATGACTTGCAGAAGCCAACAGCTGTCCCCATTGGTGGAAAGCAGAGCACAGAGGCGAGGAGCTAGCCCAGCAATGCGTAGATCTGAGGCTCTGGTGGCTCATGGAGAGGAGGTGCTGCCTCGACATTAGTGTGTGGAGGTAAGATGAATGAGCAGACAAGGCCATATCCGCTTGTCGATGCCGAGATTGGCCGCCCAACCTCAGCGCCACACAGAATGCACTGTGTCCCGTCCCTTGACGGTTGATGCAAGAGCTAGCACAATGATACACAAGGATTTATCCTGGTTCCGGCCACGGGGCCGTACGTCCAGCAGGGTGTGCTCGTGGCACTGAACTATCTTGCACCGGGGTGCTTGCAATGGGGGGCTACAAGCGCGCAAGGCGGGAGAGGAGAGGAAATCTCCAAGTCCCTGGGGAATGAGTGAGGGAGTGATTGAGGCAGAGTGCCAATATCGTGTGTGGTGTGCGTGCGGGTGTTTGTGTGTCGTCGTCGTTGTCCCCGGGTTCCATCCGTCCTCCTCCTTTTATAGATCAAGGAGGAGGAGGTGTACAAGTATGGGTACAGTAGCAGCTACAGGGGTGTGTACTGGAGTGGCATGGCGCTGGTCGTCCCTTCGCTTCCGATCCTGGGAGGGATTTATGGCGGGCTCCGGCCTCTGTGGGCGTCGTGGCCATCCCTGCGCTTGTCTTGGAGCGGCTTCGAGGGGGATAGTGGCCGCGGTCGGCGTCTGGTCGTCCTCCACTGGTTGATTCGAGGGTGTGGCAGCAGTGGAAGGACGGGAGTTGGTGGCACAGGGGCCGGCGTGGCCGTCGCCGTCGGCCACAGTGCGTGGCGTGCCCGGTTCGTCGAGGAATGGCCGAGAGTTGGTGGATTTGACCCGGCGTACGTCGCCGCAGGGCCGCGCCTGACCGGAGTCAGCGCTCGCCCATTCGTCCGTACCCTTGCTTGAGGGTTCCCCATGCCCGTTCGAGGGCTGCGCCGTGGGGGAGAGGACGAGAGTGGGCAGAACAGTGGCGTCGAAAGACGCCTGCCAGTCTGCACAGGGCCTTGCGCAGTGCCGCGTGCGTCAGCATAGCAGAGATGAGGACGCACAGTGACCGGAGCAGGTAGAACAGCGAGCTTTGTGGTGTCAGCGGCGTGGCGTGGGTAGATATTCCCATTTGAATTTGGCGCCTGACTGATGGGGCGGGCATTAAATGCCGCTGTCGGGCGGGGCACCGGGGCGCGCCGCGTTAAGTAGAGGGATGCCCTCGAGCGAGGCGGAGATGGTTCGCCTGCTTGAGGGGGTGCGAAGACCCTCGAGCGAGGCGGAGTTGGCGTCGTGCCTGTTCGGGGGGGCTCGGGGCCCTCGAGCGAGGTGGAGACGGGGTTGGCGCTTTGGGTCCCCTCGAGCGGCGAGCGTGGACGGCTATTTGGGCTGTGGTTGGCCGTGGCGGGCCGCATGGCCTGGGCCGTCGGTGCTCCGGCCTTTCGTGTTTAGCGTTTTTGAGGGCGATTATCCTGGTAGTTAGGGGACCCCTTTGGTATGTCCCCGACACCGCTTATAGAGTGTGGCTCAACGGAAAACCTATGTAGCTTCGGGAAGCCCAAGCCTCGGAAGCTACACGGCTTCCGGTGTTGGAGATTAGTGTCGTCGGTAGAGGCCGCACGATCCCCTATGTCTCCTCCTCTCAATTCAGTGCCGGCGCTCAACTGCACTGATGTGCCCTCCTTGTCGCCGATGGGATAGGGCTTCGGAGTTTGGGGTTGGGGGGGGTCGGGTAGGTCTCTGATGTTCGTCAGCTTAGAAGGAAGCTCGGGTCTATTCGGATACCCGGCGGTGGTGGTGGGCGAGACGGTGGGGAACGGCGGGATGACAATCGGATGGACGGAGTCGGTGGTGTGGGGGCGACAAGTCGCCTCGGTGAGCACTTGATGGAGTTAATGCGGTAGTGGTGGGTGATGGCCATGGAGTTAATGCGACAAGACTAAAATAAAAAAAAACTATGACTTGCATCTTCATGTAACCTAGTTTGGGCAGATTGCTTCTTTCATTAGTTTGTGCACAAATATTCATCGCCACTGTACATGTCAATTTAACAAAGGTCCTGCTCTTGTAACAGGATATCATTGATTTCCACATGGAGAACAAGGTAAGTGACTTACAACCTTGGTCGGATAAGCAATGATCAGGTCGTCCATGCTCAACTGTACCAAGAGTACCGAAATGTCTTTAAAAGCATTGCTGAGATGTCCGTAGAAAAGGAAAATCTGACGTATGAGACAAAGGCCTCTGCTTGGTACCAGGTAACAAACCTATCACCCAATGTGGATCAACGGTCAAGGGAAATGCCACCAAGACTCAGCTTGGCGTGGGTTGCCCGAAATATTGCACACATCGAAGTATTGGACAAACGCGGCGAAGAACGGGTTTCCGGTAGTGCGCATAAAGATGATGTGTCGTCAAGAAGCTAAAAGGTAGTGAAGAGTAGCCAACATTTTCTAACCAAGGATTTAGCAAGGACAGCAACACATTTCGCTTGATGAGCCTGGCATGTCTAAAGCAAGATCACTCTGCCATTTTGCATTATACAGGTATTGCCTGTAAGAAGTGTGGCCACTTGTCCCATTAGCACTTTTACATATCTATGTCGCCTATATGGTCTGCTCTTTCAAAAAACTTGGTATATATGTGTGTGTTCACTGCTATATTGGACTGCCATGTTTTTTTCTTGAATCATCACTACTGCAGAGCACTGGTTTAACCTCACCTTCCGGTTTTTATAATTTACCACTATCCGATTTATAAGAAAAAAAAATCTAATTATCACTTCCTTATTAAGCACCAGCAGTGATAAGTAGCAGTACACTGCCACTACCGGCTCATAACATAAGGAAAACCGTTGCGAAAGTATACTGACAACTGTTGGTTCAGCCAGCAGTGAACCGATGAGGCTACCATTTTGTTTTTCAAGTTCTACGATTGGTCAAGAAACCTGAAGCCATGGACAAACGGTTTTCAACGCCGACACGTAATAAACCAAGCTCCTCTTGTATCCTGTGTGCCTACGGTCAGATGGAGCTGTCTGTTGTACGAGCTGCGGAACAGATGCTCCGGCGAAATGTGTGGTCGAAAAGTAACATCGGATCAAATCGGACAATGTGTAGCACTTTTCGTTTGTTTGTGGTAATTGTTGTCCTACCATGACCTAACTAGGCTTAAAAGATTCGTCTCGTCGTGTACATCAAAACTATGTAATTAGTTTTTTTATTTACCTATATTTAATACAATGAGGAGAAAGATTTGATATGATGTGACGAGACTTTTTGCATAGTGGATTTTTAGGTGGAATTTTAGGAATCAGCATATGTATGAGGTATTAAATGTAGAGAAATACAAGAAATACTTGTATAGTTTTGATGTACACGACGAGATGATTTTTTTTAGTCTAGTTATATCATGGTAGGACAACAATTACCACAAACGAATAAAAAGTGCTATAGTACATTACAGTGTTCGATGTGACTTTTCTACCACACTGCCGCCGGATCTAAAGACAGCCTCTGTCGGGCTGGGCTGCTGACTGCTGAGGTTGTTGATGTCTTGTCTAGTCGGTCTTGTTCCGTGTCTCAGGATGGATTCGGATCAGATACGCATGGATTCGAATTCGGATGTCACTTTTTACCACATTTTAATTCGAATTCAGATCGGATACGGATCTTATCGAATATCTACGAATACGAATCTTATCGGATACGAATACAAAATGGATAGATTTTGTTTTTTTATCGACGGGTAAAAAATAAGTTACTACTAGTGAGTAAATATATTTTATTCATTAAAAAATAATATAATATATTTAAAATTGGCACGAATAGCCAAATTAAAATTTATTGGACTAAAATATCACTATTATTGGATTAAATAATTATTTATTTGATATTTTAAAATAGTTTAGATGATGTACAATATTTTTAGGTAACAATATTAAATTAACATCATTTTGTAATTATTAATTAGTCATTAAAATAAGTGTTAAATAGTTTTATCACTACTTTATTCTACACGGATATGAATAATGTCGGATGTTTCGAATTTTTGTCACGAATGTGGAATCGGATAGAGAAAAATACTGAAAAACGAATTCGGATACATCCATTTAACATTCATATTAAAATCGAATACGGATACGGATATCTATATTAGTATCTTTTTGAATACGGATACGGATAATTTGGATGTTCAGAAATCCAAATCCATCCTGATCCGTGTCCGGCCACCGCCCAAACACCTCATCTGCAGTACGCTGGTCTGAAGCCGGAGACGTGAAGATTAAAGAAGGGTGGCGTGTGTCTGTCGGATGAGAAAGCAGCGCGATCGCCAGGGCCAAACGAGACGGGCCATACGCATGGGGTCATGCCCAAGTCCAAGCATGCATTCGATTCGATTGGTCACCGCCACCGCCCAACATAGTACGGTCAAAAGCCTGGTCGTACTCTGTCTTTTTTAAAAAAATAAAGGCAGAGCACTGCCATGTCATTTAAAAAGAAGAATCAATTGTACATCACGCGTCGAAGCGAACACCACCACCCACAAACAACACACGTGAACAACACACAACAAAACACTACACCACCACAACTGGGAGAAGAGTCAAAGTAAGCCGCAGCAACCCGCGCCGTTGTCACCAACGCTGGGCCACAGCCAAAGCCATAACCCGCTGCAAGCGCAAGAGGCCAACTGAACTCCTCCACCATGAGCTATCACCACAAGCTGCACAGACACGATCGTCGATCCCTCTGCACCGACCTTGCTTCGACAGATCACTCCCGTTGCAGCACCAAAAAACCATCGATCCTGGCCACTATGCATGGGGGCCTCGCCTCATCCACCGCCTCACTCCTGCCAAGGACTCGGATATCTAAAACCGCTCTGAAAGTGACACCTCTGCCTAGCCATCACCGAGATCACAACAGCACCAAGTGCGCCAGCCCAAGGTTACACCCCCATGGGCCCTCTTCACCTCCCTGCCAGCACAGACCAAGCGCACCATCGAAGCCACAACGCACAAGGCAACCACCACCAGCCGACCACCACCACTGCCATCGGTCGAGACGAGTCCGGATGCGGCGCCTCCAAGAAGGGCACGACGCCAATAGCGCTGTCACCGCACGTCCACAGAAGACAGGTTTTACCCCCCGGGCCCCCGTGCTGCAAGGACATGGAGGTCCTCAATGGTGCCCTCAGCAGGGAGTGCGACGCCCCAAGGGCACCGCCACCATTGCCACCGCGTGGAGGCTATCGCCCGGACACCATTCCTGCCACACATTCCAACCAATGGCGGACCTGCAGCCCACCGCAACCACGACACCGAAAAGCCCGGCACAGCCCGGGGCGCCACCACGGAATCACCAGCAAGCACCTGACGGCCCCCCGACCCCACCACCATGGTGGCGCCGCACCAGCATCACCGTCGAGAAGAGGAGCACCACCAAACCTGCTGAAGACCCCCGTTGCCCGCACGAAGGATCTACCTAGCCCGACCATCACCAAGCCGCCAGGCTCGGGACAGCCGGCCCAGGGGATCCCGGCTGCCGATCCGGTGCCACAGCACCGGCCAGAGCCGCCGCCGGCCGCCACCCTGTGCACCCACGGCAACCGCCGCTGCCGCCAACACGCCAGCCAACCGTCGCCGCCGGGGACCCGCGCCAGCCACCATCGTC